>CM070110.1:24845916-24868416 GCA_036178185.1 Liparis tanakae | reverse complement strand
AAGGAAAGGAAATGGAGGACGAGACACAGAGAGAAGGAGGGAGGCTGTCAGACAGTCACATGTGATGCCGCAGCTCCATCTATCATAGCCAGTCATACCCTGTGGCCAAGTGGAAGGGAGGTGTGTGTGTGTGTGTGTGTGTGTGGGGGGGGGGGGGGGGGGGCGAGTGAAGAGAACCGCGACGGTGCTGCTCTGCACAGATGTTCGGATGCGTGACGATGCACAAAGGCCTCGCGCTCACGAGGGTTCAGTGTCAACGTAAAGCTCAGCACAGACTCCTCCCCCAAGACAAGGCTCCGGGGTGGTGGAGGAGGAGGAGGAGGAGGAGGAGGAGGAGGTGGAGGAGGACGGTGTGATGGCGTTCTTACCTCACCGTGACCTCGTCAGTGAACCTGAGGACGCGGTGCGTGAGGATGCTACGAGGCGTGGCGGCGGTGGCCCCGCCCCCTTCCTTCCTCTTTAGGCATGCAGGGAGGGTGGAGCTGAGCGCCGGGGGGGGGGGGGGGGGGAGGGGGGGCGTGCAAAGGAGGAAAAGAAAAAAAGTGACGCGTGCAGCTGACAGAACGTGAGCGGCGGCAGGAGGAGGAGGAGCCTCGTGCAGGAGGAGGAGGAGCCTCGTGTACACTCTCACATCGTGGAAACACAAACATGAGATGAAGAGCGTCCTCCATCTGTGACCTCAGAGAGGACTTTATGATGCAAGAGGAGAGACTTTCTCTTGACCACACACACACACACACACACACACACACACACGCACACGCACACACACACATACACACACACACACACATACGAGGAGATTACATGTAATGCTGATTATGTCACACAACCTACAGATCTGAAGCCGAGCCGTGGGGGGATCGGAGCGTCATGTATATCATACATGTGCACTAATGCGCCCGGATCAGCGTCCAGTAAACACGGTAAACAACAACAACAACAACATGAGACGGCCGCTTTACATTTTACTGACCGTTTCCAAACCGCCACAGTCTGACGTCACGATGTGAGAGTAGCAACTTAGTGTTGGACGTTCATCAGAACCGGACCGCGACCTTCTGAGCCACAGCGTATGAAGCTGAGCTAATGCTAACATGAGCAACATGCTAACATGATGTTTACTGTGTCAATGGGAATTGAACTAAAGTACAGCTGCAGCTGACAGTGATGTCATTTGTCTGACAGTGATGTCATTTGTTTGACAGTGATGTCATTTGTTTGACAGTGATGTCATTTGTTTGACAGTGATGTCATTTGTCTGACAGTGATGTCATTTGTTTGACAGTGATGTCATTTGTTTGACAGTGATGTCATTTGTTTGACAGTGATGTCATTTGTCTGACAGTGATGTCATTTCTTTGACAGTGATGTCATTTCTTTGACAGTGATGTCATTTGTTTTGCAGGTTGTTTGGTCCAAACCGACGTTCCTTTAATAGCGACGGTTAGCTCGTAGCGCTAGAGGAACCGTAAACGACCAAATGAAAGTCGCTACAGCTTTAAAGGTGCGTAGAGATCAAAGCGCATCGTCGTGTTTCTTTGTTCTCGTTAACTCGACGGACGTGAGACTCGGCTGAACGGACCGTCTTCTCGTTACTCGGTTCACTTGCACGGCCCTGTCGGCCGTCTCCACTTCCTGCCCGGCAACAGGAAATGTGTCTGAAAAAACCTCCTGGTGTGTTTATAGAAATGGTCAGAAGTGATGTAAAGAGAGAGCGAGTGTGTGGCCCTTTAAGGGCTGCGCAACACCGAAGGGAAAACAACACTCAAGCTACACACACACACACACACACACACACTGTGACCAACGCAGGCGGTACAGGGAGACACGTGGGCGTTTATCACGTTGAGGGAACATTAACCTGGGGGGGGGGGGGGGGGGGGCTTACCTGTAAATGTCTTTGTGGACACCGTTTACTAACAGGGGCATTTTGGGGGGCAGTGTGCTGCAGTGTCTACCTGCGCCCCTGATGTGAGAGTTCATGCATCGAAGAGCAAGGCAAGAAAAGAATACACAGCGGCTGAGTCAACACAAACAAACAAACAAACAAACAAACAAACAATAGAATCGCCGTGCGTCCGAGGCTATGCCGGTCTGTGTTCGAGGCTACGCATGCGTGTGTTCGAGGCTATACGATTTGGATGCTGAGGCTCACGTGTTCACATGTGGGCCACGAAAAAGAATACACGTAAAATATAAATAAATATGATTGATTATCAACGTCTCCTGATTCGTCACCCAAACAATAATTCCACAAGCTAGAAAAAAATTGTAAAAATCAATCGTCTTGTGAGGGGAAACGTCCCAACGAGGAGACAGAAGAAGAAATAAATGAAAAGACATCAGGAGACCTCATATAATGTTATAATAAAGTTCATCGCTGCAGGGGATTCTCTCACTATGTCATTTAAATGTTTAGGCCTTCTTCATTTGTTCTTAAGCCGGACGTCTCCTTTCCCCCACACCTCGCCGGCCGGTTGTGATGTAAACATTCCCACAGACACACACTGCGTCTGCGTGAGGACGTCGTCACAGGTGTGTTCACGTGAAGTCGTTAACGTAAAGTGGGAATGGAAATGATGACGCAATGTTATTGAAATCAAAGCTGAATGGTGGTCGTTGTCTTTAAAAAAGAAAAAGATTGTTATTATTTTTACCTGTTAGTGTGTAGGCACTCGGCACTCCCGCCGCGGATACACCTGTGCGTCTCCGGGACTTCGCTGCCATTGCCATGACGATGGGTGAACCAATGACAACACAACAGAAGAGGATGGCGACTCAGACGGGCAACGTGGATTTATGAATGAGAGAAACCAGGAAATCATAACTGGGAGATCTCTCTTCCTGGCAGCGGTGATCAGTTAGTCGTATTAGTAGAAATCCGTTTGGCAAAATATCACATTGCACATATTCATTTGCATAAAAACACAAATCAACCTTTAGAAAGCAGAACTGAATATGCACGAGCACTTCATTCTGAAATCAGTCTAACGGTATTCTGAAGCCCGCCCCGTGACCTCATCGACCCCCACAGGTGCGTCTGTCTGGAGAGGTTACCTGTCCTCAGAGTACTCGTAGTCAGAGTCGCCCGAGCGCTGGTGCTCCAGGTGGGCGTCGTGGTAACGGGAGGAGGAGGAGTGGGGGGGGTGGTGGTTGTTCTGGTGGATCTCATCCAGGCTCCTGGAGAAACACAACACAGCTCATGAGTTGATGAAAGATCTTGGTCCACAGTGATTCTGATGATTTCATTGATTTAATGTCCACACCTACTTTGGGGTTTATTTAACTTTTTGTTTTATCAAACTTGTTTTATCTTATTTTTGAATTCCTACAATTTCTTTCTAAATATTTATATGTATATATATTATTTTTTTTTACTTAATATTGTTTTAATCTTATTTTATTTTTACTACCAAACTTTTTCATTTTTTTAAATCTTATTTTTATCAAACCAAATTTTATCTTATTTAGTTTTATCCAACATTTTGTCTTATTTAATTTATGATTTGATCCAACTTTTGTTTCATCTAATTTTTTTATTTATCTTTTTTTATTAAATTTCTTTTGGTTTTAATTATATTTTAGTTTTTAATGTATGTAACTTTAAAAAAAAACGTATATAAGTTTTTATCAAACTTTTGGTATATACAATGTTTTTGTATTATCTTATTTTCGGTTTTAATCTTTATTTTTTTTTTTCATTCAACTTTTTTTAGATCTCATTTAAAAAAATCTCATTTGTAACTTTTTTGTTTGTATCACATTTTATTTATTATTATTATCTCATGTTGGTTTTGTCTTATTTCTATTTTTTTAAATCTTACTTTTGGTTGAATCTTTTTCCCCATCTTATTTATTTATGATTAAAAAAATCTTTTTTTTAATGTCATTTTTTAAAATCTTATTTTTATCCTTTTTTTAAATTTACATTTTAGGTTTTATCTTATTTTAGTTTTTTATCTTATTTTGATCCAATTTTTGGTTTCATGTACCTTTTTTTTAATCATATTTTAGTTTGATCTCATTTGTTCATTTTTTGTTTTATCTGACAAAATGCAAACAAATTAATAAATGTTCTTATTCTGCTGGGATATGATTGGGCGGCGCTGTGACGTGACCTCCTGACCTCTGCATGGGCACGTGGGCGGGCCGGGACCGAGCCCTGCAGGAGTCCTCCCGGTGGGGCGACACCGAGCGGGACCGGTGCTGGACGGGCCGCTGCTGCTCCGGCACCGCCAGCGTGCTGCCGCCGCCGCCGCCGCCGCCGTCACGCTCACGGTCCCTGGAGCTACGCTCTGCACCTACACACACACACACAGACACACACACACACACACACACACAGACGCACACACACACACATACACAAGGTGAGACATTCACACATACACATACATACAGCAAGGTGAGACACACAGCTCACACACAGGTGACCTCTCAGGTGACCTATCAGGTCAGGTCAGGTTTCTGACTGTTTCTGCGACGCCATGAGAAACAGAAGTTATTCAGTTCTTTGCTGAATGAAGTCAGGAAACAAACCTGAGCAGATTAAAAACTACAAATCCCAGAAACAGTCAGACAACCAGATTAGCTGCCGCGATTCTACTGGCCGAAACATCACGTTCAGCTTCTACTGCCACGCCCATGCAGCTCTACGGTCCAACATGCACTCAGTGTTTCTACGGAGAGGAGGAGGAGGAGGAGGGGGAGGAGGAGGAGGAGGAGGAGGAGGAGGAGGAGGAGGAGGAGGAGGAGGAGGAGGAGGAGGAGGAGGAGGAGGAGGAAGAGTTCGCTGCAGCCTCAGAGGAGAGCAGTGCTCACTACAACAGCAATATGACGTGCCTCTGATAGGTCAAAGGTCAAAGACTTTGAGGTGGGCTGAACGGAGGCTGGAGGATGCACAGAAGCCCCCCCCCCCCCCCTCTGCTGGGCTCCTACAGGCGACACCCTACGCATGCCCCCCCCACCCACCTTTAGTCACTAGCATCGAACCATCATCAAACTCTGCGATGCGATGAGACCCTGCATACACACACACACACACACACACACACACACACACACACACACACACACACAGGCACAGAAACACACACACACACACACATATACACAGAAACACACACACATAGGACAGGGTCTGCTGTTATTCTCCACACTGAGAGACACAAAGGAAAGGTTAGCATCCACACTCAGGAGCACTGCAGGGGTTAAACGACACACACACACGCACACGCACACACACACACACACACACACACACACAGGTATACACACACACACGGTGCACACCAGACGTACTCTGCAGCTTCTTGCTGGGGCTGTCTGCGGCGGCGTGCCTGCGCGGCAGGCAGGGCGAGGGCTGCGGCAGCGGGATGGAGGAGACGTCGTGCGTCTGCAGCCTGAACCAATGAGGAGCGTCGTCCAGCAGCGCCGTCTCCAGCTCGATGAGCACCTGGGGGGAGGGGCTGTGAGCGTCTGCATCAACGGCCTTCTTATTTAACGTATTCATTACGGAATTTATTATGGAATTCATTTAAAATAATTGAACATTTTATTTAAGTTTTTATTTTATTTATTCATTATTTAGGTTTGCATTTATTATTTATTTTTGTATTTTACTTAATTGAAATGCTTTTACATTATATATATATCTATATATATATATATATATATATCTATATATATATATATATATTGTCATTTACAGTATAATGTTTTGTTCTTTTTTGTTCAGTAAAACTGAAAATGAAAAAGTTAAATAAATAAATGGAATGCCTGATAATACATAATTTATAGTATCTACATTAGTATACAGTATATAATATATAGTGTATAATTGGTAGTACTATACAGTAGTGTACCTCCCCCAGGAAGCCGCTCTCCTCCTGGTATATAATATATAGTATACAGTATACAGTATATAGTATATAGTATATAGTATATAGTATATAGTATATAGTACAAGGTGTATAGTAGAGGTATGTGTACCTCCCCCAGGAAGCCGCTCTCCTCCTCCTGGCCTCGCGGCTGCTCCCACACGGTGATCTCCAGCATGCGCTCCCTGAAGTCTCTCCGGTGGACGTGTGAGTAGAGGAAGGTCTGGTTCCACTTGGGCGCCGACGTCTTCTTCACCGTCTTCGTCCTCCGTTTGCTCTTATCGCTGAGGAGGAGGGAGGACTTCAACACACACTTCACCTCATGACCTCTTGACCTCATGACCTCATGACCTCATGACATCATGATCACATGACCTCATGACATCATGACCTCTTGACCTCATGACATCATGACCTCATGACATCATGATCACATGACCTCATGACCTCATGGCATCATGACATCATGACCTCATGACATCATGATCACATAACCTCATGACATCATGACCTCATGACCTCATGACATCATGACCTCTTGACCTCATGACCTCATGACCTCATGACATCATGACCTCATGACCTCATGACATCATGATCACATGACCTCATGACATCATGACCTCTTGACCTCATGACATCATGACCTCATGACATCATGATCACATGACATCATGATCACATGACCTCATGGCATCATGACATCATGACCTCATGACATCATGATCACATGACCTCATGACCTCATGGCATCATGACATCATGACCTCATGACATCATGATCACATGACCTCATGACATCATGACCTCTTGACCTCACCTGCGGTCGGGCAGGAAGTACATCTTGACGTAGAGGTTGCGGGGGCGCCCGTCGGGCCGGGGGGGCAGGTCTACGGCCTGCAGCACGTTGACGATCAGCTGGTGGCCCACTTTGTCGTACCAGAGCTTCACCTGGAGAGGAGGAGGAGACATCAGAGACGGCTGAGCCACGAGGCCACGCCCTCCACGCATCGTGATGATGATGACGATGATGATGATGATGATGATGATGATGATCCGTGTCCTGGGGCCACTCACAGACAGCTGCCCGGGCAGCGGCAGCGGCAGCTGGCGGAGCGCCCCGGGGCTGGTGGGCGACATGACGGAGATGGAGGGCCGCTCCATCTTCTGGGACTCAAAGGAACTGGACCCTGCTGGGGGGGGAGCGAGAGGTCAGTGACCCCACAGGGGCCGCGGAGCGGCAGCCAATCAGGAGGCTCCGAGCTGAACTCACTGGACTCCAGAGGAGGGTGGGAGGACTCGGGGATCCGGGGGATGTCTCTGGAAACAAGGGAATGAAAAGTGATTATTTAGTTTACAGGTACAGAATGTTCTGGAAGGCTGGAGGCTTTGATCTTTATCAGATGAATGAACTCATGAGACACGTCGGAGAGGAGAGGAGGAGTCATCTGAGGGGGGAGGGGGGAGGGGGAGGAGCCACGCGTCACAGCTCTACTTACTGAGACGCTCTACGCTCTGATCTCACAACTCGGTGGACAGAGCTTAGAGACAGAGGAGGGAGACGTGTTAATGGTCGCCTCACAACTTTATTGACAGTGTGGCCTGGTGGACGACGGTCTTACCCGATCGGCCTGGAGACCACGATCTCCACCTGCGGCTCCGCCTTCGACTCCAGGATGATGTTGTACACCTCCTTCTTGGTCGCCCCCGGCAACGACTTCCCGTTCCACTGCAGCACCTCGTCGCCTGGAGACGAGGTCACATCAAGGGTCAGGAAGTGAGGCTCAGTGAAACAGGAAGTGAGGCTCAGGGAAACAGGAAGTGAGGCTCAGTGAAACAGGAAGTGAGGCTCAGTGAAACAGGAAGTGAGGCTCAGTGAAACAGGAAGTGAGGCTCAGGGAAACAGGAAGTGAGGCTCAGGGAAACAGGAAGTGAGGCTCAGTGAAACAGGAAGTGAGGCTCAGGGAAACAGGAAGTGAGGCTCAGTGAAACAGGAAGTGAGGCTCAGGGAAACAGGAAGTGAGGCTCAGTGAAACAGGAAGTGAGGCTCAGTGAAACAGGAAGTGAGGCTCAGTGAAACAGGAAGCGAGGCTCAGTGAAACAGGAAGTGAGGCTCAGTGAAACAGGAAGTGAAACAGGAAGTGAGGCTCAGTGAAACAGGAAGTGAGGCTCAGGGAAACAGGAAGTGAGGCTCAGTGAAACAGGAAGTGAGGCTCAGGGAAACAGGAAGTGAGGCTCAGTGAAACAGGAAGTGAGGCTCAGGGAAACAGGAAGTGAGGCTCAGTGAAACAGGAAGTGAGGCTCAGTGAAACAGGAAGTGAGGCTCAGTGAAACAGGAAGCGAGGCTCAGTGAAACAGGAAGTGAGGCTCAGTGAAACAGGAAGTGAGGCTCAGTGAAACAGGAAGTGAGGCTCAGTGAAACAGGAAGCGAGGCTCAGTGAAACAGGAAGCGAGGCTCAGTGAAACAGGAAGTGCGGCTCAGTGAAACAGGAAGTGCTCACCTGCTCTCAGGTGTCCTACCACGTCGGCCAGGCTGCCCTTCTTGACTTTGGTGATGAAGGCCCCGAGACGCCCTGTCTCCGTCATCTTCCCCCCGACCACCTGCACACGAGGAGAGGAGGAGAGGAGGAGAGGAGAAGAGGAGGAGAGGAGGAGAGGAGGAGAGGAGGAGGGGAGATGGGGAGGAGAGGAGGTCAGTGGAGGTCAGCGGAGGTCAGCGGAGGTCAACGGAGGTCAACAGAGGTCAACGGAGGTCAGCAGAGGTCAGCAGAGGTCAACGGAGGTCAGCAGAGGTCAGCAGAGGTAAACGGAGGTCAGCAGAGGTCAACAGAGGTCAACGGAGGTCAGCAGAGATCAACGGAGGTCAACGGAGGTCAACAGAGGTCAGCAGAGGTCAACGGAGGTCACGTGACGTAAAGCCCATGTTCTCCAGCTCATCTCCCGCCCCGTGCTCCCTCCTGGCGGCGTTGGCGTGGCTCTCACCTTGAGGCCGAGCAGCGAGCCGGCCTCGCGGGGCAGCGCCGACCTCTTGCTGAGCGTGATGCAGCCGATCAGGTGGTCGCCCTCCTTGGACGGCTGCCAGGTGAACGGATGCTGCAGGGAGCGGGTCGCCATGCATCACGGGGAGGGACGAGAAGGACGAAGGAAACAGAGAGAGAAGGACATGAGGCAATGGTTTGACACAGTGTGTGTGTGTGTGTGTGTGTGTGTGTGTGTGTGTGTGTGAACTCACATGCCACACGGTGGGGTCCAGGGTGTGGCAGTCCCAGTCCCCTGCAGGCAGAAAGAGACGGGGGCTTAACCTCCGTCAGAAGGAGAACTCTCCCAGTAGCTTTATAAACTTTCATATTAACACCGTTTTTAATCTCTTTACTTTAAATAATGCACATCATATCCAGATGATGATGATAATGTGTCCAGCTAAGACGTCGTTACATCCTCTCCCGTCTCGTGTACATTTAAGATGTAATTGCCTTTAAGCTCATCAGGGCTCAACCCGTCTGGACTGTCATGTTAAAAGAGATTCCTTAATGAGTTATATACTATGTATAATATAACATATAATATATATACCTTCCACCAAAACATTTTCTCCTATCTTTGTATTTGTTTTTCTCTAAATCTTGGCTGAAATGTTCCACTTGATGAATACTTAAAATACTCATAAAACATATTTATTACACAAACTGCCTCCACAAGATCAGATCATACAAATAAATAGAAATAAATAGAACTGGACACTAGAAAGCGCTTTGGGGACTTTTGGGGTCCTCATCTCGGTGTGAGCATCAGACATATTTTAAACTACATTTTTCATTAAGCATAAACAAGATTAAAGATTATTTTGACCACTCTGACAATTTTTTATGTGAATTCCTTGATCTGTTAAATGTTTGCTGTTTTGTTTTTTTAAGTGTGTTTTACGTGTTAAATTGTATGCATTGTCCACGTAATGTAAGGTTCATTAAAAAATATAAAAAATATATGTATATATATTGACATTTGAGCGCCATCATGGATTTCACATGGTTTATCATAACATTACAAACTTATTATTTTTTTCTTTGCACCACCGGCATATTTTCTCCCCACCTGGTGAACCAAGAACATTTCCTGTAGTTTGCTCTCGCTTTCAGCTCTAATAACATCCAAACACAATCTGGATGACAGGTGTCAAACACAAGGCTTGCGGGCCGAATCCGGCCCACCACGTCATTTCCTGTGGCCCATGACGACTTGAAAGACATCAAATCATCTTTTCTTGGAAGGAATTTCAAATTAAATGGATTAATATTATAGTATTAGAGATATTTTCCTTTGATGTAGCCCCTGACGGCTTGAAAGGCACATGATCACCTTCAAGACATTTTAGAAAAATATCCTGTGCTTTTATTTTGAAGGTTTCAAATGAAATGGATTTATGTGATAATATTAGAGAAATGTTCTCAAGTGAAATACTGATTGTGATTCAGTGGAAATGTAATCCGTATTTGAGGTGTGATTTGTTACGTGTTGTAACTGTGATGAAAAGACAAAAAAAAGTGTAAAAAAAAAGAACAACAAAATAAAACTATTATGAAAAACAGAGTGACCATCTCACTGACTGCGTTTGTAAAATGTCTTTGAGTCTCGTGAAGAGCTCTGTATAAATAAAATGTGTCATTAGTATATAAATCAGGATCGTCTTCACCGAGGGCCACGTCAGCGTCATGGCCGCCTCTTAAAGGGCCGGCGTAACTGAGCGCTGTATAAACTACTCCCCGACATATAGTTAAACAACTCGTTGCATTTGATGATTGTTTATTCGAGTGTAGAGATATTGTACACAAGGACATTTCTCTAATATTATAACACAAATCAATTTAATTTGAAACCTTCAAAATAAAAGCACAGGATATAAAGGCGATCGTGTGTCTTTCACGCCGACAGGCGCCAAATAAAATGACGTGGCGGGCCTCGTGTTGGACACCGTTGCTCTATATGGAGAAACTGTTGCACAGAAACAGGATGAATGCTGTTTAGCGGCACCGCTAGCTAACGAGTGTTTAAACAAGCTAATAATCCCGATCCACACCATCTCCCATTACCCGTCTCTGAGTTACAGTAATCTGGATTAGAACATCTGGAACGCCCCCTCGGCGTCCAGCGAGAGAGAGATAAGCCCACAGAGACTCCGCCCACTGCCTCTTGAACCTGGACGCTCTCCCGTAGCTCGTAGCTTGTAGCTCGTAGCCTAGCGCCACTGTAAGTCGGTGTGGAGCCGCCGGCGGTGATGAGGCGGCGTGCGACCGACGGCCTGATTGGAGTCGCCGCTGCAGCTGGCGAGGCATTACGCAGCGCGCGCCACTGACCTAATTCCACAAATCTGGAGGCCGAAATCACAGCGGCGCTTCAACTAAAGGAGCGCGGCAGGCGAGCCCCCGGACGGAGGGGGAGACCACACCGGGGGGGGGCGGCGTGCCGGGTGGCGGCGTGCCGGTCCTCCCGGTCCGTGCCGGTGTTAGAATAATCTTCTTTTTCTTTTTACTAGCGAGGCTATTTTAGATGCTAACGCTAGGAGAGAATAGAGGGAAGAAGCTTTACCGTGACACAGATGTTACTGATTTTTTTTTTCTTTCTTTTAAGTGTAAATCATTTTCTATTTATGGTTGTCTCTTCTTTCTGTGTATTATTTTGTAAAAGCATTATTCTTTATAAATTATTCTTTATATTTATTGAAGTTTTTCTTTTTGTGGTTTTCAATTTTTTGTCACGATCTTCATTGTTCAGTGAAACTGGAAAAAGAAATCATTAAATAATGAGTTTTAGAACATTTGTTAATTTGTCCAGTTATTTAATCGGAATCTTTTTATACTTAGCTGTAGGTCAATTAACAGCTTCAATTAACAGCTCCAATCAACAGCTTCAATTAGCAGCTCCAATCAACAGCTTCAATTAGCAGCTCTTCAATTAGCAGCTTCAATTAGCAGCTCCAATCAACAGCTTCAATTAGCAGCTTCAATTAGCAGCTTCAATTAGCAGCTCAACAGCTTCAATTAGCAGCTTCAATTAGCAGCTCCAATCAACAGCTTCAATTAGCAGCTTCAATTAGCAGCTTCAATTAGCAGCTTCAATTAACAGCTTCAATTAGCAGCTTCAATTAGCAGCTCCAATCAACAGCTTCAAATAGCAGCTTCAATTAACAGCTTCAATTAGCAGTTACTCAAAGATACTTTACAAATGCAGCCAGTGAGATGGTCACTCTGTTCGTCATAATAATGTTATTTAGTTGTTCTGGTCTGCAGTAAGGACCTGTTGGCTATCAGCAAACAGTTAACCGTAGCTTCGTGAGCTAGCATAGCTTAGCATAGCGTAGCGTAGCTTAGCGTAGCTTAGCGTAGCGTAGCGTAGCTTAGCATAGCGTAGCGTAGCTGTGCGACTGACCTTTCTCGCTGACGCTCTCCATGTCCACGTCCTCGCAGCTGGTGTACTCGGGCGTGGAGCCGCCCTCCTCCTCCGAGCTGCTGATGGACATCTGCCTCTTGTTGCCGCCCCTCTTGCTCTTGTAGGAGCGCGGCGGCGGCCGCAGCGTCTCCGACTGGTCCGAGCTCTGCGAGTCCTTCCTGAGCAGCCCGTCGCCGCCCTTGTCCCTCGGCGGCCGCGCGGCGCCGGGCTCCGGGCCCCAATCCGGAGGCGCCGGCCCCCCGGGCCGGGCCCCCGACCTCGGGGGCTGGGCGCCCCCTCCGACCCCCGCGGTCCTATCCACGGAGAAGGCCCGGTGGTTCTCCGAGAGGCCCTTGTGGTCGCCCGGCCCCGCTCCGCCCCTCCTGGACAGACGGTTCTCCGGCCCCTCCCCCCCCCCCTCGCCGGGCCCCAGGCCCACCTCGTTGATGGCCAGGTCGCTGTGGCGCCGCTCGTGGCGGACCTTGGACACCCTGGCGTGCATACGCATCTCCTGCTCCTCCTTCTGCGGCTTCACGGGGTACCGGGCCAGGTTGGGGTCGCTCCGGTAGCGGTTCTGGAACTCCTCCTCGCGGCGGCGCCGCTCCCTCTGCTCCTCGTCGTCCGGGCGCCTCCGGTGCGTCTCCGAGCGCCCGGCGTGGCCCTCGCCGTCCTCGTAGTCCTGGGAGTGGATCTTCTCCAGCCGCCGGCCGTCTCCTAGGCGCCGCTCCCGCTCGCCGGGCGCCGCTCGCTCCTCCAGCGACGACTGAGACGACAGCTTCCCGCCGGGCCGCCGGCCGCCGCCGCCGCGCCCCCCGCCGCCCTGACCGTTCTGTTCATGGAGGGAAACGGGCCGCTTCCTGCAGGGCGAGAGGATCCATCACCACGGTTCTCCAACAACACGGAACAACAGAGGGATCGGGTCAAAGACTCAGGACGGAGACCGTTGACCTCACTGCTCCACGGCGGAGACAGAACAAACACAGAACCACACACGGAACCACGGAGGGGCATCTGGAACCGAAAACGGTTCTTCAGAACCTTTCAAATCAGGGTTCTTTAAAGAACCATTTCCTTAAAGAGTTGTTCAAAGAACCTTGAAAGAATGGTTCTATAAGGGTACATTTCCCAAAATTGTTTTTCAGAGTGATGCCATAGAAGATCCACTTTAGGTTCCACAAAGATCCTTTAAAAACAGGGTTCTCTAAAGAACCATTTCCCTAGAGAGTTCTTCAAATAACCTATAAAGGTAGCCTCAAGGAACCTTTAAAAAATGGTTCTTTAATGTACCATTTATGGTTCCATGAAGAACCTTTCAAACCAGGGTTCTCTAAAGAACCATGTCCTTAAATAGTTCCTATAAAGGTGTCTCAGAGAACCTTCAACAAATGGTTCTTCAAGGCACCGTTTCCAAAATGGTTCTCTAGTAGGTGATGGTTCTTCGTAGAACCACAAAGCCTTTGAAAGAACCCTTTAAGAACATCTATTGTTCTGTGTGTGTTCTTTTTCTGACCCCAGGGATTACACAACAACAAGAGTTGTTTTTCTCGACAAGCGTTCTGGGTTTCTGGGTTCTCTAATCCCTGATACTTCATGAAGAGGTTCTCCTCCTAAGGGAAAGGTTCTCTAATCCCTGATACTTCATGAAGAGGTTCTCCTCCTGAGGGAAAGGTTCTCCGTCGGCGTGGAGGCGACTCACTTCTCTCGAGGCTCGCTCTGGGAGCGGGAGCCCGGCATGGCGTCGGCGCCCTTGGCGGCGGCGGCGGCGACCCCGGCGGCCGGCTGCGTGGCGTCGGGCGGCGCCGCGGTGGCGTCGGTGCCGGTGGGCGGGGCTTGGGACCTGGAGCGGACCAGCTTCCTGTCCCGGGGCGCCTCACCTCCCGCGGCGGGGCCGATGGAGGAGGTGCCCGGGCTCCCCGGCTGCGCCCCCGACCCCGAGAACCATTCTCCTGATTTGGTGAGAATCTCCTGCTGCTTACGGCACAGGTTGCACACCCACATCACCTGAGCACGGGCGGAGAGGACGCCATGGTCACGCACGGCGGACGCCACGGGGGACACGAGAACACGGGGAGGCATGCCTGAACAAAGAACACCACCTAAACGCTCCTCCTCCACCTCCACCTGATGCAAGGACCTGGAATAACACGACCACCAACTACTACAGCATGGCCCTGCTGAGACTCCGCCCACTAATACGACTCTGATGAGACTCCGCCCACTCATGAGACTCCACCCACTAATACGACGCTGCCTACTGCTAAGACTACACCCACTGATGAGACTACACCCACTGATGAGACTCCGCCCACTGCTGAGACTCCGCCCACTCATTAGACTCCGCCCACTGCTGAGACTCCGCCCACTCATTAGACTCCGCCCACTGCTGAGACTCCGCCCACTCATTAGACTCTGCCTACAGCTAAGACTACACCCACTGATGAGACTCCGCCCACTACTGAGACTCCGCCCATTTATTAGACTCCGCCCACTCCTCCTCTCTACCTCTACTCTTTCAGAGTCTTTGGGCTCACCTACATGTCGGTTAGCCACCTGTGAAGAAGATATCCCCCTCTTCCTCTTCCCCATCTCTTACCCTCCTCTTTCCCTTCCTCTTCCTCTTTCCCTTCCTCTTCCTCTTCCCCTCCTCTTCCTCTTCCCCTCCTCTTCCCCTCCTCCGCTCCTAGAGCTCTCAGGCCGTCTCATCACATCTGTTATCGCCGTGTTCCGCATCTTATTTCATTGGAAGCCATTAATAAAGCCTCTTCCTCGTAATCCTCCGTCAGAGGGCGGCAAACACTGTGACACCGCGGAGGAAGACGAGGAAGACGAGGAAGATGAACCCTCGCCGTGTCGTCTGTTGTATCTGCTGCTCATCGAGAGGAAGCCGTGTCCTCGGAGCGACGGTAATCTGCTCTAGACGCTCCATCACAGTGATGAAGACGAGCAGCCGCGTACAGGAGGGCACTACGACAATGCTTGCCTCTTCATCCTCTGAATTAAACCTTAAAAACATCAGATACTCACATGTAGCCATGGCTACCGACTGTCGCCCGACGGCACACACACACACACACGACTTATCTCCTCCTGGATTTATAATCCCGATGATGATGATGATTTAAAAAAAATGTCAGAGATCAAATCCAAAGAGGAAGAGGAAACATGGAAGTCGTCCCTCGTCTTCCTCTGCAGGAGCACAAGAAGAAGAACCTGAAGCCCAGAATGTGACTCCTTCAGCGGGACGCCGGTTAGCCGCCGGTTTAGCCGCCGGTTTAGCCGTTAGCGGTTAGCGGTTAGCCTTCAGGCTCGTCCCGGTTGGAGCATGTCCGACTAATCTAAAGGGAATCCGCTGCCCACACGGCCCACAGCTGTCGGCCGCCGCCCACAGGCTCCTCCCCCTCCCCCTCCCACTCCTCCTCCTCCTCCTCCTCCTCCTCCTCCTCCTCTTTACCTCCGGCGAGGGGCCGAAGATTAGCGTTACCGTTAATCCCGTTCAGCCCCTCACCGTTATTTATCATCCAGCTCACGAGTCATCACTCCTAACCCCCCCCCTCCCCTGCATCAACCCCTTCAGATAAAGCCCAGATGACCCGACCCCAGTGCATGATGGGATATGACCTTCTGTGTTGTGCTCCAGTCCAACGTACAGACACTAATCTGTATCTATATATATATATGTATATATATGAAGCACATGAAAGATGACCTCTGCCTTTGACCCCTCCTACGCCTTGAGGAGCAACTCAGGGTTCCTGACAGCCAATCACAGGCCTGACCCCTCAGCCAATCACAGGCCTGACCCCTCAGCCAATACCCCTCAGCCAATCCCAGGCCTGACCCCTCAGCCTATCACAGGCCTGACCCCTCAGCCAATCACAGGCCTGACCCCTCAGCCAATCACAGGCCTGACCCCTCAGCCAATCACAGGCCTGACCCCTCAGCCAATCACAGGCCTGACCCCTCAGCCAATCCCAGGCCTGACCCCTCAGCCTATCACAGGCCTGACCCCTCAGCCAATCACAGGCCTGACCCCTCAGCCAATCACAAGCCTCACCCCTCAGCCTATCACAAGCCTCACCCCTCAGCCTATCACAGGCCTCACACTCCAGCCAATGGAAAAACCGCGGGATTCAAACTGATGACATCATGTTTAACTTTTCCAGGCTGAATGAGACGGATTCTACCAAAAATAACAAATATAAAATAGATCCGGTCCCAGAGCAGCGTCCCTCTGCAGCCTGACGTACGACGGACCACACGTGTCCGTCTATATCTATATATAGATATATAGATATATAGATATATATATCTATATATATATATATATATATATATATATATATATATATATATATATATATAGATAGATAGATACATAACCACAGCAGTCTGCAGGTCTAGGAGCGTATGACCCAGTAATCAGAAGTGGGAGGCGGCTCCGGCTGACGAGGACATCGATCAGGTGCGTCTCTTCCTCTCACACCTGAGCCCCATGAGCTCCTCAACGAGTGGGCGGAGCCTCCTGGAGACTCCGCCCCCCGCTGAGCTGAGGCCTCCCAACGTCTCCTTTAGCGGTGATGTCGTTTATTGTGCTTGTTTTACTTTGTGTGTGTCTGTGTGTGTGTGTGTATGTGTGTCTGTGTGTCTGTGTGTATGTGTGTCTGTGTGTCTGTGTGTGTGTGTGTGTGTGTGTGTGTGTGTGTGTGTGTGTGTGTATGTGTGTCTGTGTGTCTGTGTGTGTGTGTGTATGTGTGTCTGTGTGTCTGTGTGTATGTGTGTCTGTGTGTCTGTGTGTGTGTGTGTGTGGTTGTAATTGTGTGTGTGACATATAGACTTCCTTAAATTAGCATTTGATTTCTATATGATTTGAAAGTGAGATTTTATTTCCTCTCTTATAATATATATTGATGTGTAATATATAAGTAATATCTAATGATATACAATATGTAATGATATGTAATATATATTGATGTGTAATATATAACGATGTGTAATATCTAATGATATACAATATGTAATGATATATAGTATATATTGATGTGTAACCTGTAATGATATATAATATATAACGATGTGTAATCTGTAATGTGTAATATACATTGATGTGTAATCTGTAATGATATAAATATATATTGATGTGTAATCTGTAGTGATATATAATCTGTAATGATATATGATATACATTGATCTGTAATCTGTAATGTGTAATATATAACGTTGTGTAATCTGTAATGATGTGTAATATATATTGATGTGTAATCTGTAATATATAATATACATCGACATGTAATCTGTAATATCTAATCTATAACGTTGTATAATCTGTAATATCTAATCTATAACGTTGTATAATCTGTAATGTGTAATCTATAACGTTGTGTAATGTGTAATATATAACGTTGTGTAATCTGTAATGATATATAACATCTAATCTATAACGTTGTATAATCTGTAATATCTAATCTATAACGTTGTGTAATCTGTAATGATATCTAATATCTAATCTATAACGTTGTATAATCTGTAATGATATCTAATATCTAATCTATAACGTTGTGTAATCTGTAATGATATCTAATATCTAATCTATAACGTTGTGTAATCTGAAGTGGCAGCAGCTGTGAGCAGCTCCTTGTCCTATCAGACGTCAGCTGCTCCTCCTCATCGGCCCTCAGACTAACACCAGATGAAAGGACTCCACGACTTTAGGAGCCCTGAGGTGAGATCTACTAAGGCCACTCCCAGTGGTGTGTATCTGTTGCCGCAGTAACAACACACCGCTCACAGGTCGGCACCGCAACCTCTAAGAAACTAACTGTGATATGTTCCTCCTCGAAATAACAAACCCAGATTAAACCACTCAGGATGCTTCAGTAATCACGGTGTGATATTAATAAAAGAGTCAACGTTTCATATTCAGACTTATTGTCCTTCTTAATCTGAGTCATCAACTCCTCCACCTCCTCCACCTCCTCCACCTCCTCCTCCTCCTCCTCTCCCCGCAGTAGCGCCGCCGCGCCGCTAGGGGGCGTGGCCCGCGGCACGCAGGCAGGCGGCAGCATGCACAGGCGGGAGAGCGCGTGCGCATTCAGAGTCACGTGGTCTGGAGGGCCAGCGCTGCTCTTTTCATACGCATGCCGCCGGAACCCCCCCCCCCCCTGGTGTGTAGACCAGTGTCCACAGCCATGCCTACAGCCACAGGAGGAGGGGTCAGAGGGGTCAGGGGGGGTCAGAGGGGTCAGGGGGGGTCAGAGGGGTCAGAGGGGTCAGGAGAGGTTAGAGGGGGTTAGGAGGAGGTCAGGATGGGTCAGAGGGGGTCTGGATGGGGTCAGGAGAGGTCAGTGGGGGTCGGACCCCCCTCATCATGTCTCATGCTCACTCTGTCCTCCGTGGGCTCTCGGGGTCTGCATTCATTCCCAGAACTCAGAGTACTGACGCAGCCCACAGAGACCTGAGGAGGAAGTGTTCCTCTTTCTGATGCTGTGAATGAGCACAGACCCCCGTGAGGGGGGGGGGGGGGACCCATGCAGCAAAGAAAACCATCACCCAGCGAGGCTTACCCTGTCCTTCACTACGAGACACTTTGCAGAGGAGAGGAGACAGACAACGGACACACAGTTAGTCTGAGGACACGCCCCTCCACGCTCTGAGGGCGCCACGTGGACCGGGACCCCTCAGGGGACCGACCGGGACCCCTCAGGGGACCGGTTTCACAGCTGTGACCTCGTGACTCACTCCCAACCAATCAGAAGGCTTGATTTAATCTATAATAGATAAGATTCAAACCTCAGGAGGAAGCCAGTTGTCTGATTCGTTTTATTAATAATAATAATAACAATAATAATAATAATAATAATAATAATATTGATGATGATGATAATAATAATTATAATAATTATGATAATAATAATAATATTATTATTATTATGATAATAATAATGATAATAATGATAATTAAAATAATAATAATAATAATAATAATAATAATTCAGTCCAGTGTCTGTGCTGCCCTTAGTGGTGATCTGTCAGTCATGGTGTTCACGGTGTGTGGGTGTGGCCTATCAGGCAGAGGGGGCGGGGCCTAAGCGGAAGCAGCCTGTACGCGGTCGCCGCCGCACTAGAGTCCCGGTGGGAGGAACCATGAGATGACTGGACCCCGCCCATCATACTACACCTGTGACATCATCTTGGGGACGGGGGTTACACACACACACACACACACACACACACACACACTCTGTCTCTGGGCCAATCCGATCGCTCGCTCCCTTCCTCTGGTATCCTTAGTGTTCGACCGCAAAAGGAAGTCGTATCTGACCACGAGGAAGAAAACTTGTCTTACAAATGTCCTGCAGCACCTATTCTCATTATTCTCATTATTCAGATTATAAACATGATCCACGTCACAGAGAGAACACGACAGAAACAAAAGGATGCTAACCACTTTGTCCTCCTGCGCGGCGGCATGCGGTCCAGGGGGGGGGGGGGTTCAGAGAGAGAAAGTGGCGGTTAGAGAAGTGAAAAAGAGACGAGAGGAACGGAGAGAGACATGTTGTGAAATGTGAAAAAGCAGAATGAATGAAAAGAGGAAAAAAGAACAAAGGAGAGAAAAAAAGGGGGGGGAAGAAGACGAGCCGCAAACATTAGTTCATCACATTGTGCAGAATCCATGACACACATACACAAACACACACACACACACACACACACACTGCGTATTCCAGGATGTGGGGGGCGGGGGGGGGAGTATGTGAGGCTGCAGCAACATGCATGACCTTGGCATGACCTTGGCATGACCTTGGCATGACTCTTGAGCCCAAGTGTGTGAAGATGGGACACTGAACACAACATGGAGCTCCTCCTTCACGGGCCTCCTGAGCTTTTACTAATTTAATGTTGAAATGTTTCAATATTATGTTTGATGCTTTGTGTAGTACTGGGTAGTGTTCCATAACGCCTTGTGTTCATATTTAGTATGAAATATAATGTTACAATGTTTCAATAATAATGTGGGACTTTTGTACTATAATGCTGTTTCATAATGTTCATATTTAATAAACAATATAATGTTACAATGTCTTAAAATAACACTTGATACTTTGTGTAGTACTGGGTACTCTTTAAAATGCCAGGTGTTTCTCTTTAATAAACAATCTAATGTTACAATGTATTAATATAACACTTTATACAATGTTCATATATATATATTTATGTATGTATATATGCTTATATATATATATATATATATATATATATATACCGTCACAGCAGACCGTCTGCTCCATGGAAACACAGAGGAGACTATATATATATATATATATATATGATATGATATGTACATTACATCAATGTTGAAGTCTTTTAAGTATCACTCAGTATCATCTTAAATAATTAAATTCCATAATAATATTTTTTTAAAGGCCATATTGATTGATGTTATTTGAGCATGATTTCACTTCTTTGTTTTATGTATAGATTGTACATACAGTATATGTATTTTTCTATTATTTTATTTTTTATTTTTTTAATTATACATATAGTCTCCTCTGTGTTTCCATGTAGCAGACAGTCTGCTGTGACGGTATATATATATATATATATATATATATATATATAATATCAATGTCTTCACCATCATGGACGCTCTCTCTACCTCCTGCTCTGCTGACTGCGTTCCACATACGCGTGTGTGTGTGTGTGTGTGTGTGTGTGTGTGTGTGTGTGTGTGTGCGTGTGTGTGTGTGTGCGTGCGTGTGTGTGTGTGTGTGCGTGTATGTGTGTGTGTGCTGTCAGTGGGACTTCAGGCCCAGCTGGGCTCGGCGGATCCTGAACAGATCGGGGACCAGCAGGCCACGGATGGGGCCAGCAGCCAGGTGACTACCACAGGGGGCGGAGCCTAAAGTTTGGTTATGGGATGGATTTACTATAGTGCGCCCTCTAGAGGACCTCAGAGGTACTCCTCACTGTCTTTAGTTGATCACATGACATCTACTGTTCATCTGGTCACATGACATCTATTGTTCTTCTGGTCACATCTATTGTTCATCTGGTCACATGACATCTATTGTTCATCTGGTCACATGCCATCTATTGTTCATCTGGTCACATGACCTCTATTGTTCATCTGGTCACATGACATCTATTGTTCATCTGGTCACATGACATCTATTGTTCTTCTGGTCACATGACATCTATTGTTCTTCTGGTCACATGACATCTATTGTTCATCTGGTCACATCTATTGTTCATCTGGTCACATGACATCTTGTTTTATATTTATCTTAAATCTTGATTGAGGTTGATTGTTGTTGTTGGTGTGACATCTATTGTTCATCTGGTCACATGACATCTATTGTTCATCTGGTCACATGACATCTATTGTTCTTCTGGTCACATCTATTGTTCATCTGGTCACATGACATCTATTGTTCATCTGGTCACATGACATATATTGTTCATTTGGTCACATGACATCTATTGTTCATCTGGTCACATGACATCTATTGTTCATCTGGTCACATGACATATGTTGTTCATTTGGTCACATGACATCTATTGTTCATCTGGTCACATGACATCTATTGTTCATCTGGTCACATGACATCTATTGTTCATCTGGTCACATGACATCTATTGTTCATCTGGTCACATGACCTCTATTGTTCATCTGGTCACATGACATCTATTGTTCATTTGGTCACATGACATCTATTGTTCATCTGGTCACATCTATTGTTCATCTGGTCACATCTATTGTTCATCTGGTCACATGACATCTTGTTTTATATTTATCTTAAATCTTGATTGAGGTTGATTGTTGTTGTTGTTGTTTGTTGTTTGTTGTCAAATTGCCCTCCGTGACACATTCCTGGTATGTGAAAACATGAACGGAAATAAGAGGTTCTGGTTCTAGTTCTGTTTCTAGTTCTGGTTCTGGTTCTGGTTCTAGTTCTGTTTCTAGTTCTGGTTCTGGTTCTGGTTCTAGTTCTAGTTCTGGTTCTGGTTCTAGTTCTAGTTCTAGTTCTGGTTCTGGTTCTGGTTCTGGTTCTAGTTCTGGTTCTGGTTCTGGTTCTAGTTCTGGTTCTGGTTCTAGTTCTGGTTCTGGTTCTGGTTCTAGTTCTGTTTCTAGTTCTGGTTCTGGTTCTGGTTCTAGTTCTAGTTCTGGTTCTGGTTCTAGTTCTAGTTCTAGTTCTGG
>CM070110.1:24830916-24835916 GCA_036178185.1 Liparis tanakae | reverse complement strand
GCTCTACTCTCTGGGCTCTATTTTCAGACCTGATCCATTATTCATTTTCACATGTTCTCCCAGAAACCTGAACGACCAAACTCAGGGAGGGGGAGGGGCCTCATGATGTCACCTGTTCTCCAGATGTTCATGATGTCACTTCTGTTGTCCAGATATATATTCAATATATCAATATAAATTAACTAGTGTAAATATATCAATATATATATATATATATATATATATATATATATATATATATTGAATAGAGTAAATATATATATATAAATATATTGTAAATATTGTAAATATATCAATATATATTAATAAAGTAAATATATATTATATTTAGTAAATATATCAATATATATTAAGTATAGTAAATATATCAATGTATATTAGAATTAGTAAATATATCAATATATATTAAATAGAGTAAATATATTAATATATATATATATATATATATATATATTAAATAGAGTAAATATATTAATATATATATATATATATATATTAAATATAGTAAATATATCATTACATATTAAAAATAGTAAATATATCATTACATATTAAAAATAGTAAATATATCAATATATATTAAATAGAGTAAATATATTAATATATATATTAAATAGAGTAAATATATAAATACATGATAAATAGAGTGAATATATTAATATGTATTAAATATAGTAAATACATCAATGTTTATTAAAATTAGTAAATATATCAATATATATTAAATAGAGTAAATATATTAATATATATATTAAATAGAGTAAATATATCAATACATATTAAATAGAGTGAATATATTAATATGTATTAAATATAGTAAATATATCAATATATATTAAATAGAGTGAATATATCAATATATATTAAATAGAGTGAATATATCAATATATATTAAATATAATTAATATATATATATATATATATATATATATATATATATATATTAAAGAGAGTAAATATATATAGAGTAAATATATCAATATATATTTATTTATTTCTCATAAAAACAAGAAAGCTGAATTCAGTCTTTAAATATTTAGGCTTCAAATATTCAGGCTTCGAATATTCAGGCCTGCGGATGTTAAATTAAAGACGTTGAAGAGATTCTATAAATGTATTTGACCAAAATCAAACAATATGTGGTGCACAGCGCAGAGAGTGATTCCCAGGATGCATCACTGCATGCACCTGGGTTTATTCATGAATTCATTATTGATGTAAAGATCTCTGCAGCTTTGAGTCCAAACTGTTTCTGGAATTAAAGCCTTCTCTTGACCTCTTGACCTCGGTCACCAGCCGACCTATCGGTGGACAGTAGCTGCCGAGGGGAGGGGGGGGGGGGCTACGCTGCCCTCCACATTCACCCTGAAGCCTGCAGCCTGGGGGAGTCCCGGTGGAGAGATTAACCCTGTGTGTGTGAGTGTGTGTGTGTGTGTGTGTGTGTGTGTGTGTGTGTGTGTGTGTGTGTGTGTGTGAGTGTGTGTGAGTGTGTGTGTGTGAGAGACCCCTGACAGAGGCTCCTCCCACTCTTTCTGTCTCCCCCTTGTCTCTCTCCTTCCACAACTCTAATCTTTAAAATCTCTAAATCCTCCTGATTTCTTGTGTTGTCCATCTGGTGAAGGAACCGACTTTAGTGAAGGAACCGACTTTAGTGAAGGAACCGACTGGTTCTGTGAAGGAACCGACTCTGGTGAAGGAACCGACTTTGGTGAAGGAACCGACTGGTTCTGTGTGGAACCGACTGGTTCCGTGGCCCCGATCAAAACCGTGTGTTCAGCAGTTCCTCCTCTCGCCACCAGGGGGCGCCCCCTGCCCTCCTGCTGCTGCTCAGCCTCCTGACGACGTCACACGTGACGTCACTTCTGTCTTTACCTGTCGGTAGACCTCAACGCAGAGACCGGATCCCCGAGGGCCGGACCAGAGGACGTCTCTGAGGCCGGGACCAGAACCAGGTGGGTCTGGATCGGGACCGGATCAGGACCCTTCAGAGTCTATGGTGGCAGAAGAAGTCCTGAATCCAGACCCTTATCCTGTACCCAGACCCTTATCCAGACCCTTATCCTGAATCCAGACCCTTATCCAGACCCTTATCCTGTACCCAGACCCTTATCCAGACCCTTATCCTGAATCCAGACCCTTATCCAGACCCTTATCCTGTACCCAGACCCTTATCCAGACCCTTATCCTGAATCCAGACCCTTATCCTGTCTCCAGACCCTTATCCAGACCCTTATCCTGTACCCAGACCCTTATCCTGTACCCAGACCCTTATCCGGACCCTTATCCTGTACCCAGACCCTTATCCGGACCCTTATCCTGTACCCAGACCCTTATCCTGTACCCAGACCCTTATCCGGACCCTTATCCTGTACCCAGACCCTTATCCTGTACCCAGACCCTTATCCGGACCCTTATCCTGTACCCAGACCCTTATCCTGTCTCCAGACCCGTATCCTGAATCCAGACCCTTATCCTGTCTCCAGACCCTTATCCTGTCTCCAGACCCTTATCCAGACCCATATCCTGTCTCCAGACCCTTATCCAGATCTGTATCCTGTACCCAGACCCTTATCCAGACCCTTATCCTGTCTCCAGACCCTTATCCAGACCCTTATCCTGTACCCAGACCCTTATCCTGTACCCAGACCCTTATCCGGACCCTTATCCTGTACCCAGACCCTTATCCTGTACCCAGACCCTTATCCGGACCCTTATCCTGTACCCAGACCCTTATCCTGTCTCCAGACCCGTATCCTGAATCCAGACCCTTATCCTGTCTCCAGACCCTTATCCAGACCCTTATCCTGTACCCAGACCCTTATCCTGTACCCAGACCCTTATCCAGATCCGTATCCTGTCTCCAGACCCGTATCCTGAATCCAGACCTTTATCCTGTCTCCAGACCCTTATCCAGATCTGTATCCTGTACCCAGACCCTTATCCAGACCCTTATCCTGTCTCCAGACCCTTATCCAGACCCTTATCCTGTACCCAGACCCTTATCCTGTACCCAGACCCTTATCCTGTCTCCAGACCCTTATCCGGACCCTTATCCTGTACCCAGACCCTTATCCTGTACCCAGACCCTTATCCGGACCCTTATCCTGTCTCCAGACCCGTATCCTGAATCCAGACCCTTATCCTGTACCCAGACCCTTATCCTGTACCCAGACCCTTATCCAGACCCGTATCCTGTCTCCAGACCCTTACCCAGACCCTGATCCAGACCCTGATCCTGCAGCTGCTCAGGTCTCAGGCTGTGGTGTTGACCTAAGTCCCAGAAGGATCCGAGGGGGCGGGGTCGCTGCTGGGGGGGACTCTGATTGGCTGTTAATCAGCTTCAGGTTCACAAGAAGAAGGAAACATTCTGAATGATGTTTCATATCAACGTGAGTTATAAAGATCTGAGATGTGTTTGTTGTGATTTCAGGAACAGGAAGGCCTCCAGGAGGTACCGGACGGCCTGGTCTGAGGCCAGGAAACAGTTGTTGTGGTTTAAGTCAACAACAACAACAACAACGACCCGGGTGTATTGATCCCTGAGTGTTGTTGTCTTCCAGGAGCTCGTTATCTGTGCAGGAAGTTCTGAATCCCTCAACGTCGATGGTCTCTCCTTCACAATAAGAGCCCGACATGGAGCGCCAACTCCTGAACACACACACTGCTACACACACACTCTACACACACACTCTACACACACTCTACTACACAACAACAGAGTACTTCTGGACGTGTTCTGGCAGCTGATTGGTCCACCACACTCACTGTTGCTCATAACTAATAACAATAAGAAGTATGACCCATGCATAGCACTGGACTGAGCACACACACACACACACACACACACACACACACTCACACTCCCAGTGTTGTTGAGTCCATTTGCGTCGTGCTTTAAGCTCCTGGTGGACGTGAGGAGGAGTCAGCTCCTTCTCCACGTCTCACATATTCACGTTAATCCAGAACATGAGATCCCACAGAAGCTTTACTCAGACTATAAGAGAGGTGTGTGTGTGTGTGTGTGTGTGTGTGTGTGTGTGTGTGTGTGTGTGTGTGTGTGTGTGTGTGTGTGTGTGTGTGTGTGTGTGTGTGTGTGTGTGTGTGTGTGACGTCCCTGTGTCTTTGAGGTGAGACACACAGGTGTGTGGCTGGTCAGTACCTCGTGGTCTGGGACATGAAGAAGAGGACCACATGGTCACATGATCACATGACCACATGGTCACATGATCACATGACCACATGATCACGTGACCACATGATCACATGACCACATGATCACATGACCACATGATCACATGATCACATGACCACGTGATCACATGACCACATGATCACGTGATCACATGATCACATGACCACATGATCACATGACCACATGATCACGTGATCACATGGTCACATGACCACATGACCTCATGAAATGAAACAAGATGGCCAAGCTGCTCCCGGTTGTCCTCCGTTCCGTCCCGGAGGTTTTAGAGAGCGACGCGTCTCCTCTGAGGCCGTGAGGCTGAGAGGAGGTCAACACGTCACCTCCTCCTCTCACACAACACGTGAAGGGAGGCAGAGCCGGTGCTGCTGCACCTCCTCCTCCTCCTCCTCCTCCTCCACCTCCACCTCCACCTCCTCCTCCTCCTCTTCCTCCTCCTCTTCCTCCTTGTTATTATTATTCCTAGAAGCTTTTTTCAAAGGTGCTGCATGTGTATCCGGTCTGCACCGTGTCCGGTGCTATAAGATCGCCAACCACACCCCATCCCCCCCCATCCCCCCCCCCCCCCCCCCCCCCCCCCCATGGGAGAGGGGGGGGCAGGGGGATAGCACCGCCGCCGCGTCCCCGGTCCGTGGAGCTTATGAAACGGGTCGCGTCGCTGCTCGCAGGCCCTCAGGAGCCATACTGTCAGTGTTATTCCCTTTATTGTCAAAGCATCACACACGCACGCACACACACACGCACGCACACACACACACGCACACGCACATAGTAGAGAGACACGCGCACG
>CM070110.1:24803416-24825916 GCA_036178185.1 Liparis tanakae | reverse complement strand
TTTATATTTCTTTTGGTATTTGTTCCTGATCCAATGTGAGGTCAAAGGTCAAAGATCAAAGGTCAGGGATGTTTTCTGTGTACAGATTGTAAATCCCTCTGAGTATAACTCATAATATTGGGATGTACAAAATAAACGGACTTGATATGTTTGACATTTACCAAACGACAGACCGTCTCCAGGTTGACTGATACTTTGTTTAGACCCACTTGAGGCCACACTCACACACACACACACACACACACACACACACACACACGCGCACACACACACACACACACACACACACACGCACACACGTTTTTCAATTTTTTTTTAATGAAACACTTTTACAAGAAAGTCTTACAAGAAATGGGTAAAATAAATATAAATCATATTGAACTCGAGAGACTCTAAACTTTTCTTACCAAAACGATGATTTAACAAATATTTAAAAAGTGACAGATCATAAATCATAAAGATTTAATTATAGTAAATGTTCTTAAAGCCCTTGATTTAGTGAAAAGTGTCAAATAAATAATTACATAGCTCTTAATAAAAATAAAAAGTAGAGCATTATGTTTATTTTATCCAAAAGCCAGAGGAGCACACAGTGACACCTGGTGTGTACATCTGGTATTACAGGCAGGTGAGCAGACAGTAACGTTGTCAGTAGGGTTTTACCGGTAATAAATGGGAGTGAGGTAATAATAAAAAAAAACACAGTTAATAATTTGGTTCTTCCCAACACAAAAATTCTTCTTATACATTTAAAAATGTTAAACTTATTTTACCATCTTTTTCGTCATGATAATGCGTCAGAATAAATATTTCTGACACTAAAATCTAAATCCCAACTCTGCACACATATTTGAAAAAGATAAATATATTTCAAATACAACAAAACATTGTCCTAGTTAATGTGAGTGGACTTCCGGTGGGCGGAGCCTCAGTGGACCTCCTCCTTGCGGGAAACCACTTTTCCATCAATGATCTCCTCGATCACCACCATCCTCCTCTGGGAAATAACCGCTGCACACACAAGTGAACAAGAACAAATATGTAGTGTCTATTTATGTTTCTTTCAAGAAAATAATTAACAATAGCGTTGACGTAAACTTACATTTGGCTGGCGTCGGTACGGCGGCCCGTCTAGAAGACAGAAACAAAGTTACAATTAATACAATTACACGATTATTAAATTCATCTTATTCCGTTAATAATCGAACATGAGAAGACCGACGCCTCCTCACATGCAGATAATAAATATGAAGTAATAGAGAATCCGTCTGACGTGTCTCATTAGAGTATTCTATTCTGTTTTTAATTATGCTTATTTTATTCTGGTCGACGCCATGAGATCTGGTGTTCCACGTCGTCACGTTGAATGAATTGTCTCTCCAGGTGTGAGGGGGGGGGGGGGGGGGAGGGGGGGGGGGGGGTCCTGTCCTGGCCGGCCCACCCGACGCATCGCCCATATCGACCAATCAGTGGCTCTCTTGGTAATACAGCCACACTTGTCACATTATTTAATCATGATCATATCTGTTGTTATTTTAATAACATTTGGCTCCACCAATCAAAATGATCCTCCTATCATTTCCCCCGGCGTGGTTTACTAGATGAATATTAGTATCAGATGTTAGTATAAGTACAGAAATGCATGTCAGTAGAGAAACACCACACAATAAAGAAACTGGAAACAGAGGGTAGAATTAGTAAGAACTATATTGTAGAACAGAACACAGGAGGAGGCGTGGCCATCAGTGGGGTTAGTAGTGTTGCATGCTGGGTGATCCGTGAGATGCACCTTCCTCCGAGGACCTCTTCTTCCTCCCCTTTGAGCTTTTCACCTCCACCTTTAACAGGAGTGACGTGCTGAGGCACGGTCGCCGTGGTAACAGGAGGCACAGAGAGAATGAAATATATATATATATATATATATATATATATATATATATATATATATATATATATATATATAGTGCAAAAAAAAAGATGTTTTATTTTGAAATATGATCCTAAAAGTCACCAAAAAGCTCAGAAGACCTGCAACAACCTCCAGACCGGGAGGAGACAGATGGTGAGGACAAGCGTCAGTCAGCGAGTCGTGACTTCATGAGAGAGTAAATGAAACGAGTTCGGAGAAGCACAGAGCGGCGGCGAGGCCGGCGAGTCAGAGGGACGGCCGGGCGGCGGGCGGCGGGCGGCCCCACGGCCCCACGGCCTAGCGGGGACCCCCCCGGTACCCCTGGTGACCCCTGGGGGTAAACACGGTGGGAAGATTTGGGCATTAATTCAGACGACGACACAACTCAACCAAATATATATATATACATTTAAGTATATATATTTAAGTATATATATATATATATATAATAATAAACAGGTCTAGAAAAGGTTCCACTTGAAACATACAATTTGGTTAGTTTGAAGTAATTTAATTATTGAGCTTTTCATGTCTCAATGCTAAGCTAAGCTAAGCTAAAGGTCTCCTGGTTGTAGCCAGGCTAGCCAGTCTCAATGCTAAGCTAAGCTAAAGGTCTCCAGCTGGAGCCGACAGGTCCCTTACTCCTCTCCGTCCAGCAGCCGGCGGTACTCGGCGATCTCCATCTCCAGCCGGTTCTTGATGTCCAGCAGCACCTGGTAGTCATGTGACTGGCGCTCGCTGTCCACCCGCACGTTCTTCAGCTCCTCCTCCAGCGCGTTCACCATGCTCTGCAGCTGGTTGAGCTGCAGCCCGTAGCTGGACTCCGTGTCCTCCAGCTGGCCCTCCAGAGCCGATTTCTGGAGGGGGGGGGGGGGGGGGGGGGTTAGTGAGCCCTCAAGACCAGCAGCGTTCGGTGGTGTGTGTGTGTGTGTGTGTGTGTGTGTGTTACCAGGCTGAGCTGAGACTGCAGCTCGATCTGCAGCGCCTGCAGCGTCCTCTTGAGCTCCGTGATCTCGCTCCGGGTGCTCTGGAGGCTCTCGGTGCTCGAGGCCACGTGCTTGTTCAGTTCATCGAACTGGAAGAGCACAGAAAACAGTCAGAAAACAGTCAGAAAACAGTCAGAAAACAGTCAGAAAACAGTCAGAAAACAGTCAGAAAACAGTCAGAAAAACATATTTCTCGCTGCTACACGTATACGCAAGGTACCATATATATATATATATATATATATATATATCTATATATATATATATATATATATATATATATAGATATATATATAGATATAGATATACATATATATCTATATCTATATCTATATCTATAGATATATAAATAAATAACAGGTCTAGAATTGGTTCCACTTGAAATATCCAATTTTTCATTACTGAGTTTACTGTGTGTTGTATAGAGCCAGGTTAGCCAGCCTCGATGCTAAGCTAAGCTAAAGTTCTCCTGGTTGTAGCCAGGTTAGCCAGCCTCGATGCTAAGCTAACGGTCTCGTCCTGAGGCGCTCACCTTGACCTTGTACCAATCCTCCATCTCGCGGCGGTTCTTGTCGGCGATGGCCTCGTACTGACCCCGGATCTGCTCCATGGCGCGCGCCATGTCGGCCTGCGGCCGCGCGTCCACCTCCACGTTCACGGAGCTGGCGTTCACCTGGTTGCGCATGGCCGCCATCTCCTGCAGGCGGCACGCAGGGGTCAGAGGTCAGAGGTCAGAGGGGAAACACACACAGCTGAACGGTGGCTAACTTTTAATAAAATAGATTTTTCTACGTGTTCAGACTTTTCTATTCTTCTTTTTCTCTTTCACTCTCTACAGCGATCTATTTCTATTTAACACTGTCTGGTTTGGGCAGCGTGACTCCTCCCCCAGACCGCTCTACAGAACCGGTTCTTTGTTCAAGTAACAAATATAACGCCGGGAGGCATTTGGCAAGAAGTTGACCTGCTACTAAAAAATATTGTAATATTGCGTTTGTCCGCGGGACGTTTTACAAAAAACTCATATTTACATCTCAAAATCTTCTTCAATGTTGACTTTCCAGGAACTTTTACAAAAAACGTATATTTACATCTCAAAGTCAAAGTTAAAGTCTTCTTTAATATCGATTTCCAATTATTTTTTCCAGATCGAAAGTGTGTTTGTCTCTTGTTTGACAAAAAGTGAGAAATAATAAAAGTAATGAAGTTAAAACAACACTTAAGAGCATCTGGACCACATGTATAAATGAATATCTATCCGTCTGCAGTCTGATGCGCCTCCCTCCTCCTGGTGGAGACGGGGCCACGCTCTTCCTCACGTCTCACCTCTGCGTGGTTCTTCTTCAGGTAGATCATCTCCTCCTTCAGGCCCTCCACCTGCATCTCCAGGTCGGTCCGGGCCATGGTCAGGTCGTCCAGCACCTTACGCAGCCCCACGATGTCCGCCTCCACCGACATGCGCAGCGCCATCTCGTTCTCAAACCTGTCCGGAGGAGGAGGAGGAGGAGGAGGAGGAGGAGGAGGAGGAGGAGGAGGAGGAGGAGGAGGAGGAGGAGGAGGTTCATGTTCATGCACCCGCTCAATTAGTGTTACCGACAACACAAAGAAGAGGAGACGAGGTGGGTCTCCACCGGGAACCGGTCGCACCGGTCGTGCGCCTCGGCCGCGCGCTCCGCCCTGTGACCGCGCGCGCGGCCGCTGAGCAAACACGCCGCCGCGGTGCCAGCTGCGCGGCCCCGATGCCTCCTCTATAAACTATAATTAGCTACTCAGGACTTATTTTCCCTCACTTGATCCTGAAGTCCTCCGCCGCCAGCCGCGCGTTGTCGATCTGCAGCATCAGCCGCGCGTTGTCCTGCGTGGCGGCGCGGATCTGGAGACAGGAGGGGGGGGGGGGGGGGGGGGGGGGGGCATGCATATGTTAGGGACTCGTGGCTGGGGGTCTTGTTTTTGTTATCACTAAATGTTGTCCAGTACCTGCAGTAATAAGACACCCTCACGTGAGCCCATGTACTCATGGTAAACACTCGCGCCCGCAGATGAGGGCCCCGCGGGTTGTGTGTGTGTGACCTCGCTCACACACACACACACACACACACACACACACACACACCTGATATAACATGATCAGTCATATTTATACTGTCGACGTGTCTTTAGAACAGGTGCAGCGCTCAGCGAGGCCACGAGGACGTCACGTCGTGGGGAAATGTGTCATAATAAATGTTTAAAGAGTAAACTTTAACACGTCACACGTTATTCATCTCTATCGGTGGGAGGTGCGCTTGTGTGTGTGTGGGGGGGGTACCTTTCTGCGCAGGTCTTCGATGATGGCCTCGTACTTGCTGTAGTCCTTGGCGGCGGGGGTCTGCTTCTCGTACCACTCCCGGATCTGCAGCTCCAGCTTGGCGTTGGCGGCCTCCAGGGAGTGCACCTTGTCCATGTAGGTGGCCAGCCGGTCGTTGAGGTTCTGCATGGACAGCTTCTTGTTTTCCGACGGCGGTGGGTAACTGCTCCCCATGCTTCCACTCCCAACTCCTCCACCTCCTCCTCCACCTCCTCCTCCGCCTACTCCGGACCCGAGGACCCCCGCCATGTCGAAGCCGGAGCCCAGGCCGTTGGAGGGGTAGGACACCCGGGTGTTGCGGCCCCCCGCGCCGCCGTGGACGCTGGTGCCCCGACTGGAGCCCGTCATCCTGGGCAGAGAGGACATGGAGAAGCCGGAGTGGCCGAGGCTGTACTTGTTGGACATGTCCGAGGTGGATGGTGGCGCAGCTGGAGAGAGAGAGGAGCCGATGGAGCTGAGGCGGCCTGCAGGCAGCTCTTTATAGCCTCCTCCCGGAGGGGGGCGCGGCCGCCAGCTGGGAGGACGCGATGCTGCCGCCGCCACCGGGTGTGGCCGGGCGCGGCGGCTTGTCACGCAGGATACGTGATGGCTGCCACAGGTGTGGGAGTAATTGTTCATTAATTATCAAACTATGTATGCCCACAAATACAACCCCATCGCATCTCGGTGTCTGGACTAATTGCACTTCCAATAACAAACCAGCAGCCAACCGGATCTACAGGTCATTGATGGACGTGAGGAATGCAGGTGTCATTGTTTTTAGTAATAGCCGACTCTTTAAACAATTGTTATTGCATTCATTTTTTTAAATTTGAACATTTCACTTAAATATCAATAATCAAAACTAAGTCTGGTGATTGATTTTAATTGACTGAATACTTTATTTCCTGAACACAGACTTTAGTTAAACGAGACGCCGTCCTGTGATTGGATCACAGCAGCGTTAACGGTAACTGGGCAGGGGCATAACCTAAAGTGTGGAGGGCAGAGTAAAGTGTGTGTGTGTGTGTGTGTGTGTGTGTGTGTGTCTGTGTGTGTGTGTGTGGGGGGGCTGTTGGTTTGGAACCAGAAGGATTAGCATTAAGTTGCATGATGACGACGTAACATAGAAGACTCCCCCTGCTGGCCATTAGTAAGAATGCACGTTTAAGGCACTTTACGTCCCATTGTTTGTAAACATGCATCGGTAATATGATCAATATGTTGAGATGTCTGGACCAACAACCTCACAAACTGACGACATGACCGCATGACCTCATGACCTCATGACCATCATCTCTGGAGCCACCATGATTACAAAGATGTTGTTGTTGTTGTGTACACAAGTGTAAAGTCATAAACAGAGACGACTCAACTAATGTTAGTTCACTCAAAAAGCAGAAGTAATATTTCAAGGCTCTTAACCACTCAGCGAGTTCACTCCACGCTCACATTCAAATGATCCGTGTTTATGTTGGCAACAGGACCAGGAACAGCTCATCAGTACGGCGTGTTCTCTGGATGCTCAAACCGTCTGGTTCTCCAGGGAGGAGCGTCTAGAGGAGCGTCTAGAGGAGCGTCTAGAGGAGCGTCTAGAGGAGCGTCTATAGAGGAGCGTCTATAGAGGAGCGTCTAGAGGAGCGTCTAGAGGAGCGTCTAGAGGAGCGTCTAGAGGAGCGTCTAGAGGAGCGTCTAGAGGAGCGTCTAGAGGAGCGTCTATAGAGGAGCGTCTATAGAGGAGCGTCTAGAGGAGCGTCTAGAGGAGCGTCTAGAGGAGCGTCTAGAGGAGCCGACGCGCCCCTCTGTCCTTGTTGACAGAGACTCAACACGTCTCAGTGAGGAGCGCCGTCTGGTTCTCCAGGGAGGAACGTCGTCAGCAGAGAATCAATTAGTCGTGAAAATCAAACCACATGTATGGGGATACAATGTAGATGCAATGGGATTCAATGTGGTTGCAATGGATTGCGGTGAAGATGCAATGGTGATACAATGGGATTCAATGGCCATGCAATGGATACACAATGGCTACACAATGGAGGATGCAATGGGGACAACATGAAGATAAGATGGGCATGCAATGTGGATGCAATGGTGGGGGGTCCAATGGGGTCCAATGGGGTCCAATGGGATCCAATGGGGTCCAATCGGGGGGGTCCAATGAGGTCCAATGGGGTCCAATGGGGGTCCATTGGGGTCCAATGGGGTCCGATGGGGTCCAGGATAGTGGTACTATGGAAAGAGGAGCTTTTGTCTGATTCTTCACGGGGAAACTTCGTCAGCAGCCGATCAATTAGTGGTGAAAATGAAACGATGGTCACCATGTGGTCGTGAGGTTTTAAAGATAAACTTTCCTGATAAAATGTTTATACGACTGCAGTAACTGGTTTTGTCCTCTAGGTGCTGCGGTTATGTGAGAACGTCTACGTTCTTTTCTATTTACATTTGTTCTTCTTGAATAGTTTAACATTGCTTTTAGCTTGAAATGCACTTTCTAAGCCAACAGCAAACAGCTTTATCTCTTTATCTCTTTATCTCTGTTCTTATCTCTTCAACCAGCTGGGTTTTGACTGAAAACAAGTCCTCCCAGAGGGACTCTGATACCCTCAGACTACCTCCTGGTCACCTTATGTGTTAAAGTCACACTGGGGACATGTGGGAGGCTTTTCTTGATGCTGAGGCGTAAACACACCACGCCCTCGGCGCTCCGCGGACGCTTCGGCTGAAGCATCAGATCCCAGGACGCGGCAGGAAAACCAAACAATCACAAACAGAGCCTCAGTCTGAGGATACGGGCTTTAACCGCTTGGTCCTGTGTGGACAGAGGCATGGAGACGCAGCCCAATGGGAACCAATGGGATCCAATGGGATGCAATGGAGATTTAATGGAGAACCAATAGTGAAGCAATGGAGATCCATTGGGGATTTAATGGGAATACAATAGGGATCCAATGGGGACCTAATGGGGACCCAATGGGGATGCAATGGGATACAATGGGGGTTTAATGGGGATCTAATGGGGATCCAATGGGGCTGCAATGGAGAACCAATGGAATCCAATTGAGATATAGAACATTTACTATATTACCTTTTTACGTTATGAGAAAACAATGTCCTCGTGTGTTTGTGGAGACCAAGTCAGAGATGAAGAAGAGATGAAGATGAGATAAATATGAGATGAAGATGAGATGAAGAAGACATGAAGATGAGATGAAGAAGAGATGAATATGAGATGAAGATGAGATGAAGAAGAGATAAAGATGAGATGAAGATGAGATGAAGAAGAGATGAAGATGAGATGAAGATGAGATGAAGAAGAGATGAAGATGAGATGAAGAAGAGATGAATATGAGATGAAGATGAGATGAAGAAGAGATGAAGAAGAGATAAAGATGAGATGAAGATGAGATGAAGAAGAGATGAAGATGAGATGAAGATGACATGAAGATGAGATGAAGAAGAGATGAAGATGAGATGAAGATGAGATGAAGATGAGATGAAGAGCCCGTCTGAAGCTTCTCTGGGTCCAGGTCTCAGAGGCCGGTGGTTTCGTAATGACTCATTTATTTTAATTAAAATATGTGATGCTGTGTCATAAATAACCGTAAAGTTGATCTCTAAGCATGAGCCGACCCCGGGTCGGAGCGGCATGTGGGTCAGTGGGCAGCAGGCCCGTCTATCAATCAGGGGGTTGGAGGTTCAATCCCGCCCTAGTCCATGTGTCCTTGAGCCAGTTGCTTCCCCCTGAGCGTCTCCCTGTAGCTGCTCTACGGGGTGTGAGTCGCTCTGGGTATCAGCTACATGACGTGTGAAGGAATGTTCCCTCAACACCATGTTTACAGTTAGTCTGCTGCTGAAGGCTCTCAGGTCAGACCCTCAGGCCGAGCCCCGAGGAGACGTTGTTCACACACAGTTTGTTCAGATTGAAGGCGTCATGAGTTCAGCCTGCAAGTTCTTTGGTTCCCACAATGCACCGGGGCAAGTGAGCCGTAGACCGGATGTGCGGCGGATGCATCAGACGCCCCACGTTGTTTGGATGTTAAAAGGCAGCGACTGTGGGTCAGGGGTTCAACCCCCACCCTGGTCCATGTGTCATTGAGCAAGGCAGCTACATGAGGTGAGATACACACACACAGACACACAGAAACAACTCAACTCAGTTTATTTTATATAGCCCATTATCACACATTACAAAGTCCCCTCAGGGCTTTACAATCTGTACACAGAGCCATCCTGACCTTTGACCTTTGACCTTTGACCTCACATCGGACCAGGAACAACTCCCAAGAAATAGAAAACACCCTTTCAATGGGAAACAAGTGAAGAAACCTGAACAGTAGATGTCATGAGACCAGATGAACTATAGATGTGACCAGATGAACAATAGATGTCATGTGACCAGATGAACAATAGATGTCATGTGACCAGATGAACAATAGATGTCATGTGACCAGATGAACAATAGATGTCATGTGACAAGATGATCAATAGATGTCATGTGACCAAATGAACAATCGATGTCATGTGACCAGATGAACAATAGATGTCATGTGACCAGATGAACAATAGATGTCATGTGACCAGATGAACAATAGTTGTCATGTGACCAGATGAACAATAGATGTCATGTGACCAGATGAACAATAGATGTCATGTGACCAGATGAACAATAGATGTCATGTGACCAGATGAACAATAGATGTCATGTGACCAGATGAACAATAGATGTTAAGTGACCAGATGAACAATAGATGTCATGAGACCAGATGAACAATAGAAGGGCAGCCCAGTGGCTCAGTGGTTATCTCTGTCCCCTCACAGCAAGAAGGCCCTGGGTTCGAATCCCGGTCGTTTCAGGTCCTTTCTGTCTGCCCCAGGGCAGCTGTGGCTCCTGGTGTGTGTGTGTGTGTACTGGACTCTGTAAATTGACTTTGGGTACGTAGAGAAGTGCTATATAAGATTGAAGGTTATTATTACAGAGTAATAACACATTCAATGGATATGACAGCTTGTTATCCTCAGATTATCACGCTACTGAATGCTGGCAGGTAAGATCAAAGGCACACACACACACACACACACACGTGAAGAGCGAGGCCCTGACTTGGCCCTGCCTGCTGCTCCTTGCTGACTGACAGCTGAGTCACTCCTTGTGATTGATCGGTGTGAAGCAGAAGTTCTGGTGTCACCCGAGGAGCACGAACACGTCACGACGAGCACCACAGGACGTATAGCGTTTAGTTATAATAACTTTGTTGTATTTAAGAGTCTCTAAACTCGTCTTTCCCAGACATCCGTGTGGTTTCCGTAACGTTCGAGGCTCCGTGTGTGACGGAGCACGTTCGACAAACCCACCTCACGGCACCCCGTCACCCCGGGTCGCCCGCCCGGTCGCTCAGGACGACCAGCCCGTACCGGTTCAGGCAAGAATCCTGCCGAGCCCTTTATTGTACAGTTGTAACACCTTCCTCATCGGCATGTGAAACTACGGAATGATAAGTGCTCCGGTGGAGGACGACCGCTTAGCGCTGCGCTGGTATGATCAGCATCAGGATCCGAGGCGTGGAGGCGGAGCAGCGGGCAGAATGTGTTCCTTCTGGTTCTGATACGCTGCCTTTGATCTCAGATGGTAACATTCAAATGAGCTCATTAGAGATGACTGTTGATGAATGTTGAGGTGGAAGCGCCATCAGACAGGTGTGAAGCCTCTTTGTGGTTCCTTTATTATCTCTATTGTAAGAGTCCAATTATGGAATAATGTTAAAATGGATATAAGATGGTGAGCTCATATTTGGTTTTCAAAGGAATTATTTATGAAAAACAATTCTTGAGGGTTATGAGTGTGATTGAAATGTATTTATATGGAATGTGGATATATATATATACAGATATACATCCACATTCCATATACATACATTTTATATATATATATATATATATATATATATATATGTATATATGTATATATACACATATATACATATATATGTGTATATATGTATATATACACTTTAAAACAAATATATATATATAGTATTTTTATTTTCTTTGTTATTTTAATTTATTTTATATACATTTTCTGATTTATTTTATATTAATTTAGGATAGGAATATAAAGCATTTTTTGCTTTATATTCCTATCTTTATCCGAGGCCGATGAGACTCAAAGTGAAGTTCATGGCGGTAGAACTACACTGGAAACCCGAACGTCCGAATTAATTAAATACATTAAGTACTGTTTACTCAAAGTTTTAGAAAAAGTTAAACAAACTTAAATATGTCAAGTTGTTGTAACATGTTCTACTTTTTGAGTAATTGTAACTAATATTTTTTTATTAAATGGAACTATTTTGTGTATAAGTACGCATAGCTTAAAAACATAACTTTAGTCCAACTTAATATAATTATGTAATTCCATGCTAAGAAAGATAAAGTCCTGTTATTTATATTGTTTTGAATAGGGATGATTTAAAAATACAATAAAATACAATAAGTGCTTCACCAATAATTAAAATCGACCAGAACAAATAAATTGAAATCATAGCCTGATAAAATAGTGACAATTTGAGGGGTAAATGGTCAGAAATTCATATAGACATTAATTAGTGGAAGACAAAATATATTTATTTCATGAATTTGTTGTATTTTTATTGGCAATTGGTATCCTATATATTTTACTTTAGTGTTGAGCAGCTGCAGGGATCATGACAAAAACGTCATCTTGGAACTTCACATTGAAATCAACTTGATTCAGGAAGTAGTCATCACGTGTTCGTGGCCGTTACCGAGGTGCATTATGGGGATTTCGCGGGCGAAGTTGACTTTCCACGCGACGCGGACCCGACGCGGACCCGACGCGGACTTGGCCACCTCGACTCAGAACTTTTCAAGGTGAGTTAAATCATAAGAGTTGTATATATAAGTTGATATAGCTGTATGTAATGTATGAAGTTGCATTATGTTACAAGCAGCCGGTTGCTACACCTCTACAAAGTAAGACTGTCATTTACTAAAGGCTGGAGCATACTTCTACAACTGCGTGCGTTACGTTGCGTAAATCGTTCTGTAAATTGCTTGTTTCAATCCACGCGTCAAAAATCTACACAAGCATACGCAAGCCTGCAAGGCTGTGATTGGTCTGCTGGTCTGATGACTACTTCCTTTCTGGAGTCTCACATTTCCGGTTTTCATAGCATAATACCGCCATTTTAAAAGCAAAGTAAACCCAAGACGACAATATGTCCTCGCGTGACAAATATGTCCGCGAGAAGAAGGCGATCCGTCTCCCTTTTTTTTATCGCTTTCCTGGTTGGGCGTACTTGTATTTAAATAAAACAGCAAATACGTTTTGAAACAGTTTAAATTTTTTATTCACATCCCTGAACATTATGGTCAGTTCATGAGGTCGTTGTCAGGCCATCTAGGTTCAATTGTGCCTGTGACCACTCGCTCGGTGGTCATAGAATTGCATCAATTCATGTCTCACACCTCTATAGCTCGTACATTCTTTGCCCTTTGTTTCATTTCTGCAATTTATTTAGTGTATAATCCATGCAGCTGCCTTAAAACACAACGTTTTTTTCCATTGTCCCGCTGCAATCAATACCCGACGTCCGAGCCCGACCTGAGCCCTAGTATGATTTCTAAATGTTTTGTCAGGACGGCCTGGCTGGTCGGGTCCAGTTGGAAGAGGGAGGAGATATGAACATTTATACAAGCCCAATGATCTCGGTTGCCATCCTTCACTGTGTGTGTGGACAACAAGACCTGGTAAATAAATAAACCAACGACTTCCACACACAAAGACGTCATTCTCTATGTCGCTCTTCGACAAAAACGTTACTCCACCTATTGTTCGGGTGGTGAATTGCTTTGCAACAGCATGCAGTTTACGCAACCCTTTTAGGAACTATGAATTGAAACGAGCAATTTACACAACGATTACGCGAACGAACGACGCAGTTGTAGAAGTATGCTCCAGCCTTAACATAGGCTTAAGAGTGGTATCCCGTGCGTCGCTGCTGGTCCAGGTGGAGCGCCCGGTGTTTCTGCATCAAGCTTATGCTACTCAATTTGTTGCACGCTAACACCACCAAACTTCAATCAACAGGTTTTTGTCAAGCTAAGTAAGTTATTCAAGACATGTCTGCCAAGTAAAAACGCCTGTTATTGTTAGATCCTGCATGGCAAATCCTAAATTGCTAGTAATTTAACGTGGCGTTATTGAGACGTGCATTTAAGCTGCAATAATAACATTATATGCCATCAACTTCCTACCCAATTCTCCCCAAGGAAAGGATCCTTGAGTCAGAGGTAGACCATTATTGAGGTGAAGAAAACAGACCATAGTGATGCCCACCAGTGAAGAACTCATGGACCTCTGGCCGGCTCTCACAACAGATTCTGAAATCAATGATATCCACACCAAGTGCTGTTCTCCATGCCCTTTCTGCGTATCGTATGACGATGTTTCTGGATTCTTCAGAACCTGCAAAGTGAGTCTCTTTAAGTCACTAACAGATTATACTGTGTTGTGTAAACAGTTCTTCAAAATACTAATATCTATACTAAAAGACTTCGGGCATACCTTTGTTTAGTCTACCCAAACAGTTTTTATAAATGGTCTGTTTTCTTTCCTCTCACTACACGGGAACGGCAAGTGATAAGATGTTCAGCAAAACATGTTCCTGTAAATGTCCTTTAGCTTGTTTTCAGTCTCTCACAACTTGGGATTCTCTGGTAATTTGGCTGTGTGTGCAGAACATGGATCTTATGTCGTTCCCCTCTTACAATGAGACACGGGTCTCCCTTGTAAAATAGGTCTTGGTTTTCAATGGGGCTTGGTTAAAGAAAGAAACATGTGTCAACTATTCTATTCCATTTGTTAGTTTGTGATGATCTCGTTTTCCATTCATTCAGGATGCGTCTGAGCCAGAGCTCGATGGTGTTGCAGTGGGCCTGCTGACCGTCATCACTGACCGGACGCAAGTCCAGTTCATCGCCACCCTGTGAGCATCTGTCGTCATTGAAGTGACGCCACGGTCAGATTTGGCGATGCCTTCCTGGTAATCTTTGGACTAATCTATGCACTACACCTCAGCTACCCTCAAAGTACTGACCAACACTTTTGAATCACTCAAAAGACTTTACTTTACTGTTCTACAAAGTGGTAAACTGTCACCCAAGTTGCAGACCCTCAAGAATGACTTGATGATGTATAAAGTCATCTTAAAGAATGCTGCAGGGTAAAGCACTATAAAAGGTTCAAAAAGTTCAACCTTTGAAGTGAAAGTATTCTTACAGTCTATTGCTTTTTTGTATTTAATCTGAATTGCTGCCCTGTTGCCTTACTCAGGAAGCTCCAAGTATTAGGTTTTTTTATAGCTGTATAATAATTCCATTTAGATTTTTTATTACATCGATTACTATTTGTGTGAGCGCTACCATTTATTAAAGTATATTTTCAAATAATGTTTTGTTCTATTTATTATTTATAAATGTTTATTTTTTGCAGTGTGCTAAAAGGGAGCATTCAAGAAAATACTGCGGATGTTCATGACTTATAAATGTATTGAGTTTGAACTGAATGTAATTGAGGCAATCGATTGCCTCAAACATTTAAAGTTTCGAGTTGCATCTTTTTAAGTAAACTAATTCAAAAGATTTGACCAATGTGTACTTAAAACAATGACAATGCAAACTAATAAACATTGAGTTTGGTTAAAAATGAAATGGTGTGGTTGTGTACTTTATTCTTTTATGTTCTGGGAAATTATTCCAGTTGTTTGAAAACTAGAACATTTTTAAGTACTAATAACTGGAAATAATTGAGTGGAGCTAAATGAACACTTTAATATAGCTGTAATCAAAAGGTACAAATAGCAAGTCATCAAACTTTTTAAGTTCTGCATAATCAAATAAAGTTCATTACTCAAAAAATTTGTGGCAATCGATTGCCTTGAAATTTTTGAGTTCTGTTAACTTATTTGGGTTTACAGTGTACATTTAAAATAAGTTAATAGGTAAATAAGTAAACGGGTGAATAAGTAAGTAGGTAAATAAGTAAACGGGTGAATAAGTAAGTAGGTAAATAGGTAAATAAGTAGCTGCAGCCGAACAAAGAGCGCGCAGCCGGCTGCGGGTCGCGTGACGCAGCCGGCTGCGGCTTCGGGTCCACAAAGCCTTGTCTGCAGAACTCCAAAAATCAGACGCGCACAAAAGAGTTCTGATGTGGGATCAAAGAGCGTCTGAGTCTGAGCCACCGTTGTTCCTTTATCCACAAACATGAAGAGAACAAAGGAAAAGATCAAAGGCACGCCGAGCGCGGCCAGGAGGGACCTGAGACCTCTGGACCGGAGGCGGCTGGTTCTCATCCCCTCAGAGGCAGAACCATCTGGAACCCACAATGGTTCTTCAGAGTGATGCCAGAAGAACAATATCTGGTTCCTCAAAGAACCTTTCAAACCAGGGTTCTCTAAAGAACCATTTCCTTATGAAGTTCTTCAAAGAACCTTAAAAAAGGTTCTTTAAGGCACCATGTCCCAAATGGTTCTTCAGTAGGTGATAGATATTCGTAAAACCACAAAGCCTTTTATAGAACCCTTTCAGAACCCTTATGGTTCCTCACATGTGCCCCCCCCAGCTGACCCCTGACCTCTGAGGTCGCCTCCTGGACCAAACACTCCTGTCGATGTCGTGCGACCGGCGGAGAGCGAGGCCTCCCGGCTCGCCGTGGGAGCGCCGCGCCGCTGGGAACCGGCCGGGTGGCATTTCCTGTTTGATGACATCATGCGTCCCAGACACGAGAACAGAGCCGGCTGCAACGCCCCGACAGCTGCTGCCTTTCCAGGATTTCAACCATGAAGGTTGTGACTCATCCTCCTCATCCTCCTCCTCCTCATCCTCCTCCTCCTCATCCTCCTCCTCCTCGCGCTGCTCTCCGGCCGACAGGTGTCCGTCCTGCTGAGCGCTGTGGGGCGGAGACACGGGGACATTCCCATCCGGCCTGGAGCTGCTGAGTCAGCGTGTCTTCTGAGTGTGTTTGCTTAGTAAATAACACCTGTTCCCTAACGTGTTCCCTAACGTGTTCCCTCAAGTGCTCCCTCATAAGTTCCCTCACGTGTTCCCTCATGTGTTCCCTAACGTGTTCCCTCACGTGTTCCCTAACGTGTTCCCTCAAGTGTTCCCTAATGTGTTCCCTCACATGTTCCCTCAAGTGCTCCCTCACTAGTTCCCTAACGTGTTCCCTCAAGTGTTCCCTCAAGTGCTCCCTCACGTGTTCCCTCATGTGTTCCCTCTCATGTTCCTTAACGTGTTCCCTAACATGTTCCCTCAAGTGTTCCCTGAAGCGTTCCCTGAAGTGTTCCCTCAAGTGCTCCCTCAAGTGTTCCCTCACGTGTTCCCTAATGTGCTCCCTCGCGTGTTCCCTCACGTGTTCCCTCATGTGTTCCCTCAATTGTTCCCTCAAGTGCTCCCTCAAGTGTTCCCTAACGTGTTCTCTCAAGTGTTCCCACGTGTTTTTTATTTAATTATTTTTATTATGTTTGTTTTTTAACATTATTATAGAAGTATATAAACATATTTTTTTATTTTATATATTTTATATGTTATATATTGTTTATATATATTATATATATACAGTATATATACCCAACGTGACCCCACGTGACCCCATCAGGTGTCTTTACGGGGGGCTGGCCAGCTGGGACACGTCTCTGTGTCCAGAGAATATTGGAGAGAATATTACAAATATTTAAACTTTGACCAGACACAAAGTCATCTGATCTGAAACCAGACAAAACGTATTGATCCAGAGGAAAAAAGGAGAGACACTGACCTCCGATCAGTGGAGAGACACGGGAGATATGTACTGGGAACACTCATTAAACACTTACACATTGACACACACTCACACTCACACTCAAACTCAGACACACACTCACACTCACACACACTCCCTCACTCACTCACTCACTCACACTCACCCCTCCACACACACACACACAATCACTCCCTCACACACACACTCACACACACACGTGTCCCCGCGTCGCCCCCTGAACATTCCCTCAGCTCGTGTTCAGTAATCCTGGATCTGAGACCACAAAGCGCCCCAGAGAGCTGCTGATGTGAGCCTCGTGTCCAGCGCTTAGCGGGGGGGAGTGTGTGTGTGTGTGTGTGTGTGTGTGTGTGTGTGGGGGTAACAGGGAGGAACAGCCCAGTCGCCAGTGACCCCGCAGACTGTCGGTGACACCGGGCAGCAGCAGCCCGACGACCTGCAACCAGAGGGGAGGAGGACCTGAGGAGCAGGAGCAGAGGAGGAGCAGAGGAGGAGAGGAGGAGCAGAGGAGGAGCAGGGTCGGGGGTCGGGGGTCAGTGCCACGTGACCCGGGTAACAGACTCTGGTTGCCGGGGTAACGGTCGGAGGCCTCGTGCTCCTGATCGCGCCTCCTGGGTAAACATTTACCTGGCCGACGCCTCCGGCAGCCGAGCGCTCTCCTGGTGGCGAGCTGCCTGCTGCTCTCATACGACTGCGCAGACGCTCCGGAGCGGCAGACGCCCGGCGGCCCGATCCCCGACGCGTCGTGTGTGCAGCTTGTGGAAGGACCGCTGTCCTCCATGGAGTCCATGCAGGACTGCAGCCGCGCCCTGGGGGGCCTGAACGCCCGCCTGCACCACTTCCTGCAGACGGCAGGCCGCCTGGGGGACGCCAACCGCCGGCTGGAGGCGCAGATCGCCGGCCGGGCCGACGGCAGCTGCTCCTCCTGCTCCTCCTCCTCCTCCTGGTCCCGGGACCGGAGCCGGCAGGAGGAGACCGTGAAGGAGCTCCGGGTCCAGGTAGGACAACCTTTGTGTTATCAAGTGATCATTTATAGTCACTCAGGCTATTGCAGTGTGTAAAGAGCATTTCTGTCAAAAAAATATTAAATTATTAAATTACAAAATTATTAAATAACAAAATAAAATAAATGAATATAAAATATAATAAATAAATATAGAATATTATATATGAACAATGACGATGGAACATGTATTTGGGATATTCGTGCGTAACGGTAGTATAGTGCAGATGGAGGTGTCAGAGAGAGACTATATCTGGATTAAAACAGATTATCACTTCAGAGGCTCTTAAATATCTTATTATGGTACTTTTGTAGTTTGACTATGATGAGGAAATGTTACTTTCTGTATTCTTGTTGTTCTTAGTTTGTCCTCTAGGCTGAAATGCACTTATTGTGAGTCTCTCTGGATAAAAGCGTCTGCTACATGACATGTGATGTAATGTGTCAGATTAAGTGTTCGTTAGTGCTGTGTCATGCTCTGCAGCGCCCCCCATAGGGGGGGAGTGGTAAGGTCTGCAGTGACCTCTGACCTCTTCCTGACTCTGGACTGTGGACAAGAAGAGGGTATAAAAGCTCAATAACGTTGTAAAGCTCGTAAAGAGCGGAGGCCCAGGCCGCGTTAGAGGCTGTACAGGTTGTCGTGTTTTACTGGCTGGGAGAATCATCAACCGTTGACATAGAAGAGACTTCATTTCAAAACCAAGTGGAACCAAACACTTCTTCAAGCTTTAACAAGTCTTCACTCTGTAAGGAACACGAGCAAAGAGAGAATCAACAACCTCCCACCGGAGAAAGTGATCAAATATGTGCTCTACCACATGAGGTGAAAGGTAGAATCAATCAGCCTGTCAATCAACCTGTGGTGTGTGTGTGTGTGTGTGTGTGTGTGTGTGTGTGTGTGTGTGTGTGTGTGTGTGTGTGTGTGTGTGTGTGTGTGTGTGTGCGTGCGCGCAGTAGGCCCAGGTCTGGTGGTGTGTGTGTGTGTGTGTGTGTGTGTGTGTGTGTGTGTGTGTGTAGGTCCAGGAGTCCACTTTCTTCCAGTCAGATTCCTTTGTATTTAATCTCCTGTCTTTGTTTTAATCTCTGATTAATCTCTGATTAATCTCTGAAGTTGAACTCGATCTCTTCCTGTTGGAGGATTCTGGATCCATTCAGAGTGATTTCAGTATTTTGTTCATTCTGAGTTAAATATTCATTTGTTTAACATTCTTTTGTTTTAATTCTTACGCTAAGACACTTAATTGTGCTTTAAAGCACAAGAATAAAGTCTATAAACTAATAATAAACTAATGAGTCAACCTGATGATTTCAGGAGTGAATAATGTTTAGTAGTTTTTATTATGAATATCTTATTAAAAATAAATACTGTAATTATGAAGTCAGCTAACTCACTTTATTACAGACGCTTATGTATGAGTCATCGCGGCGTCTATAAGTATAGTGGTATAACACTTTAACACTTTAAAGCTCCTCCTCTTCCTCCTCTTCCTCCTCTTCCTCCTCTTCCTCCTTCTACTCCTCAATTGAGAAGTTAATTGGGTGAATCGGGGCGTGTGGAGGTGTGATGACCTCTAATGACCTCTGTGATGACCTCTAATGACCTCTGTGATGACCTCTAATGACCTCCGTGATGACCTCTGTGATGACCTCTAATGACCTCTGTGATGACCTCTAATGACCTCTGTGATGACCTCTGATCCTCTACAGGAGAAACAGGATTTAGAGTTTAACAATCATTTATTTACTTATTGTAATATTGCAAACGTCTTTTGTCCGTTGGACTCCGTCCTGAACGAGGAGAAGCTACGGGGAGAGATGCTGGACCCCCCTGGGGTGGAGGAGGGGGGAGGAGGAGGGGGGAGGAGCCTGTGGGGGAGGAGGAGCCTGGGGGAGAGGAAGGGGGAGGAGCCTCAGTGGATATCTAGGGTTAGGGTTAGGTGTATTTCAGCCCTTATATTGTTTGATCTCTTGATGGTGACTTTTCTTCAGGCGTCTGAGCAGACACCCATAAGACTCATTCGGGTTCAGGACCCTTGCTGCGGTGCGCTGTGCACTCGCGTGTGGTCGAGTCCTCTCTGACCTCCGTCCTGTGCTGGTTCTCCGTCAGGTGGGTGACCTGCTGATGGAGAACGCCCAGCTGGCGCTGCAGACCGACGGCATGGCGCGGCGAGCCGCCGCCATCCGGGCCAGGTGAGCGGCGCCCTCCTCACGCACTGCACCCCGCCCACAAGAGAAGCTCCGCCCACAAGAGAGGAACACAGTTATAGATGCTGAAACAAGCTGGAAGACCAGGTGTGAAGATCATTAAAGATGTTTGATACACAGCTTTGTGCTGAGTCGGCACTTTCACTCGTGTGTTGATGCAGAGTGACACACACACACACACACACACACACACACACACACACACACACAGACCCTTCCTCCTCCGTCAGCCGGTGACCCCTGCAGGTCGCTGGCGGCCTGAAATAAAAACGCTCTTCTGTTTACGGCTTTAAGTGTGACGGTGAGACTTTGGACTCTTTTATGTCACAATGTAACGACGTCGAGGTTTTCTTTATGCTTTGGACTTTTATCTAAAGACACGTTATTCAAACCCCTGAGGGGTCAGGGGTCAAACACGACCCCCGACACGTCATTCAATGTGGCCCCTGACGGCTTGAAAAACTTAAAATCCTCTTTTCTAAGGACATTTGAGAAAAATATACTGTGCTTTTATTTTGAAGGTTTCAAATTAAATGGATTTATGTTATAATATTAGTCATTTTCATTGTTTGTGGCCCCTGACGGCTTGAAAGACATTTGATCACCTTTCTTAAAAAAATCTAAGACAAATATCCTGTGCTTTTATTTTGAAGGTTTAAAATTAAATGGATTTATGTTATAATATTAGAGAAATGTTGTTGTGTAAAATAGTTCTACACTCAAATAAATAATAATCAAATGCAAAGACAGTTATTTAATAATATGTTCTGGTAGTTTATACGTATGTTTATACATATGTTTTAGTTACACTGGCCCTTTAAGAGGCGGCCATGATGCTGACGTGGCCCACTGGCCCTTTAAGAGGCGGCCGTGATGCTGACGTGGCCCACTGGCCCTTTAAGAGGCGGCCATGATGCTGAGGTGGCCCACTAGCCCTTTAAGAGGCGGCCGTGATGCTGACGTGGCCCACTGGCCCTTTAAGAGGCAGCCGTGATGCTGAGGTGGCCCACTAGCCCTTTAAGAGGCGGCCGTGATGCTGACGTGGCCCACTGGCCCTTTAAGAGGCAGCCGTGATGCTGAGGTGGCCCACTGGCCCTTTAAGAGGCGGCCGTGATGCTGAGGTGGCCCACTGGCCCTTTAAGAGGCGGCCGTGATGCTGAGGTGGCCCACTGGCCCTTTAAGAGGCGGCCGTGATGCTGAGGTGGCCCACTGGCCCTTTAAGAGGCGGCCGTGATGCTGAGGTGGCCCACTGGCCCTTTAAGAGGCGGCCGTGATGCTGAGGTGGCCCACTGGCCCTTTAAGAGGCGGCCGTGATGCTGAGGTGGCCCACTGGCCCTTTAAGAGGCGGCCGTGATGCTGAGGTGTTGAACAGTACGCTAAATGACGTGTGATGTAATATGTACTCCTGTTTCTTGAGGAGTGCCGTGAGCTCGGCGTGGTTACGGCGTGCCCTTTGGGGAGGGCGTGGCGTGTAAACGAGCTCCTGAAGTCGGTGGTACGGTGACAGTTACCATATATGATGCGTTTCTATACCTCAAATGAACATAGGACAAGATAAAAGCCATTACTTTCTCATTAAATATTGTTTTCAGTGAATTATGAGCACATGGATCACTTCTTGATGGAATGAGTTCAGAGAGCGTTGTGTTTTTTTAACTAGCCAAAGAAATGTTTACAGGAATGTGTCTGTATGACATCTTTAGGGACAGAGACGTCTCCCGGAACAACTCTCCATTATCACCTTTTATTTATTATTATTTTTATTTGTTTAATTATAAGACAAAGGAAAATACATAAACATAACACCTAGAGACGCCGAAACAGTGGAATTGAGAAAAATAATAAATAATAAATAAATAAAAATGTGTGTGTGTGTGAGAGAGAGAGCTTTTTAACATTATTTTTTATAATTTTATAAATGTTTGTATCTAAATACATGGCTGAAGGCCGATGTTTGAGCGTATGCATGTTCATGGAATTTAATTGTTTTTCCAGGCAAGGGCAAATAATAAAAAAAGTAAATGAATTAAGATGAACTAACTAATCAATAAGACGAGTGGTCGCATGTTCGTACAAATATATGATCGGCTTTTAAAGTTAAACTGCACACACGGCGAGTCTGAGGAACACGTCCGTATACGGTGCCCTGGACTTCGCTCCCTGGCCTCTATTTGATCGCCCGCTGACCGCTGCTCCCTGAGTCTATATGTGGATGGCGTGAAGCGGCTCAGTAAA
>CM070110.1:24795916-24798416 GCA_036178185.1 Liparis tanakae | reverse complement strand
TGTGTGTGTGTCTGTGTGTGTGTGTGTGTGTTCCTCCTAACCTCTGACCCTTGTCTACAGGAAGATGCGGCGTGGGCCCAGGTGAGGCTCGGCGGCGCCGCCCTGGTGGCGGCCCGGGCCGAGCTGTCTGAGGCGCGGCGGCAGTGGCGCTCGCTGCAGCTGGAGATCGAGACGCTGCACGCCGTGGTGAGAAGGGGGTGGGGCCTATGAGACCTCTGTGACCTCTGTGACCTCTGTGACTTATGAGATCTCTGTGACCTATGTGACCTCTGTGACCTATGAGACCTATGTGACCTCTGTGACCTATGTGACCTCTGTGACCTCTGTACCCTCTGTGACCTATGTGACCTCTGTGACCTCTGTGACCTATATGACCTCTGTGACCTCTGTGACCTATGAGACCTATGTGACCTCTGTGACCTCTGTACCCTCTGTGACCTATGTGACCTCTGTGACCTCTGTGACCTATATGACCTCTGTGACCTCTGTGACCTATGAGACCTATGTGACCTCTGTGACCTCTGTACCCTCTGTGACCTATGTGACCCCAGACCTATGAGACCTATGTGACCTCTGTGACCTCTGTACCCCCAGTGACCTATGTGACCTCTGACCCCAGACCTATATGACCCCAGACCCCAGACCTAGGAGCAGGGCCTGGAGCGCTCGCTGCTCAGCAGCCGGCGGCTGTACGGCGGCCGGCTGCAGGGCCTCTCCCAGGTGGTCTCGGGGCTGGAGGCGGAGCTTCAGCAGGTGAGGAGCGGCCTGCTGACCCAGCGGCAGCGCCACGGCCAGCTGCTCGACACCAAGACCCGGCTGGAGGCCGAGATCGCCACCTACAGGCGGCTGCTGGAGCGCGAGGAGGGCAGGTGAGGGGGCAGGGCGCCAGGAGGAGGGCAGGTGAGGGGGCAGGGCGCCAGGAGGAGGCGAGGAAACGTTGAGAGGAAGCAGGGAAGGAACTAGGCACCAGAACAAAGTTATTCACACTTTGTAGTGGGAAAAAGTTTTCACAGAACAATGGAGCAACTTTTCAACCAAGCCAGATCTATATATAGATAGATATAGATATAGATATAGATATATATATGTGTATTTTTATATAAAAATATATTTATAAATATGTATATATTTATATACAAATATATTCATAAATGTATATAAGAATATGAGAATATAATTATAAATACATACATATATTTATAAAAATATATTTATATATATGTATATATTTTATATATAAATATATATTTATACATATGTATATGTATACAAATATGTATTTATACACGCATATATATATATACAGTATACAAATCTCAATATATATATATTTATATAAATATATATAGTATATATATTTATATATATAAATATATGTATACATTGTTATCTATATATATATGTGTATATATTTATATAAATATATATTTATACATATATATACACATATATATATATATATAAATATATACAGTATATGTATAAATACTTTTAGGGACTGGTTGGTTCCTCGTGTCGGGCTCCAACACATCATTTCATTTGTTTACTCCTGTTGGGCATCAAGTCAACTCTCCAGGAAACTGAGCGCTGAGCCGTTGACTCTCCGCCCACGCCGAGCTCGTCTGGTTTGGGCGTGTTCCGGCCTGTTGGCGCGGCGCCTCTGGCCCCGCCCTCACCGGTCATGTGATCACGGGCTCTGAGTCTGGGGAGAGTGAAAAGAAAGAAGCCGCAGACGGGTTGGAGAGCGTCCAACGGCGTTCCTCGGGACGCTTTTCAGGACCCGCGACTGATGTCATTGACCCGCGGCGCCGTGCGGTGGCGTGCCACTTTGTTCCGATTGAAATCCGAGAAGGGCGGCGCCGGCGTGGCCGACAGTCAGAACCAGAGAAAAGAACGGCCGTGGGACTTTAGGCGGACGGAGGCCGTCCTCACGCAGAGGCAGCGCCGGATCACACCGGATCACACCGGATCACACCGGTTCATACCGGATCACACCGGTTCATACCGGATCACACCGGATCACACCGGTTCACACCGGATCACACCGGTTCATACCGGTTCACACCGGATCACACCGGATCATACCGGTTCATACCGGATCACACCGGTTCATACCGGTTCATACCGGTTCACACCGGATCACACCGGTTCATACCGGTTCATACCGGATCACACCGGTTCATACCGGTTCATACCGGTTCACACCGGATCACACCGGTTCATACCGGTTCATACCGGATCACACCGGTTCATACCGGTTCATACCGGTTCACACCGGATCACACCGGTTCATACCGGATCACACCGGATCACACCGGTTCACACCGGATCACACCGGATCACACCGGATCATACCGGATCACACCGGATCATACATCTGCATCTGGACTCACAACACGTCTAGACGAGGAGGAGGAGAGAAGGAGAGGAGAGAGAGAGAGAGAAAGAGAGAGAGAGAGAGAAAGAGAGAGAGAGAGAGAAAGAGAGAGAGGACCCAAAT
>CM070110.1:24788416-24790916 GCA_036178185.1 Liparis tanakae | reverse complement strand
AAACGATTTAACTGTTGAGTTTTCTGTCGATTTTTTATCGTTATGTTTCAGAAAAAGATAAAGATGAACTTCTCACACTTTCACGTATTCCTTTCCTCTTTTCCAGATGTAAATATGTGTAAATATGCACACAGCCAAGTTCAACATGTTTATTTCTTTTAACAACAATACAAAATAACGTGTGTGCCATATAATAAATACATTTTAAACAATACAGCGAGTGGTTATGCAACGCTTCTGCTTTGAAATGAACAGAACCTTCAAAATCCATGAAATTAAAATAACTATAATAGTTTCATATAGTGCAATTTCAACGAATCAATTATTGACCGTCCACATAGGTGTCAGTTCTATCATCTTGTGCAATGTTCTCAACAACCATTTTCTGATCTCTTTTTGGGACCTTAATATATAAATATAAAAAATATAAACATATATATAAATATATATATATATCTATTTATAAATAGATATAAATATACACATACATATATAAATATATACTTATATACATGTATATATACATACATAAATACACAAATATATATATAAATATATATACATATAAACATATATATATATATTTAAACCATCTTTTTTTAATTCATATATATATATTTATATATGAATAATAATAAAAAGTAATAATAATAATAAAAATAAAAATAATATCTTTTTGGGACCTTAATATATAAATATAAAAAAATATATATGTATATATAAATATATATATTTATAAATAGATATAAATATACACATACATATATAAATATATACTTATATACATGTATATATACATACATAAATATATATATATATATATATATATATATAAATATATATATACATATAAACATATATATATATTTAAACCATCTTTTTTTTAATTCATATATATATTTATATATGAATAATAATAAAAAGATTGTTTAATTCGTTCTAACATATTTACATTATTTTAACAGTAGCAATCTGCCTTTTAATTACAATCATATGGTTCCTTTGTCCTTACAGGTAGAGGGCCAGGGGACAGTCCAGGTAGAGGGCCAGGGGACAGTCCAGGTAGAGGGCCAGGGGACAGTCCAGGTAGCCTGTCCCATGCCTCAGACCAGGTGTGTCTAGGGCTTGGCGATGGCGGCCTGGATGACCTGGATGACCTCGTTGCAGGACTGCAGCCGCTCGTACTCGGCGAACACGTGGCAGACGTTCTCCATGCCGGCCTCCACACCTTTAGCCACGAAGCCAAACATCCTGTTGGTCGGTTAGATAAGTTATTTCACTTTAAGCATCGTCACGTGAGCAATGAGCACCGTTAAAGCTAAAACAAACATTTAGTTTGTAATTACCTCGCACCGACACTGGAACCTTTTATCCACCTGCAACAGTCCAGAGGAAAGTTTAGGGTCAAAAGACGATAACAAATGTTTTGTTGGTTTTACCTCCTGATATTATATTCATAACAAAGAGAAGAAGGCATAAATAATATTAATGACTTCTGCTCTCTATATATTTAGATATATATGGAAATGTTTATAAACATATATATATATAAATATATATATATATATATATATAAATACATATATAGATTAAGATTTTTGTATATTGATATATATGTAAATATATATATATATATATAATATATGTAAATATATATATATAAATACATATATTGATTTATATTTTTGTATATACATATATGTAAACTTATATATATATATATATATGTATATATATATATATATATATATAATATATGTAAATATATATATATATATAAATACATATATTGATTTATATCTTTGTATATACATATATATGTAAACTTATATATATATAATATATGTAAATATATATATATATATATATTAATATATATTTAAATAAATATATATTGAAGAAATATATATATATTTAGACAAATAGACACATTTTCTTTAAATTAAATATGTGTTAAACATTAGTCGCCCTCACAGTCGGTTGGCCGGGTCCTCGCCGCCGTAGCTGAGCAGGTGAGCCGGGTAATGGCGTCTGAAGAAGAGTCTGTGGAGACGTCGTTACGGCTGTTAGAGATCAACAACAACAAACCACCATCTTGTTGTTGTGAGCTGTCGGCTGACAGGAAGTGTGAGTTCTTACTTCCTGTTGATGTCCGTCAGCGTGACTCCCTTCAGAGACACCTTCAGGTTGACGATGGTGGGCGTGAAGCCGCCCGGCGCCTCCAGGGTGGAGCCCACCGCCCTCTGCACCGCGCACGGGCCCGTCAGCATCTCCGTGGCAACGGCGTTCAGGTACACAAAGTTACACGCTGAGGACAAGGCAGACATGGAGGAGGTGAGAGGAGAACACGCTTAGGAATGAGGGAAAGGTACAAACGTAGCACCTTGTGGTTGTTTACAGGAGACACCGTGACCTTTGACCCAGGTGGGCCTCGTGACAGGTGAAGCTGCACAGATAATATGTAGCTGTCATTAGCGCCTCGGAGGGGGTGGGGCTTATA
>CM070110.1:24773416-24783416 GCA_036178185.1 Liparis tanakae | reverse complement strand
TACCTGCATGTAGCATGTAGCTGGTGTTACCTGCGTGTAGCATGTAGCATGTAGCATGTAGCCGGTGTTACCTGCATGTAGCATGTAGCATGTAGCCGGTGTTTACCTGCCGAGCATGTAGCTGGTGTCGGAGCAGGTGGAGGTGGAGAGCAGCGACGCGGTGCTGTTCCTGTTGGAGTGGGACAGGCGGAGCGCCCCGGGGTCCGGCCTCGGCGAGGCGGCCCGTCGGGCCTCCCGGCCGCCGGGCAGCGGGGGCAGGGCGGCCGTGGGCGAGCTGCAGAACACCAGGGCGCCGTGCGGGCTGCAGCTCACGCCGCTGTACGAGGGGGAGGGGCGGCCGGGCGACCCCGAGGGGATGCCGATGGGCAGCGAGCGGGGGGAGCGTCCTCCGGGGGCCGGCGGGAGGCGGGCGGCGGCGGAGTCCCAGGCGTCTGGACGCGGGGGGGAGGGGTTAGAGGGTTAGAGGGTTAAAGGTCACGCTGGGGGAGGAGCCTGTTGCACGGCTCTCCTCTCACGACCTCTGTGTCCGACCGCCAGGACGTCTCCATGGAGACCTCTGTCTCTCCATGGAGACGTCCGTGTCTCCATGGAGACGTCCGTGTCTCCTGCAGGTACGTGCATGCAGCTCATAACTTCCCCAAATATGTGCTGAGTTCAGCTCCTGCTGTTGCTAGGATACCGACATCACAGGAGGAGTCCCGACTTGTTCCCGGACCGTCTGCGTCAGCGCGGTGACGGAGAACCGTGACGGCCTCGGAGAACCGGCAGCGATGACGACGGCCGAGCCAGACGGGGCTCAGTGTGTCTGAGCCGTCGCTCAGAACAGAACGGTTCTTTAGAGGGCTTTGTGGTTCTACGGAGAACCATCGCCTAGAAAAGCTGCCTACTCAAAAACAATGTTTTTGAGTAGGCAGCTTTATAGCTTCTTTGACCCTAACCCTAACCCTAACCCTAACTCCTTGAGGACATGGTTCTTTGAAGATGGTGTGAAAGGTTATAAAGGTTTAACGGTTCTTTGAGACACCTTTCTGGGTTCTTTAAAAAACACTTTAAGGATATGGTTCCTTAAAAAACCCTGGTGCTAAAGGTTCTTCGTGGAACCAGAAATGGTGCTTTAAAGAACCCCTGTATGGGTTCTTTGAGAGACCTGTATAGGTTTGATGAAGACCTCTTTAAGGACATGGTTCTATAAAGAACCCTAATTTGAAAGGTTCTCTGAGGAACCAGAAATGTTTCTTGTATGACATCACTCTGAAGAACCATGTTCTCCTTCATTGTTCTGCATAACTGATGAAATGAAGCGTTCTTCATCCGATGTCTCGTCACAGGTGTGTTGGACTTTCTTCTCTCTGTCTCACAAACATCTCTCAATGAGCAGCGCCAGGTGTCGGCGTGGCATCCCTAACCCTAACCCTGACCCTAACCCTAACCCTAACCTAACCCTAACCCTGACCTAACCCTAACCCTAACCCTAACCCTGACTTAACCTTAACCCTGACCTAACCCTAACCCTAACCCTAACCCTGACCTAACCCTAACCCTAACCCTAACCCTAACCCTGACCTAACCTAACCTGACTAACCTAACCTACCCTAACCTGACCTAACCCTAACCTAACCTAACCTAACCCTGCCTACCTACCTAACCTAACCCTAACCTAACCTGACCCTAACCTGACCTAACCTAACCCTAACCCTGACTTAACCTAACCTGACCTAACCTAACCCTAACCCTAACCCTAACCCAACCTAACCTAACCCTAACCTAACCTGACCCTAACCCTAACCCTAACCCTGACCTAACCCTAACCCTAACCCTAACCCTGACTTAACCTTAACCCTGACCTAACCCTAACCCTAACCCTAACCCTGACTTAACCCTAACCCTGACTTAACCCTAACCCTAACCTAACCCTAACCTAACCCTAACTTAACCCTAACCCTAACCCCTAACCCTAACCCCTAACCCTAACCCGGTGTTGGCGTGGCCTCCCTAACCCTAACCCTGACGCTAACCCTAACCCTAACCCTGACCTAACCCTAACCCTAACCTAACCCTAACCCTGACCTAACCCTAACCCTAACCCTAACCCTGACTTAACCTTAACCCTGACCTAACCCTAACCCTAACCCCAACCCCAACCCTAACCCCAACCCTAACCCTAACCCTGACCCTGACCCTGACCCTGACCCTAACCCTGACCCTGACCCTAACCCTAACCCTGACTTAACCCTAACCCTAACCCTGACCCTGACCCTGACCCTGACCCTGTTGGGGTCGGTCTGCAGCCCGTGTGCAGGGCGCGGTGCTTTCCGGCCCAGAACCGCCCAAGTGTTCCAGTTGCCCCATAATTAAATCAATGAAGAGCTCTTGTGAAGAAGAAGACGTGATGATGTCATAAAGCAGACCGTACCTGCCGGGGGGCTGAGGCACGGCGGACTTCTGTTGACCTCGATGGGCTGGAAGGTGGGGTCCAGCTCCAGGATCAGCTGGTTGAGGTCGTCCAGGGAGACGTCGAGGTCGTGGTCGCCGCCGGGCTCCGTGAGACCGGCGTGTTGGCGGAGCGCCGTCTCCTGCACCCCCGGCTCCAGGCGGATGGTTTGGCCCACCCTCAGGACGTGGCTGGGGATCATCTGGGACATGCCTCTGGCTGTCGGCATCATGTTAGAGCGCTCGTCTTCTGCGGACACAAAGGAGAGCGATCGGGGGCTCGTCTCCACGGGAAGGAGAGCCTTTGTGTCTTTGTGCTCCGGGAAACAAACCCATTAAAGCTTTAATCTCCACGATACGCATATCTATCCCTGGGAACGGTCACATGAACTCATACTGCAAGTGTGTCATCGATACGTCTGTTGAGAAAGGAACGCCGTCCCATCGTCTGCAGCGGGAAAACTATTTAGCCAGATTTAACTTAGAAAGGAAAGAAAAAACTTAGAAATGTCCTTATTTTACAAAGAAAATTAATCATAAGTCTCTCCATAGTGAATGTGGTCATGACTATTCTCTGGTTAGTGAAGTCTCTCCATAGTTAATGTGGTCATGACTATTCTCTGGTTAGTGAAGTCTCTCCATAGTGAATGTGGTCATGACTATTCTCTGGTTAGTGAAGTCTCTCCATAGTTAATGTGGTCATGACTATTCTCTGGTTAGTGAAGTCTCTCCATAGTTAATGTGGTCATGACTATTCTCTGGTTAGTGAAGTCTCTCCATAGTTAATGTGGTCATGACTATTCTCTGGTTAGTGAAGTCTCTCCATAGTGAATGTGGTCATGACTATTCTCTGGTTAGTGAAGTCTCTCCATAGTGTGTAGAGGCCCATCTCCATGTTCTAGTGGTACATTGTGTTTTTGCCTTAGAAGACAAGCAGAGGGGTAGAAACCCTTGAAACCCTTTTGATGTGAGCGCAGCTGAAAACAGTTATGCTGCTGAGAGAAGCTATAGAACTGGCCTTCCTTTGAGCCTCAAGAAGAACTACATTAATATTTACTATAAACATCATTATTTATAACCTCCTCAACGTCTGGACTAGATTTTATATTTATTTGATAAATAAAAGTGAGAGTTTTCCTGGAAAACACCAAATTGTCTGGGTGAGCACAAACTAGTACCAGGATGCATTAGTGACTCCATGTACCAGGATGCATTAGTGACTCCATGTACCAGGATGCATTAGTGACTCCATGTACCAGGATGCATTAGTGACTCCATGTACCAGGATGCATTAGTGACTCCATGTACCAGGATGCATTAGTGACTCCATGTACCAGGATGCATTGCACACACAGCTGAGTTATCCTGCATGTGGACCATCGCCGTAGTGACTCCATGCAGCAGGATGCATTATGGGATATCAGATTGACCCCAAAGAACACCGAGGCGTAGGTGTTGTGTTCAGGACTTTAAAGTCGTGGAATGTGAAGCCAAAAAACAGGATGCTAGTAATTAATCTAGAGATGTTAAACATTGAATGGGATCAACTTGACCCCAAAGGTCACCGGAGGGTGAAGAACAAACGAGTGAAGAGTGAAGAGCCGAGCAGAGAGCAGCTGGGTAAACAGCGCCTGACGAAGAGGAGCAGCTCCCGAGGCGTGGCTCACATCAGAGGCTGCAGACGGGGAGCGGAGCTCCTGAGTCACCAGGTGAGCCCGTGGTTACCATGGCAACACGCTGTTTACCTCAAACAGTTATTTTAGGGAATCTACGAATGAAAAATGTGCTTTTCTTATGGAAAAGTCAGATGCAATAATTAAATAATTAAAGCGTCCGCCTTCACAGAAAGAGCGTTAATCTAAAGTTATGAAACTTTATTAAAGTTATAGTTTTAATGAACCACATGTGGAGCGTCCGGAGGTGCTGGAACAATAACTTCATGCAGAGACAATGATGTAATAATGGTTCATCTCACATCACGGTGAGGAAGAGGAGTTCTTACCTTCTTCCTTCTCGTCGGGTCAGTCGTGGCGTGCTCCTCGTGGCCGTCGGCTGCTTCACCTGAGACGCGCCGCGCTGGCGGTTTTATTAATGGGAACCCAGCCCTCCTCCCCCTCAGCCAATCAGCAGAGAGGGATCCTGAGCCCTGGAGGATGATGTCACCGCAGCAGAGTAAAGAGTATGACTCCAGGGGAGGTTTTACACCTGGACGGCGGGAAGGAGAGTTGTGCACGACAGATTATTGCACAACAAACTCTTACTAACAGTCAACGTCAGCGTGATGAAATATAAGTTATGAGTTATGAGTTATTCGGGGAACGAGCGTGAAGGAACTCGTGTTGGGAGGGAACGTTTGATCTCATTTTACTGATGTGATGCTTTTAATTGAGCAGATTTTGCCCGTATATGGCGGTGAGTTCATGAACGCTCTGAATACTCGTGTGGTGAGTTTGGGGTCCTGCTATCCCATAATGTCACGGCACAACAGACGGGTCAGAAGAAACACAACGGAGCATATCTTTAATTTAATCAGTAAAATTCCAGAAATGCTACCATGTAGCCGATAGCATCTCTTCTACATGCTACATGCAGCCGATAGCATCTCTTCCACATGCTACATGCTACCATGTAGCCGATAGCATCTCTTCTACATGCTACATGCTACCATGTAGCCGATAGCATCTCTTCTACATGCTAACATGTAGCCGATAGCATCTCTTCTACATGCTAACATGTAGCCCGTAGCATCTCTTCTACATGCTACATGCTACCATGTAGCCGATAGCATCTCTTCTACATGCTACATGCTACCATGTAGCCCGTAGCATCTCTTCTACATGCTACATGCTACCATGTAGCCCGTAGCATCTCTTAGATTCTGGAAGGTGATTATTTGTTTGAAGTGTCACACGTTATAACTTTAATGTGTACGTTGGCCCTGAAGCTTGAACACAGCGTTCCTTCAGGAGTGACTTTGTTCTCGTTGTTCTCTTGTTCTCATTGTTCTCTGGTTCTCTGGTTCTCGTTGTTCTTTGGTTCTCGTTGTTCTCGTTGTTCTTTGGTTCTCGTTGTTCTCTAGTTCTCGTTGTTCTCTGGTTCTCGTTGTTCTCTGGTTCTCGTTCTTCTCTAGTTCTCGTTGTTCTCTGGTTCTCTGGTTCTCGTTGTTCTTTGGTTCTCGTTGTTCTCGTTGTTCTCTGGTTCTCTAGTTCTCGTTGTTCTCTGGTTCTCTGGTTCTCGTTGTTCTTTGGTTCTCGTTGTTCTCGTTGTTCTCTGGTTCTCTGGTTCTCGTTGTTCTTTGGTTTTCGTTGTTCTCTGGTTCTCTGGTTCTCGTTGTTCTTTGGTTCTCGTTGTTCTCTGGTTCTCGTTGTTCTCGTTGTTCTCTGGTTCTGGTTGTTCTCTGGTTCTCGTTGTTCTCGTTGTTCTCTGGTTTTCGTTGTTCTCTGGTTCTCGTTGTTCTTTGGTTCTCGTTGTTCTCGTTGTTCTCTGGTTCTCGTTGTTCTCGTTGTTCTCTGGTTCTGGTTCTCTGGTTCTCGTTGTTCTCTGGTTCTCGTTGTTCTCGTTGTTCTCTGGTTTTCGTTGTTCTCTGGTTCTCGTTGTTCTCTGGTTCTCGGGGACCCTTCCCCTCGTGTTGCCCACTTCCCTTCCCAGGGGCCACAACATGACTCCCTGCATAAAGCGTGTCGAGCCAAACACGTGAAGTGAGAAGTCCTTCAGGGTAGAAAACTTTATTGATATAAATATGCAAAAAGAAAGTCATGGTATTTATTCACTGCATGTTGACGTTACACGACCACGTCGACATCGATACTCACCGGAACGCCGCCTAGCGCTGCTTGGGTTTGATTGACAGACGACTTGAGAACGCGTGAACCGATACACGATCAATAAAATACTGATAATAAATAACTAGATAACTACTGAGACGAGTCACTGGAACACGGTACGGAGCGGAGACTCTCGTCTCTCCTCAAACGAGTCTGTAAAGACTGCATCATGCAAAAAAATCTAAAACACGACAAACAACATCGTTATTATACAGAGTTCACACGCGTTGACCGAGGGATGTCCAGGACTTCTCCAGGACTTCTCTAGAACCTTTCCAGGACTTCTCCAGGACTTCTCTAGAACCTTTCCAGGACTTCTCCAGGACTTCTCTAGAACCTTTCCAGGACTTCTCCAGGACTTCTCCAGGACTTCTCCAGGACTTTAACCCAGACGTCCACGATGACCAAACTGACATCTCGGTATAAACATGAACATTTTCAGTTGCGTATTGAGAGCGTACTGCGTCTTATATTTTGAGCGTCTTTCTTTAAAAAACATATTCATTATTTTAAACTCGGCGTAAATGAACATGTGATTATAAAAAGTTCCAACACTTTTATGATTTGCGATCTTTCCAAGACTTTAGCAGGTTTTCCGTGAGCGTCTGAACCCTGATGACATAACGCTGAACAACGCTCACGTGTCTTCATCTGAGGGCTGGAAGCTTTGATTATTATTATTGGTTTTGGATTCATAACTTCTGATATTGTTGTGTAGGAAGAATTTATTAAGGTTTTAAACCACTTCCTCTCTAACGGATGCATCGGGCTTTTATTTTGAAAAGGCGAAAAAACACAGTTTTGTTTTACACTTGAACTCGAACTCGACCGCACGGCTTAAGGACATTTAATGAAGTGTAATAGTGTAATGGACCCGCCTGGGGCTGAAGCTCTTCTACGGTGGTGATAGTTGAGAAGTTTAATTCATATATTTTGACCCAAAGGAGGAACATAAAGCAGTAATTACACTAGAAGTAAGTTTCATGTTCATATTCCAGGGTTCTTCCACATGTCCGGAGGCCCGTGAGGAGGAGACTCACGTTGATGAAAGGGCCGTGGTCCACCTTTAGGAGGAGTTGGTATTCGGCGGAGGCCTCAAGGGGCTGCTGTGGCCCCAGGCGGAGGCCTCAAGGGGCCGCTGTGGCCCCAGGCGGAGGCCTCAGGGGGCCGCTGTGGCCCCAGGCGGAGGCCTCTCAGTGGGCCGCTCTGGCCCTGCCGGACCCCTCTGACGGCTCGCTGCTGGGGGCGTCCTCCGTCTGAGCGGAGGTGGTCTCTGAGCCCGTGTTGCTGTCGCTGGTTCCTTCCTCCATGGTTCCCTCCTCCATGGTTCCCTCCTCCATGGTCTCCTCCTCCATGGCTCCCTCGGGGACGCTCTCCTTCTCCTCCGCCGCCGCCTCCTCCTCGCTGGCCGGACGAGGCTCCAGCTCCTCTGGAGCTTTTGGCTTCTCTGAAGTCACAGAAACAAAGAAGGACGCATGAGGCCGGACACGAGAAGCTCAGGAGAAGAACGTTAGCTAAAGAAAAAGGAAAGAATAGCTCTAAAAAATGAACAAGATTAGCCCCCCCCCCCCCAAAAAAAAGGTCAGAAAAACATTTGTTAAAAATAAATAAATAATTGCTGAAAAAGAAATAGCATTACTCGGATAAAAAAATAATACTCGTATTAAAAAATATAATATTCTCATTAAAAAAAATTATTCCCCCAAAAAAAACATTGGCTCAAAAAAGAAACATTTGCTAAAATAGAAACATAATTGCTCAAAACAATTGTAAAAAAATAACATTTGCTATAAATAAAAGAAATTTCTCTAAAAATAAAAACATTTGCTAAAAAAAGAAGAATTACTCTTTAAAAAAAAATGAATCCCCCCCAAAAAAGCTCAAAAAAACATTTGCTCAAAATAAATGAATTGCTCCAAAAAAAACATTTGCTCAAAAAATAAATAAATATGTATTCCTAAAAAAAAACATTTGCTATAAAAAAAAAGAAAAGATACTCTAAAAGAAAAAAAGGGTGTTCTCAAAAAAATAAAAAATGTCATTAAAAAATAAAGTGCTCTAAAAATTAAAACATTTGCTAAAAAGTAAAATGAGAAAAAAAAGTAATTCCCCCAAAATAACGTAAAAAAACATTGGCTAAAAAATAATTAAAAAAACTCTAAAAGAAAAAAGGGTGTTCTGTAAAAAATAAAAAATGTCAAAAAAAAAGTGCTCTAAAAATAAAAAACATTTGCAAAAAAAGAAAAAAAAGGAATTCCCCCAAAATAACGTAAAAAAACATTGGCAAAAAAAAAAGCCTTTGATAAAAACAAATAAGTGCGACATTTCTTTTGCAATTTGCTATACAAAATTAAAACATTTCCTCAAAATTGTTTAACATTTCTCGAAAATAAAAACATTTGAAGGCCCCCCAAAAAATGTGATACAAAACAAAGAAGGATGCATGATGTTACCACATGCAGGTGCAGCAGCAGGTGCAGCAGCAGCAGGTGCAGGCGCAGCGTGGCTTACCTGGCGCGTCCGCGTGGTTGCATTCGGCCTCTTCTCCTTCCTTGCCGCTGCTCTCGCTCTGAGGGTTCGGCTTGGCTCCATGCGTCGCACAGACGTGTTTGTCTTCCTCGGCCAGCACGCAGGCCGGGGCGTCCTTCGTGCCGCGGTCCCCGCCGTCCTTCTCGCGGTCCGCCGTCCGCTTGCGAGCGGCTTCTTCGGCTGCAGAAATCTCTGCAGAAATCTTCTCCGTGTCCACTTCCACCTTCAGACAGCACAGCTGTAACAGAACAGGAAGGAGGGGTTTAATGTAGGAAAGGGGGAAACTATCTCAAAGTTTAGCAATGGTTGAACATACGTGTGGGGAATAACAACTTAAAGCCACTAAATGATGTCACCGACTGAAGTTCATGACCAGCAGGGTTCAGTACCTTGTTGGAAACTTCATTCAGTGAACAGGCGCTGGGAGGATAAGCGGCGCCCCCTGTTGTAAACAGTAGGCGGTGCATACAGCTGCAGCTGGTGGCCATGTGCAATGGTACAGAACCAGAGCATAACCAGTGTATAACCAGTGCTGCACATTGTATAGGTCAAAGGTGGAGGTCAAAGGTGGAGGTCAAAGGTGGAGGTCAAAGGTGGCGTACCCTTTTGAGTTCACTTGTGAACGACTCTGTGGCCTCAATGAATTTTCTTTTCTTGTCCTGGTGGCGATCTTCAATCTGAAGCAGCTCCGCTTCCAGTTTCCTCTGTGACACACACACACACACACACACACACACACACACACACACACACACACACACACACACACACACACACACACACACACACACACACACACACACACACACACACACACACACACACACACACACACACACACACACACACACACACACACACACACAGCTCCGAGTGGTTATTATGAAGGTTGAAAAAAAACATTTGCTAAAAAAACAAAAACATTTGCTCAGAGAAATTCAAACAGTTGCTCTAAAAAATATTTTCAAATTTGCTAAAATCAAAAATGCTAAAAATACATTTGCTCAAAGAATGTTGTTTTTTTATGGAAGAATGAAAAAGGGTTAAAAAAAGAAAAATTTGCTCTAAAAAAAAGAAAATTATTAAAAAGACCAAATCTACGTGTTGAGTTTGGCCGTAGTGGGCGGGGCTTATGCTGCTGATTGGACTACGAGGTTCTTTCTTTTTTGAGAACAAATGTTTTTATTGAGAGAGCAAATGTGTTTCATCTGCAGCAA
>CM070110.1:24763416-24768416 GCA_036178185.1 Liparis tanakae | reverse complement strand
AGAGGGGCAGTAATGAACCCCCTAAAATAGATGTGATTCCCCCCCCTGACTTGAGGTGTGAGACTTGTTGGGTTCCCGTGTTCCGCTGCAGGAGTCATACCGTTACCCGGCTGTTGCTGCTCTGGCTGCCTCCCAGCCTGTAGTTGTTGTAGGCCAGGTGGCTGTACGGGTTGTAGCCCACAAACCCAGCAGTGTTGGCCATTTGCTGGTGGAAATAAATAAAATAAAATAAAATAAATGAGATAGAAATATGAATGAGAAACTTCATAATAGAGGAGGGGGGACACGACCATAAGACAGAACAAATAAAAGAAATGCATTTTTAAAAAGCTAGAAAAATGCTATAGAAACTATAACAATAAATTCTGAGGCAACATCAGTCTGCATCCCTAACATTGTGCATTCAACCAAAGCCTTTAAAAATGTATGTTAAAGGATATTAAATGTATATTAAATGCATATTAAAAGCACATCAAAAGCATGTTAAATGCATATTAAATGCATATTAAAAGCACATCAAAATCATATTAAATGCATGTACTAGTTCAGCAACAGGAACGTGGGACAATAGATGGTGTTCCACTTGTGCATGAGGTCTTACCGCTGCAGGGGCCGGGGGAGGCGGAGGGGCGTGGGATGGTCTCTCTGTTGTGAAAGAAGACATGAAAACATCAGCATCCATCAAGTGAAACTGCATATTATTTACAATTCGCCCAAATGAATTATTATTCGTTAACCCTCCAGTTCTCTTCTCAACAATACTTATGAAATAAAAACCATTAATAATAACAAGTTCAATTGATTGATTTTTAATATTAAGCTATGTATATTATGATTGCATCACTTAACGCGGACGTGTGTAAACATGTCCACGTTAGCTCACACACTCTCAGGCGCTTACTTGACATCTCTGCAGCGAGGAGACGGGGTCAGGGCATCCCAGTCAATCACTCTGCAATAAAACACATGTTTAGAGCTGGGACAGCGCTTCATGTTGTGTTTACGGAGTGCATTGTGTGGATTACGCGGTGCTTTCTGCACGAAACAAAGAGCCGCGCCGGCTACACACGACTTTAGCTTCACGTCGCGATCACAACCGACGGGCTGGGAGGACGTGCTGGGATTTAAGCTGCAGGCCATTTCGTGTTTCACTCTAAATAAACGTGTGGCAACAACAGCGTGTTTGTTTTCGGGTCGCGAGACGCGTCAGAGACGGTGTGACTGCGTGGATACGGTGTCTTATCCCCGGTAGTGACCCCCGGGCTGCACCGTCTATGCGGAGTCCCCACGAACGGTGGTAGCCTAGCCTCCGAGCTAATGTTAGCATTCGTGCTAAGCTACCAGCTAGCGGTGGCGCTCCTGTGACGTGTCGTTTTTCTCCCGACATTAGTTAGTCGTCGTGCGGCTGAAACCCAGCATTAAATGTAGAGCTTGATAACGTGCTGTGGTTATATTAACGTTTAATAGCTCGGTATTCGATACCACATCGTTAGCTCGTCTCGTTAGCCGGAGCAGCGTTAGCCGGTCTGGCTACGTGGCTAGCGGTAGCTTAGCAACCTGCGTGAAGAGAAAGAAAATGACATCTTGAGATATTATTAGCATGCAACGTCTACCCAACACATCTAGAGGTACACACGTTCCCATAGAGTTTGATGGTGGCAAGCAAGCTCGTGTACTTAAGTGAGAAAACTCACCCTAATAGCTTTAGTGCCCCACCACAGTCGTGGCTGTGACGGGGATGCTAACCCACTTAGCGCTAGCTCTCACAAACAGTCCCCACAATAAACGAATGAAACGGGGTCCACTCGTAAGATTCCTGCAGAATCTTCCAGAATGTTCCCCCCACCCTCTCCGTATTACAGATGTGCCTCGATGCTGATGCTCATCGGCAGCAGCTGTCACTGCTCACTTACGGACATTTATAGGACAGCAGAAACATATTTCAGCTCAAGAACAGTCACTCCGTTCATATAAAGAAGAAGATAACTTCACAGAGCAGCTGACTGCCATCTCACATGTAACCTGGACATGCAGATGTGCATCATCACAACACAATGGAGACAACGGCTAGATGCACAGTGTTCTCCTCGTGTTAAAATGTGGCATGCAAGTGCAGATGCTCCACCGTTTAACTGTATTTTCCCCCACATGGTAATAAACTCAGGTTATATAATGCAAAAAACAACATTTATCATGTGAGTAAGCTGCATTAGGCAGGCTTCACAGGCCGCTAAGCGTTTAAGAGAACCCAGGTCCATTGTTATTAGAAGTGAAATACTTTGCATTCTTGTTCTCATTGTTTGAGAGCCGCCCAGGTCAACAGTTGTAATAGTGTGTTCCCGAAAGAATAACAATCCAAAGCCTGCAGGATTTAGCCAACATCTCTGTCCATTCAACCTGAATAGTCCGTGCTTTGGGTTTGTTAATTGCTTGTGTTCATTGTGATCCCGTTGCTGTTGGTGTGCGCTGCACACTTGAGAGCTTATTGTTTTCCCGCTGCACCTGCGTCCCGTTTCTAATACACATGCCGAACAGCATTGTGATATAATCTGCAGGTGTGGTACTTCATGTTCTCGGGATTCCGCACACACGGCAGGCGAAATCTTGTGATGGAGTCCATCTGGAGGTGGGGCGGAGGTCACATGCCTCCTGTAAGCTACTGTGCAGGTTTAACACTCGCACAGGGCCCCCCGCTCACAGCTGTGGGATCGTGCTGCCCAGAGGCAGCGGGGCCCCGTGGCATTGTTGATCAATCAAAGGAAAACCCTGTAAAGCTGTTCATGTAATGCAGCTTCAGACCCAGCTCCTTAAGCCTTTTGAGCTCCCCAACATAGACTCAGGCACTGGAAGTAAGCAGACGTGAAAGTTTATTCGGGTGGTGGAGGGTGGAGGTATTTTTAGAAGCAGATTCTGATGATGTATCAGTGCAGAGGTATTCCTTTGACAAAGAGTTTCATAATGAACATCAAACCAGCATTCAGCGTGAGCTCACGGAAACACACGGGACGTTCTCCTTCTGACTTCATGAATATCTCAAAGTCAGCCGTACATGTAGAATGTTCCGAGGCAACGATTTGACATGTTCACTTTTTGATGGAAAATAAAAACATTGAGTAATAAGCTCTGCTCGGGGTGTGAATCCTGATCCTGGACCGCAGCCCGTTATGTAATCATGCAACTGCAACCGTTTATCCCAAAACTTGCTTTGTGTTGTTGTGGTTGCTTTGGTTACTTTTTGCTGCCTAGTAAATCACATGTTAGCTTTTATAAATAGTCACACAGCGTTGCTGCTTGATGAGGACATTTTACTGTCAGAAAGTCAAGACTGTCAAACATCTAAATATGTTAAATAAATATGACTCAAATACTTTAAAAAGTTTTTCAAACCATTATAATATATAGAACCCTATCCATCTCTCTCTCTATATATATATATATATATAAATATATATTTATATTTTTTTTTATAATTTTTTTAAATATTTATATATATTAAGAAATGCCTAAAACTCAAATACTTAAAAATGCATTTAAAACCATTATATATATATATATATATATATATATATATATATATATATATATAAATATATATATATATATATATATATATATATATATATATTAAAACATCTTTTCAAACCATTCTAATATATAGAACCCTATCCATCTATATATATATATATATATATTCATAAATACCTAAAACTCATACTTAAAAATGCATTTAAAACTATTATATAAATACAGTATATATATACATATATATATATATATATATATATATATATATATATATATATATATATATATATAGAGAGAGAGAGAGAGAAATATATAGGGTTATATATATTATAATGGTTTTATAATATATATAACCATGTATAACTATATATATATGACTAAATATTATAATGGTTTTAAAGGCTTTTTAAAGTATTTGAGTTGTAGGTATTTATGAATATATATATATATAGAGAGAGAGAGAGAGAGAGAGAAAGAGAGAGAAAGACAGAAATATATAGGATTATATATATTATAATGGTTTTATAATATATACCTATATATAGGGTTATATATATATATATTATAATGGTTTTAAAGGTTTTATATATGTATATATATATATATATATATATATATATATATATATATATATATATATATATATATATATAAGATGAGCTCATATCCTCCAACTGATCTCCCTCCTGCTAACAACAACAACAGCAACAACATGGTAGTTTCTAAGGTGTTTTATTTGATGTATTACAATGTGTACGATGTCATCAGGTAAACATGTGCCATGTAGCTGATCATCTGACTGGTTGAACCGCTCCACTTCAGTACACACAGTGTTTTTATCACAGCCGTCCGGCTCTGGACTAAATACACCCCACCGCGGCCCCGTCGCTACGCATGCTAACACCACGGCTCCTACATGTTAATAGATAATATCAAAGGCGAAACAGGAACAGTCTATTCCAGAGAAATGCAATTACAGTTCAGTACAGCAAAGGTTAGAGGTCAAGCAACGTACTACAGCGTACGTAAATACACAGTTAATGAAGTTCAGAAGGCCTTAAAACCGTCTGCTCAGAGACGGGAGGATGAGGAGGATGAGGAGGATGAGGAGGATGAGGAGGAGGATGCATGCATTCACCCGATGAGTCTCCACGGCTCAGAGGTTCCGCTTGTAATCTTTGGAACAGGTTTTTTTTAACGATATTTGGTTTTCCTGTCGTTTGAAGCCGGAGTTGGCCCCTCCCTCCTCCTCTCGGTGAATAACTGGATGTTCGAGTGACAAGAGGAAGAGGTCCTCCGGTGGCTTCTGGTAGGAGTGTCACCTTCGGTCCTCTCTATGAGTTGTGTGTCGTAAACATGAAGGATGTGAAGCTCTATTTCAATTGCATCGTTATTCTCTTTAAGTTCTTTTTATTCCAACTTCACAAGTGAGTGTCAAAGAAAGTAAACATCTGGTGCTATTCAAGATAAAACAA
>CM070110.1:24755916-24758416 GCA_036178185.1 Liparis tanakae | reverse complement strand
GACCTCTGAGCTCCTGCTGTGGGACCAGGATGTGGATCCTGAGACCTGTTGGACGGGGACGCGTCCCTCTGGCCTTCGTCCACAGTCGTCTCGTCTTCGTCTTCGTCTCTCGGCCGTCTTTAATCTGTGTTTTGCTCGTCAGCCTTCCTCTTCCCTGAGAGCCGTTTCCTCTGCAGCGAGCCGGGCGGTGGCAGCGGGTCAGGGGGGGGTGAGACGTCCTGTCGGCTTCCTGTGGGGAAGCGTCCGCTCCTCCTCGGGTTCCATCGAGAGGAAGACGGGCGCTCCTGTTCTGGGTTGAACAGTCGTTGTCACGGCAGCAGCGTCCTCTGCTTGTGTTCGTCTTCTCCTGACCGCTGGGATCACGTCCCGCTGGTCTAAACCCCGGAGACAGAAGTCCTCCTCAGACACATATTTAGTTCTGTCAGAGGTTCAGACTTCCTCTGCTGCGTTATCGACTCAAACAAACAAGAGCCCAGAGGACCGGAGAACCACCGCTCAGTGTGTGTGTGTGTGTGTGGACCTGAGGACTGTTACCGGGCGGATCAGGGGGGACTTCACCTCTCAGTGTGACCACAGCAAGAGACGCTCCTTTACCTCCAGGGTTCTATTGTCTACCTCCAGGGTTCTATTGTCTACCTCCAGGGTTCTATTGTCTACCTCCAGGGTTCTATTGTCTACCACCAATGTTCTATTGTCTACCTCCAGGGTTCTATTGTCTACCTCCAGGGTTCTATTGTCTACCACCAGGGTTCTATTGTTTACCACCAAAGTTATATTGTTTACCACCACGGTTCTATTGTCTACCCCAGTGTTCTATTGTCTACCACCAGGGTTCTATTGTCTACCACCAGGGTTCTATTGTCTACCACCAATGTTCTATTGTCTACCTCCAGGGTTCTATTGTCTACCTCCAGGGTTCTATTGTCTACCTCCAGGGTTCTATTGTCTACCACCAATGTTCTATTGTCTACCTCCAGGGTTCTATTGTCTACCTCCAGGGTTCTATTGTCTACCTCCAGGGGTCTATTGTCTACCTCCAGGGTTCTATTGTCTACCACCAGGGTTCTATTGTTTACCACCAGGGTTCTATTGTTTACCACCAAAGTTATATTGTTTACCACCACGGTTCTATTGTCTACCCCAGTGTTCTATTGTCTACCACCAGGGTTCTATTGTCTACCACCAGGGTTCTATTGTCTACCACCAATGTTCTATTGTCTACCTCCAGGGTTCTATTGTCTACCTCCAGGGTTCTATTGTCTACCTCCAGGGTTCTATTGTCTACCACCAATGTTCTATTGTCTACCTCCAGGGTTCTATTGTCTACCTCCAGGGTTCTATTGTCTACCTCCAGGGGTCTATTGTCTACCTCCAGGGTTCTATTGTCTACCACCAGGGTTCTATTGTTTACCACCAGGGTTCTATTGTTTACCACCAAAGTTATATTGTTTACCACCACGGTTCTATTGTCTACCCCAGTGTTCTATTGTCTACCACCAGGGTTCTATTGTCTACCACCAGGGTTCTATTGTCTACCACCAATGTTCTATTGTCTACCTCCAGGGTTCTATTGTCTACCTCCAGGGTTCTATTGTCTACCACCAATGTTCTATTGTCTACCTCCAGGGTTCTATTGTCTACCTCCAGGGTTCTATTGTCTACCTCCAGGGTTCTATTGTCTACCACCAGGGTTCTATTGAGGTTTGAATGTCTGTCGTGTTGATGTGGTTACTAGATGCAGATCCATCCATCTATCTATTTCTTTTTTTAGCAAATGGCTGTAATGAGCACTAATGTTGGCCTTCATCACTTGTTGATGCTCTTCTTCTTCATGCTCTTCTTCTTCATGCTCTTCTTCTTAATGCCCTTCTTCTTAATGCTCTTCTTCATCCTCTTCTTCATGCTCTTCTTCACACTCTTTCTCTTAATGCTCTTCTTCTTCATGCTCTTCTTCTTCATCCTCTTCTTCTTCACGCTGTTCTTCTTCATCCTCTTCTTCTTCACGCTGTTCTTCTTCATGCTGTTCTTCTTCATGCTCTTCTTCTTCATGCTCTTCTTCATGCTCTTCTTCTTCACGCTCTTTCTCTTCATGCTCTTCTTCTTCATGCTCTTCTTCGTCCCGTGTGGGAGCCGACGTGCAGCTGCAGTGAACTGGGTCATCTATTCTGAGTGACGTGGTTGACGTGTTGCTCTGTGTTGATGCCTGCGCAGCATCCGGCTCTTGGGGGTTGTTACCCCACCAGGTCTACGGGCCGGCGGGGGACATGGGATCCTCATGTGTGACGTGACACTGACGAAGAGTAGATCCGGTGATAGAAGATCCCCATTAATCCAGCTATTGACTTTATGACTGCATTGTTTTCATGTCCTTAAACCTCCAGTTCACCAGGATTAACTGTCCTCTGTGGCTGACGTCTCATGGTAAGTTTGATGTTGTTTATGTTTCCCTCAACCCCGAAACGAGAAGAGCTCATCACAGCTAATCCAGCACGAGAGCCCC
>CM070110.1:24745916-24750916 GCA_036178185.1 Liparis tanakae | reverse complement strand
GAAGCCCGGCTGGACCGCCGCGCTGTCGGGCCTCGGGTTCAAGCGCACAGAAATGGGCGCCGGCTCTCTGGACGGGACCGGCCGCTGGGAGCTGGTTTGTTGTGGCGTTGGCCCGCTGCAGGTCGGATCTGCTCCCCTCAGGTGAGTCTTGAGTCCGGAGGCTCGCCCCCAAAAACACCCCAAAAGAATCTATTTCTGCGCGTGTCTCCGGTTTCAGAGCGGCAGCGTTGAGCAACAGATGGACGTCCTCCTCGCCGTGTGAAGGACTCGCTCCGGAGAATGTCTCGGCGCGGCTGGCTCTCTGGACTTTATACTGGTCCGTGGACACGCCCCTTTCTCCAGGGAGAGAGAAGCCAGGCTGGAGCTCTCTGCCTCCCTCTCTCTCTCCCTCTCTCTCTCTCTCTCTCTCTCTCTCGCTCGCTCTTAGTCAGACACTTCCCTCACTTTCCCAATCCTGAGTGCTCTCCGTCTCCTCGGTCACGCGCACCGCGCGGCGGCGGCTGACTTATTTATTGTGGGTGATGGAACGTACGTCTTCTTAAAAACTATTTTAAAAAAGAGGCGTTCCACTTTCATTGATCCCCCGATGCCAAACACACACACACACACACGTACACGCACACACACGTACGTGCCTCTGGGGTCAAAACATTGTTCAAACAACAAAGCTCCGGCTCCTCCACGACGTATCAGTGTGTTTTTATCTGCTTGTTTGCACACGTGTTTGTCCAGAGCTCAGTCCAGCCATCATGTCCTCTCTCTCTCTCTCTCTCTCTCTCTCTTGCTCCTGCCGCCCCACCCCCACCGCTCCTAAAAAAGCCTCCAACCAACCGGTGGGGTCGCAGGATAACTTTTAACAACGCTGCAGAGCGGAACGTTTATTAGTCGTGTTTTCTGATCATGAAAGAGTAAATCAGTGTTACTGTGTTCCTGTTTCCCTGTGTGTGTGTGTGTGTGTGTGTGTGTGTGTGTGTGTGTGTGTGTGTGTGCAGATATGCCCCTACACACACACACGGCTTGTAAGGCTTTTATTGGACGCCCCCCCCCCGTGTTCCTCTGCCTCGGCTTTGCCATGGAAACCCAGCATGCATTGTGATGCCTTTGTGAGAGAGCGTTCTTTCAGCTCTCTGGTAGCTGGTTGCCATCGGTGAGCCGGCCCCCTTCAAGGACCAGGACCTATGAGGACCAGGGCTTACGAGGAACCGGACCTATGAGGACCGGGGCTTACGAGGAACCGGACCTATGAGGACTGGGCCTTACGGGACCAGGACCTATAAGGACCGGGACCTATGAGGCCCGGGGATTATGAGGACCAGGATCTATGAGGACCGGGCCTTACGAGGAACCGGACCGATGAGGACCGGGCCTTACGAGGAACCGGGCCGATGAGGACCGGGCCTTACGAGGAACCGGACCTATGAGGACCAGGACCTATGAGGCCAGGGGCTTACGGGACCAGGACTTACAAGGACCAGGCCTTACGAGGCCGTCCACCACTGTGTGTGTGTGTGTGTGTGTGTGTGTGTGTGTGTGTGTGCGCATGTGTGTGTGTGTGTGTGTGTGTGTGTGTGTGTGTGTGTTACGCTGCATCCCTTCCCCTCCCGGTGATTCAGCCACTTTCTGCATTACAAGTCAAATATTTGAAAGAAAAACTACATCTGGTCAACATGAAGTAAATATCCTGACAGACCATAATAACAACGTTCCCAAACAGTCGGTTGTTAGAGGAGCTGCACGCTCAGAGAGCCAGCGGCCTCATGGTGTGTCATTTATGAGGTGTGTGTGTCTGTGTGTGTGTATGTGTGTGTGTGTGTGTTTGTGTGTGTGTGTCTGTGTGTGTGTGTGTGTGTGTTTGTGTGTGTGTGTCTGTGTGTGTGTGTGTGTCATTGTCATTTTACAACAATTGCACAATCAAATGTCGTCGGGGCATGGCGGATGTTACTCAGAGCTCAGAGTATTTGATGTATTTGATGTATTTGATGTATTTAACGGTCTCTTAGCGTGTAGATTGTAACTTTTGAGAGTTTAAAGGATGACGTGGAACGAGGGGAGAGAGAGATGGAGAATGTGTTATGAACGTCGCACACGAAGAGAATAAAGTTTGACGTCCGTGTTTAAAGTTCAGAGGAACATATCCAGTAAAATAAGTGTAAGCACACACACACACACACACACACACACACAGGAGTGACCACATAGAGGGTTTGACCTGGAGGTTTGATGTAAAAAGTCTTCTGGAGCCGGTCTCCCGGTGACCCTCCTCCTCCATCGGCCGACTCCCAGTCTCCCGACGGCTTCCACAACTTTTAGGACCTTTTTAATTAAACTACTAATTCATAAATCCCTTCATCCCAATGTAAGTCAATGGGGAAAGTCTTCCAATGGCATATTACCCAATACTCAATACTCAGATTTATTTATTTTATTATGTGATTTTTGTTAATTTTTAGGCAGTTTTTTGCCCTGAGTTCATCCTTATTTTATTAATATAAGGCCTAAAGCAGTGGTCCCCAAACTAAGGCCTGAACAATACCAATATTATTTATTTATTTATTTATTTACTTTCAGTCTGGCCACGCAAATCCTAGACTAGCTGCTGTCAAATAGAACGGAATAATGGCAACTTATTATTTTAAGAACACAGAGAAGACCATGTCTTACGGGGACCGGGCCTTATGAGGACCATGTCCTATGAGGACCATGTCCTATGAGGACCATGTCCTATGAGGACCATGTCTTACGGGGACCATGTCTTATGAGGACCATGTCTTAAGAGGACCGGGCCTTATGAGGACCATGTCTTACGGGGACCATGTCTTACGAGGATCATGTCCTATGAGGACCATGTCTTATGAGGACCATGTCCTATGAGGACCATGTCTTATGAGGACCATGTCTCATGAGGACCATGTCTTATGAGGACCATGTCTTATGAGGACCATGTCTTACGGGGACCATATCTTACGAGGACCGGGCCTTATGAGGACCATGTCTTACGAGGACCATGTCTTACGGGGACCATGTCTTATGAGGACCATGTCTTATGAGGACCATGTCTTACGGGGACCATGTCTTATGAGGACCATGTCTTATGAGGACCATGTCTTATGAGGACCATGTCTTACGGGGACCATATCTTACGAGGACCGGGCCTTATGAGGACCATGTCTTACGAGGAACATGTCTTATGGGGACCATGTCTTACGGGGACCATGTCTTATGAGGACCATGTCTTACGGGGACCATATCTTACGGGGACCATGTCTTATGGGGACCATGTCTTACGGGGACCATGTCTTATGAGGACCATGTCTTACGGGGACCATATCTTACGGGGACCATGTCTTATGAGGACCATGACTTTGGTTATTATTTATAGTGTTATTCATTTCCTGATTTTTTTTCTGTGAAGATCCCAAAGAGGCTTATTAATATTTGTTTATGTGGCTTTCTGGAGAACAATACATGTTTACATGTAGGCCCCCTGCGATCGTCACACTGTTTCTGTTACACACTGACCTCTGACCCCACCCCCCCCAAGAGGGGAACAGGGATGTGGCCTCACAGGGGAAAGCGTGGGGACCCCTGGCCTCAAGTTTGGTCTTCGTTGTTTTGCAAGTTAAATTGTTTTACATTGCATTTATTTGGCCGACGCTGTTGTCCAAAAGTACAAAAACCCAACAGGACCCAGAGACCAGAGACCCACTACACTAAATGTATCTAATACAGTTTAAGTGTGTTGAGCCTTTTAAAGATGGTGTAACGTCTTATTTTATTGATTAGGGAGAGAACAGTGTGAGTGAGAAGTAATGTTGCGATGTGACCACCAGGGGGAGTGATAGCTCCTCGAATGCTCAGCAGCCAATGGACCTGCTGGATCATCCAGAACCCATGAGTAGGTGTGTGTGTGTGTGTGTGTGTGTGTGTGTGTGTGTGTGTGTGTGTGTGTGTGTGTGTGTGTGTGTGTGTGTGTGTGTGTGTGTGTCCTGGAGGTCCGGTGCTCCAGACCCTGAGGGGTTGGTGGTGTAACTCCTGGGTGGTGTAACCCCCCTGCGTTGCTCCACCTGCTTGTCGACGCGCTCCTGTTCCTTTAAGGGACTTCTCCAGCTCCGGTGACGTAGCGCTCTACATATTCCATCTGCAGGAGGTCCAGCAGAGGAGTGTGGAGCCTCCTCCTACTCCTCCTCACAGCAGTCTCCTCCCGGTGCTGAGCTGCACAGGTCAGACCTTCATCTTCACTTTGACAACTTTAACACACAGAAATACTTTGGCTAATTCTCACTTGATCAAAATATATGTTGAGCATGTGAGAAAGTTTGTTATTGCTGTTTTCCTCTTTCTTAAATATGATGTAATTAATACTTAATTAATACATCTTTCTCAAAGAGTGTTTTTTGTATAGTTCCATGTAACTCTGCAGGTCTTATTGTAATGTAGTCGTGCTCGGGGGATTTGTGTTTCTCTACTTCCTCCATCATGCTTTTCAAAGAGTTGGGAGTGTGTTGGTGTTGAGCTGCAGGAAGTGAACATCACCTCGATCCGGCTGCAGAGGGTTGAGCAATCAGCACAGGCTTCACACACTTTGCTTTTTTTAAATAAACTTACTTTTCTGCTCCAGGAGCAGAGAGACCACGTGTCTCTTCACGGCTTCTTCTAGATAATGAGTTAGTTTTAATCGTGTTGAGCAGCTTAAGACGTGTATAGGAGTCAGATGAAAGGAGGTTTTAATATATGCAGAAAACATCATTTCTACAATATTAAAGTGTGAGGTGTAAACTTATAAAAACTGTTTTAAATCTTATCTTCTTATAACACATTTGTATACAACAGCTTGTAAGTGACGTCGTCCTGTCAGGCAGTTCTTTTTTTGCCCTCATGTAGTTGATCTTTATTTATTCATTTGTATTTTACCATTTCATTTGTTTTACCTTGGTTCTCTGCAGAGACATTATTAATATTATAATAAGAAGGAATGTGGCTTCACCTGAATGAATTAATTT
>CM070110.1:24698416-24740916 GCA_036178185.1 Liparis tanakae | reverse complement strand
TTCATACACACGTTCCTGTAAATCAGCCAAGAAGCATTTTGTTCATCTGTCGCCCCCCCCCCCCCCCCCCCCTGCAGGCGAGCGCCCATTCCACTGCTCCCAGTGCGGCGCATCCTTCACCCAGAAGGGGAACCTGCTGCGCCACATCAAGCTGCACTCGGGGGAGAAGCCTTTCAAATGCCCCATGTGCAGCTACGCCTGCAGGAGGCGCGACGCGCTGAGCGGGCACCTGCGCACACACTCTGGTAGCCGCATGCGCACACACTCTGGTAGCCGCATGCGCACACACTCTGGTAGCCGCATGCGCACACACTCTGGTAGCCACCTGCGCACCACTCTGGTAGCCGCATGCGCACACACTCTGGTAGCCGCATGCGCACGCGCTCTGGTAGCCGCATGCGCACACACTCTGGTAGCCACCTGCGCACCACTCTGGTAGCCACATGCGCACACACTCTGGTAGCCACCTGCGCACACACTCTGGTAGCCACATGCGCACACACTCTGGTAGCCGCATGCGCACACACTCTGGTAGCCACCTGCGCACCACTCTGGTACACACTCTGGTAGCAGCATGCGCACACTCTGTGTTTTATTTGTACTCTTTGTTTTATGTGTTTTATGTGTACTCTGTGTGTTTTATGTGTGCTCTGTGTGTTGTATGTGTACTATATGTTTTTTATGTGTACTCTGTGTGTTTTATGTGTACTCTGTGTTGTATGTGTTTTATGTGTGCTCTGTGTGTTGTATGTGTACTATATGTTTTTTATGTGTACTCTGTGTGTTTTATGTGTACTCTGTGTTTTATGTGTTTTATGTGTACTCTGTGTGTTGTATGTGTACTCTGTGTTTTATGTGTACTCTGTGTGTTATATGTGTACTATATGTGTTTTATGTGTACTCTGTGTGTTTTATGTGTACTCTGTGTGTTTTACGTGTACTATGTGTACTCTGTGTGTTTTATGTATACTATGTGTACTCTGTGTGTTTTATGTGTACTCTGTGTTTTATGTGTACTCTGGGTACTCTGTGTGTTTTATGTGTACTCTGTGTACTCTGTGTGTTTTATGTGTACTCTGTGTGTTTTATGTGTACTATGTGTCTATGTGTACTCTATGTTTTTTATGTGTACTATGTGTACGATGTGTACTTACTATGTGTGTTTTATGTGTACTCTGTGTTTTATGTGTACTATGTGTACTCTGTGTGTTTTATGTGTATTATGTGTACTCTGTGTGTTTTATGTGTACTCTGTGTACTCACAGTGGACAAACCCTTCAAGTGCAGTCACTGCAGTCGCAGCTACAAACAGCGCAGCTCATTGGAGGAGCACCGGGAGAGATGTCATGTGTACGGAGCTGAGAGAGGTGAGCACACACACACACACACACACACTCACACACACACTATACACTACACACACACACACACACACACACACACACTCACACACACACTATACACTACACACACGCACACTCTACACACACCACACACACACACACACTATACACTACACACACACACACTATACACTACACACACACACACACTCTACACATACCCCCCCCACACACACACACACACACTATACACTACACACACACACTCTACACACACCACACACACACACACAGACACACACATACACACACACAGTCATATAGAAAACAGTCACACACTCACTCCCCCCCCCCCCCCCCCAGAGGACCGCCCCCCCTCCAGGACCCCGATGGCCACTGAGCGCTCTCTGCTGCTCGACCGGCTGGCCAACAACGTGGCCAAACGGAAGAGCTCCATGCCGCAGAAGTTCACCGGTAAGAGCGAGGGAAGGAGACGAGGGGAGGAGGCGAGGGGAGGAGGCGAGGGAAGGGGACGAGGGGAGGAGGCGAGGGAAGGGGACGCGGGGAGGAGGCGAGGGGAGGGGACGAGGGGAGGAGGCGAGGGGAGGAGATGAAAGCGACTTGTGTAGTTTTTTCATTATTTAAGGTTAAAAGAAAAAGAAGCTCCATTAATTCGTCCATTATGATTTATATTCTTTATTTGATGACTTCTGTGTTTTCAAACCTTTTCCTGCAGCTGCCAGAAGCTTCTTGCTGAGTGTGTGTGTGTGTGTGTGTGTGTGTATAGATGATGTGAAGCCGCCTGCATAAGCTCTGTGTGTGTGTGTGTGTGTGTGTGTGTGTGTGTGTGTGTGTGTGTGATTGTGTTTGTATGTATGTGTGTGTGTGTATGTGTGTGTGTGTGTGTCTGTCGACCTCCATCTCTTGCCTAACAGGAAGTGAGTCTCAGACCTCAGAGGCCTCGTGCTCCTCAGGTGGGTCACCTGAATGTTCTCCGTCACTAGAGAGAGAAGACGCACACACAGACGCACACACAGACACACACACAGACACACAAACAGACACACACTCTGACGGACACGAGACGCAGGGTCAGACACACACCGCCCCGTTGACCCCGGGGTCAGACACACAGAGCGCCTATGTTATGTTATCACTCTGAAGAACCTGTTGGGTTCCAGGTGGAACCTTCTGTTCCTGTGGAACCTTCTGTTCCAGGTGGAACCTTCTGTTACTGTGGAACCTTCTGTTCCTGGTGGAACCTTCTGTTCCTGTGGAACCTTATGTTCCTGGTGGAACCTTCTGTTCCAGGTGGAACCTTCTGTTCCTGTGGAACCTTCTGTTCCTGTGGAACCTTCTGTTCCTGGTGGAACCTTCTGTTCCAGTGGAACCTTCTGTTCCTAATGGAACCTTCTGTTCCTGGTGGAACCTTCTGTTCCAGGTGGAACCTTCTGTTCCTGTGGAACCTTCTGTTCCTGGTGGAACCTTCTGTTCCAGGTGGAACCTTCTGTTCCTGTGGAACCTTCTGTTACTGTGGAAACTTCTGTTCCTGTGGAACCTTCTGTTCCAGTGGAACCTTCTGTTCCTAATGGAACCTTCTGTTCCTGGTGGAACCTTCTGTTCCTGGTGGAACCTTCTGTTCCTGTGGAACCTTCTGTTCCTGGTGGAACTTTCTGTTCCTGTGGAACCTTCTGTTCCTGGTGGAACCTTCTGTTCCTGTGGAACATTCTGTTCCTGGTGGAACCTTCTGTTCCTGTGGAACCTTCTGTTACTGTGGAACCTTCTGTTACTGTGGAACATTCTGTTCCTGGTGGAACCTTCTGTTCCTGTGGAACCTTCTGTTCCTGTGGAACCTTCTGTTCCTGGTTGAACCTTCTGTTCCTGGTGGAACCTTCTGTTCCTGTGGAACCTTCTGTTCCTGTGGAACCTTCTGTTACTGTGGAACCTTCTGTTCCTGGTGAAACCTTCTGTTCCTGGTGGAACCTTCTGTTCCTGTGGAACCTTCTGTTCCTGTGGATCCTTCTGTTCCTGGTGGAACCTTCTGTTCCTGTGGAACCTTCTGTTACTGTGGAACCTTCTGTTCCTGTGGAACCTTCTGTTCCTGGTGGAACCTTCTGTTCCTGTGGAACCTTCTGTTCCTGGTGGAACTTTCTGTTCCTGTGGAACCTTCTGTTCCTGGTTGAACCTTCTGTTCCAGGTGGAACCTTCTGTTCCTGTGGAACCTTCTGTTCCAGGTGGAACCTTCTGTTTCTGTGGAACCTTCTGTTACTGTGGAACCTTGTGTTCCTGTGGAACCTTCTGTTACTGTGGAACCTTCTGTTACTGTGGAACCTTCTGTTCCTGGTGAAACCTTCTGTTCCTGGTGGAACCTTCTGTTCCTGTGGAACCTTCTGTTCCTGTGGAACCTTCTGTTCCTGTGGAACCTTCTGTTCCTGGTGGAACCTTCTGTTCCTGTGGAACCTTCTGTTACTGTGGAACCTTCTGTTCCTGTGGAACCTTCTGTTCCTGGTGGAACCTTCTGTTCCTGTGGAACCTTCTGTTCCTGGTGGAACTTTCTGTTCCTGTGGAACCTTCTGTTCCTGGTTGAACCTTCTGTTCCAGGTGGAACCTTCTGTTCCTGTGGAACCTTCTGTTCCAGGTTGAACCTTCTGTTTCTGTGGAACCTTCTGTTTCTGTGGAACCTTCTGTTACTGTGGAACCTTGTGTTCCTGTGGAACCTTCTGTTACTGTGGAACCTTCTGTTCCTGGTGAAACCTTCTGTTCCTGGTGGAACCTTCTGTTCCTGTGGAACCTTCTGTTCCTGTGGAACCTTCTGTTCCTGGTGGAACCTTCTGTTCCTGTGGAACCTTCTGTTACTGTGGAACCTTCTGTTCCTGTGGAACCTTCTGTTACTGTGGAACCTTCTGTTCCTGGTGGAACCTTCTGTTCCTGTGGAACCTTCTGTTCCTGGTGGAACCTTCTGTTCCTGTGGAACCTTCGGTTCCTGTGTGAACTTCAAGATGCTCACAGAATGAAAGAACAGAGAGAGACTCCTCCACGTCTATCAGGGCGACGATGAAGAGAGAGCTCTCAATACGACGACCACAGGGGGGGGGGTAGAGACCGCAGAGAGAGGGAGGGGGGAGAGAGAGAGAGAGAGAGAGGGGGGGAGGGGGGATGTGAGGATGGATCTGTGTCTCTGTGGTGCAGCTGCACCGTGAGGCCTTCTGCCTCGTCTGCTTCACGCTGGTCCTCTCCTGCTGTAAGAGCCTCCGGGGGTCCGGGGGTCTTTGGGGCTCCATCACATGAATCATAACTCTCCATAGTGAATGTGGTCATGACTATTCTCTGGTTAGTGAAGTCTCTCCATAGTGAATGTGGTCATGACTATTCTCTGGTTAGCCAAGTCTCTCCATAGTGAATGTGGTCATGACTATTCTCTGGTTAGTGAAGTCTCTCCATAGTGAATGTGGTCATGACTATTCTCTGGTTAGTGAAGTCTCTCCATAGTGAATGTGGTCATGACTATTCTCTGGTAATGAAGTCTCTCCATAGTGTGTAGAGGCCGATCTCCATGTTCTAGTGGTACATTGTCTCATCGCCTTAGAAGACGATCAGAGGGGTAGAAAACCCTTCAAACCTTTTTGATGTGAGCGCAGCTGAAAACAGTTATGCTGCTGGGAGAAGCTCTAAAACTGGCCTTCCTTTGAGCCACAAGAAGAACTACATTCATATTTACAATAAACATATTTATTTATAACCTCCTCAACGTCTGGACTAGATTTTATATTTATTCTGAAATTAATTTGATGAAAAAAGTTTGAATTTTTATTTATTTTATATTCAAACTCAAACTTTTATTCATCAAATTAATTAATTTGATGAATAAAAGTTTTAGAGGCTCACAGCCTCTCTCTGCGTGACCTCTGACCCCTGAGAGGTGGTGTGTGTGTGAGCCCTTCTGTTCTCCCGCTAGGCGACCACGCCGTCTGCCTGGACCTGAGCTTCAGCCGGGCGCCGCAGCCCCCCCCGCCCCCCCCCCGCCGCCACTACCCCGTCCAGCTGGGCCGCGGGGACGTCGGCCCCTCGGGCCTCGCCAACGGCCTCAAGATGGCCGTGCCGCCGCCGCCGGGCCCCCCCCCTCCGCACGCCGCCCCGCCCGACCCGTTCCACGCCGACGGGCCCCGCCGGCCCGTGATGTACAGCCTCGGCCCCCTGCTGGGGGGGCCGGGCCCACAGAGCGGGGGCCCCCAGAGCGGGGGCCCCCAGCTGGCGCTGCTGGAGGCGCTGCGGGAGGTGCGGGGGGAGGGGGGCGGCGCGGCGGCGCCCGGCGCCGTGTACCCGTGCGGCCACTGCGGCGTCCTGTTCCTGGACCACGTGATGTTCACCATCCACATGGGCTGCCACGGCTTCAGGGACCCGCTGCAGTGCAACGTGTGCGGCCGGCGCAGCAGAGACCGCTACGAGTTCTCATCGCACATCACACGGGGGGAGCACCGGCACGACGGGGAGTAGACACACACACAGACACACAGAGACACACACAGAGACACACACAGAGAGACACACACACAGAGAGACACACACAGAGAGACACACACAGAGAGAGACACACAGAGAGACACACACACACAGAGAGACACACACACACAGAGACACACACAGAGAGACACACACACACAGAGACACACACACAGAGACACACACACACAGAGACACACACACACAGAGACACACACACAGAGACACACACACACAGAGACACACACACAGAGACACACACACACACAGAGACACACACACAGAGACACACACACACAGAGACACACACAGAGAGACACACACAGAGAGACACACACACAGAGACACACACACACAGAGACACACACAGAGAGACACACACACACAGAGACACACACACACAGAGACACACACAGAGAGAGAGACACAGAGACAGACAGACACACACAGACACACACAGACACACACAGACACACACACACACACACACAGACACACAGAGACACACACACAGACACAGAGACACACACACACACAGACACACACACACACAGACACAGAGACACACACACACAGACACACACAGACACACATGCACACACTTAAAGACACAAATACACACACATACATACAAGTCTACACACATACAGACATACACATACACAAAGACACACACACTTAAACACAGATACACACATAAACACCTACACGTGTACACACACACACACACTCATCTATAGATAACAGTTGACAAGAACACATTTACTCATAAGTAGCTGTTTGTATCAGGAAGGAAAGCAAGAAGAAGTTGTATTGTGTGTGTGTGTGTGTGTGTGTGTGTGCGTGCGTGTGTGTGTGTCTTTGTGTGTGTGTGTGTGTGTGTGTGTGAGAGAGAGAGAGAGAGAGGCGTTATAGGAGTGTCAGGGTGTCAGGGTGTTCTTAGTCACGCTGTCCTGGCCCGTGCAGTAATTCTACTTCCTGTTACATTTGTCATGTTTATAAACTTTCAGCCATACAAACATTAAAATGTTCAACAGGATGGAAACACAAAAACATTTATTGTGTATCTGCTGAAGTTTTTTTTTTTACTGCTATATATGTAAAGATGTAAAAATGAAAGATAACCGCTGAGAGACGTTGAAGGCTTCAGAGAAGAAGAAGATGAAGAAGATGAAGATGAAGATGAAGAGGTTCTCTTCTCTCGAAGGTCACACGTCTCTGCCGTGTGGTCTGAGGTTCACTCTGCAGCACACGCGTGTTCTCACATCACACACGCAGAGCTGAGGGAGGCGACAATATATTTAGGACTTTTGAGGCACGAAGAGGCAGAACAGGCAATGGGGGGGGAGTGGGGGGGGGGGGGCTGTGGCTTTAAATGAAATGTCTGTTGAACAAATAAAGAGTTCTCTGAAGAGGTTTCATTAAATCATGAGCCAGCTGGAGATATAATACTGATCAATGATCAGACCAATTATATATGTATATGTATTATATAATATATATATATATATATATATATTCTATATGTATGTATAATCTATATATATTATATATACATATATATAATATTTTAATTCTATATATATAATATTATATGTATGTATAATCTTTATATATTATATATACATATATATAATATTTAAATATTAAAACTATGATCATTATCAAATGGCACTCGTCTTGTGTGATAGAGGTCACGTGGTTTCCTTCCCAGTGAATGTCAGTGGAGCTCAAGTCTCTTCTCGCTCTACCTGCTGGCAGCAGGGAGGTACTGCACGGCACTTCATTTATATTACATGACAAGTATCCAAAGCTAGCCCAAACTATACAAAGATGAGTGTAATGCATTTATTGTTTCTTTCAAGGGGAAAAACCCTCAATGAGAGATTATAATCCATAGTCCCAGTCTTCCCACTGACTTCCACCTCACACCCACAGCAGAGGTGCTGATGTCTGCCAGTGGAAGAGGACCTGATGTGTGCGATGGAAACAAAAACATGTGTTTCGACTATATAAACTAGTCAGTGCATCAGGCCGCGTGTGTGTGTGTGTGTGTGTGTGTGTGTGTGTGTGTGTGTCACGCCTTGCAGAACTTCTCCATCCAGCTGCACCTCCCTATCTGCCCTCTCCATCAGTGCCAGTTCCCTTTTCTCCGGATGAGAAGTGACACAAACCGTCATCACAGCTTTGTGTCCATACGATGGATTTAAAGAGATCAGTCATCCATAAACACACACACACACACACACACACACACACACCAACACACACACCAACACACAAAGATAAAACGGCTTCTCTTCTTGTCTAATTAGAGAGAGTTTGACTCACGGGTGATTTTGCTCTGAGTAGTTGGGTACGTGTGCAGATGGAAGATTGGGTTCATTGTTGGAGGATTACAACTTATTTAAAAGACTCAAAGAGTAAATATTCCCCCGTGGATAAAAACGACCCCGTGGGAGTATTCAGTAAACTGTGTTTCTGAAGTCTCATTTCCATGAAACTCACCTGCCTTTGAGCCTCTGAGTTTGAGCTTCTGGTGACCTCTGCTGACTGAATTACGAGTGGATGAGTTAACTCCATCTGAATGAGATCCACACTGTACACTGAAGAGCAACCAGGGAGTTATATAATAATAATAATAATAATAATAATAATAATAATAATAATAATAATAATAATAATAAAAATAAAATAATAATAATATAGACTCATGGAATCCAATGGAATTTTAATCTTAATTAATTTTGTATTGTTTTGGCTGTAAATATAAAGAGTTTAGATCACAAATGGAGAAATAATACAAGATATATGAAGATACATGTGTGTAGATTTATTTTTATTTTGTTATTTTACATTTATTTAACCAGGGGGAAAATTAAATTTAGCCTCATTAAGATTAAGAATCTCCTTTACAGTCCTGGCCAAGACAAGCAGCATTACACAAAGTTTCAGATAATACAACATAAAACGGTGACAGACAATATCAATAAAAATAAAGATATTTTTTGTTTTAGATCACAGAATGAATAAAACCAAAACTAAGACTCAAGTCATCATAACTCGGTTCACACAGGTGCACATACCTCAGTTAAAGAAAACATCTACAACCAGATGAACCTCCTCCAACTATTTTAATCGATCTATAGATCATTTTAACATGTTAACAGAAAACAGTAAACAATCAGAAGCCATGAGCTGCAGCTCCTTCATGGCCGCTTCTCCTCCAGTCACCCTGGATGGTGAAACCTCCTGTAATCGTCGCCCTGCCGTTCCGTGGTCGTCCAGCAGGTGGTGCTGTTGAGGCGCCGTAGAGAGGCAGCAGCCAGCGGTGGATCGATCGGCCCGTTCCACTGATCACATTCATAGATGAATCACACAATACTGTCACATTCAAAAAATAATGTCAGAATCTGAAAACAATAAATATTTAAATATATAAAAAAGAAATTAAACTTGCTACTGCTGTGACTTTATTCTGAACCACAAGAGCGAGTCTGAGCATGCGCACTGCATCGGTTCTACGGGGACGGGGAGGACATCACGGAAAAACCGAAGCAGCGGCAGCAGCAGCAGCACCGTGAACCCCGCGCGCGCCGACATTTCTCTCCGGTTCTCCCGGTCGCGCGGCGGAACGCGGCCCACGGCGATGCCCGGCGCGGCGGCGGCGGCGGCGGCGGCGGCGCGCGGCGCGGCCCCCTGACAGGCCCCGGGGCGAGGTCCGGAGCCGTGTGCGCGCCCGGTGGAGGGAACACACTTCTTCGTATGGGAGCAGCATGCGGGAGATGGTGGGAGGCTGCTGCGTGTGTTCGGACGAGCGCGGCTGGGCCGAGAACCCGCTGGTGTACTGCGACGGGCACGGCTGCAGCGTCGCGGTCCACCAAGGTAACGGGAGGGCGCGGGATTACCGGGAGGGGGGGTCCATCGCTGTGTGTGTGTGTGTGTGTGTGTGTGTGTGTGTGTGTGTGTGTGTGTGTGTGTGGGAGGGGTAGGTAGGCGTGCTGTTTGTTGTTTCCGCTCCGCGCGCACATGATGACGCGCACGGGGCCGCGGAGTGTGACGCGGAGGCGGGATGGCGCACTTCTTCAGGACGGTGTGCGTGCTCGTGCGTGTGTGTGCGTGCTCGTCTGGCCCGGTCGGATCCACCACGCGCTCCCGGAGGCTGGTTATAAAGCACAAAGGCCGGTTCCGACGGCGCGTCGCCTGATGGCCACCGGATTCAATAGAGCACCCCAGTGCTGATGAGCACGCGCTGGTCGCGGGTTCAACTCCGGGAGGCTGCCGTAGATGTGTGCCTGGCTCAAAGGCATCTTACATGTCATGTAAGATGCCTTTGCATGAGATGAGGCTGTGTTCTTTGTCTTTTATTTAATCTTTAAATAAAGTTATGGATATGAATATCAATTACGAATGGCAGCATCTAATTATGTGTGTGTGTGTGTGTGTGTGTGTGTCTGTGTGTTTGTTTGTTTGTGTGTGTATCTGTATGTGTGTGTGTGTTTGTCTGTCTGTGTGTTTGTCTCTGTCTGTGTGTGTGTGTGTGTGTGTTTGTTTGTTTGTGTGTGTATGTGTGTGTGTTTGTCTCTGTCTGTGTGTGTGTGTGTGTGTTTGTGTTTGTCTCTGTCTGTGTGTGTGTGTGTGTTTGTGTCTGTTTGTCTCTGTTTGTGTGTGTGTGTGTGTTTGTGTTTGTCTCTGTGTGTGTGTGTGTTTGTGTGTGTTTGTCTGTGTGTGTGTGTGTGTGTGTGTTTGTGTGTGTTTGTCTGTGTCTGTGTGTGTGTGTGTGTGTGTGTGTGTGTGTGTGTTTGTCTCTGTGTGTGTCTCCATCCCAGCATGTTATGGTATAGTCCAGGTTCCCACCGGTCCGTGGTTCTGTCGGAAGTGTGAATCGCAGGAGAGGGCGGCACGTGTGGTGAGTACACACAACGCACAACGCACAATACACAACTCCCCCCCCCCCCCCCCCCCCCCCCCGTGGGTTTGATGCCTCTGTCTCCTCAGAGGTGTGAGCTGTGTCCTCACAAAGATGGAGCCCTCAAGAGGACCGACAGCGGAGGTGAGTCCCGAGAAACCTCCTTGTGTCGTTGATGATGTCATATGATGATGTCATTGTTGATGATGTCATATTGATGATGTCATTGTGTCTCCCTCAGGCTGGGCTCACGTGGTGTGTGCGCTCTACATCCCGGAGGTTCAGTTTGCCAACGTCCTCACGATGGAGCCCATCATCCTGCAGTACGTCCCCCACGACCGGTACATCAAGGTACACACACACACACACACACACACACACACACACACACACACACACACACACACACACACACACACACACATACATACATACATACATACATACACACACACACACACACACACACACACACACACACACACACACACACACACACACACACACACACACACACACACACACACACACACACACACATATACATACACACACACATACAGACTCACACACACACATACACACACACACTCTCACACACACATACAGACAGACTCTCACACACACACACACACACACACACAGACTGTTGACTGAATACCATCCATAGAGGGAACAGTCTTTAGGCTGCAGGACTTCTATGGAGGACTTAAAATGTCTTAAGTATAAATATAAAAATAAATAAATGCAAGAATAAATATAGGAATAAATGCTTAAATAAAGGTATAAATAAATAATTAAATACAGTAATAAATAAATATAAGTTCATCGGGGGTGGAGAAATGTTTCTTTGTAGTATTTCATACACACAGATACACACGTCAACATCCTGTGAGCAGAGATGACGAGCGTCTTTACTCTTCATCACGTACTCGCTGCTTCTTCTTCTTCTTCTTCTTCTTCTTCTTCTTCTTCTTCTTCTTCTTCTTCTTCTTCTTCTTCTTCTTATTCAGTTTGTGGTGGACTGTGTGTTGCAGGAGTTCCCAGCATGCATCACATCATTGTGAAAGCAACGCACATTATAAAGAAATCAATATTTGACGCATGCACTCATCAGCCTGAGCAGCCAGTGGCGGACACGTGTGTGTGTGTGTATGTGTGTGTGTGTGTGTGTGTGTGTGTGTGTGTGTGTGTGTGTGTGTAACATCGGGGTGTGTGTAGCATCAAGGTGTGTGTGTGTGTGTGTGTGTGTAACATCAGGGTGTGTGTGTAACATCAGGGTGTGTGTGTGTGTGTGTGTGTGTAACATCAGGGTGTGTGTGTGTGTGTAACATCAGGGTGTGTGTGTGTGTGTGTGTGTGTGTGTGTGTGTGTGTGCCTGGTTTCACATTACTGACTGGCTGCAGCTTCCCGGTCGGAGTCTTTCATCCTCGCTCCGCATTCCTCCACGCCGTCTCGCCGCTCGGCGACCACTCGCAGCGCCGCTCGCCTCCTTCCGACGCTCGGCGAAGTTTAAACGCCGCCGCCTTTTATTACACGAGAAACCCCGAGTAGAGGAAGACGGAGGGAAAGAGAGAGAAAAGAGAGAGAAAACAGAGAGAGAGAGGAGAGAGAGAGAGGGGAGAGAGCGAGGGCTGCAGCAGAAAGGTGAAGCGCCCGCTGGTCCTTTGTCCTGCACCTGTTGCTGGGCCTCCTGCCCCCCCCCCCCCCCCCACTGGGGAACAGCTCAGGGAGAAGCACAAAAGATCCGTGTGTGTGTGTGTATGTGTCTCTGATCACGTGTGTGTGTGGGTGTGTTCATGTGCGTGTAGGTGTGTGCTCACGTGTCTGTGTGTGTGTGTGTGTGCTCACGTGTCTGTGTGTGTGTGTGTGCTCACGTGTCTGTGTGTGTGTGTGTGTGTGTGTGCTCACGTGTGTGTGTGTGTGTGTGCTCACGTGTGTGTGTGTGACCACGTGTGTGTGTTATCATGCGTGTGTGTGTGTGTGCGCGTGCGCATGTGCGTGTGTGTGTGTGTATGTATTTTATGCACACGTGTGCATCAATAGGCTCCGAGTGGCGATGAGGCCACGCCTCCAGCTGCAGCGCTACAGACACGTCGCTCTGTAGGAACTAGAGAGAGGAAACGAGGAGGAACGAAGGTGACAAGGAGAGGAAGTGTGGGACGTTCCTATCATCCCGATACGAGAACTTCAAAGTAAAAGCTCTCATTGAAGCCGGAGCGGCGGCTTAGTTTTCATCCCCCTGAACCAGATGCTTATGGGGATGAAAGTGACCTCTGACCTCTGACCTCTGACCTCTGAGTGAAGCTGTGACTCAAAGTAAAGAGAATTAAAAACGTGATGCTTAACACCTGTTAACAACACTAACGCCTCCCTCTCCTCCCTCCCTCTGTTCCCTCCTCCCTCCCTCTCCTCCCTCCCTCTGTTCCCTCGTCTTCTCCTCCCTCCCTCTCCTCCCTCTGCTCCCTCCTCCCTCCCTCTGTTCCCTCCTCCCTCCCTCTGTTCCCTCCCTCTGTTCCCTCGTCTCCTCCTCCCTCCCTCCTCCCTCCCTCTGTTCCCTCGTCTCCTCCTCCCTCCCTCTGTTCCCTCCTCCCTCCCTCTGTTCCCTCCTCCCTCCCTCTGTTCCCTCGTCTCCTCCTCCCTCCCTCTCCTCCCTCTGCTCCCTCCTCCCTCCCTCTGTTCCCTCCTCCCTCCCTCTGTTCCCTCCTCCCTGCCTCTGTTCCCTCGTCTCCTCCTCCCTCGCCTCCTCCTCCCTAGACCTGCTACATCTGTGAGGACCACGGCAGAGAGAGCAAGGCGGCGTGCGGCGCCTGTATGACCTGCAACCGCCAGGGCTGCCGGCAGGCCTTCCACGTCACCTGGTGAGCGCCGGGGCCTCCTGTCTGACCCCCTGTGACCCCCTGACCCTGTGTGACCCTGTGACCCCCCCGTGACCCCCTGACCCTGTGACCTGCGCCCAGTGCCCAGATGGCCGGCCTGCTGTGCGAGGAGGAGGGCCCAGAAGCCGACAACGTGAAGTACTGCGGTTACTGCAAGCACCACTACAACCGGATGGTGAGCGTCAGGTCAAAGGTCAAAGGTCAAAGGTCACGGTTTATGGCCTATGGGGTGAGGTCATCTTGGCTCCTCCTCTTCTCTCACAGCAGAAGAAGTTGCGCTCCAGTGAAAACACGGCGAGCTCCTTCGGTCACGTGAGAGGGCGCTCCGGCTCGCCGCCGCAGGACAAGCATCACCACCACCGGCCGAGGAAGGTGAGTCATCGTCATCATCGTCATCATCACCATCGTCATCTTCATCATCGTCACCGCGAGGGCCGCCAGGGGAGGCGGAGCCTCGGTCAGGTCGACTTTGAAGTTTTCAACAACTTTACAAAAGTCTGGTGCATTCTGCGGAAAGTTATATTTTGATTGCTGTGTGTGTGTGTGTGTGTGTGTGTGTGTGTGTGTGTGTGTGTGTGTGTGTGTGTGTGTGTGTGTGTGTGTGTGTGTGTGTGTGTGTGTCTTCGTCTCCTCTCAGAGTCACAAGGACAAGAGCCGACAGAAAGAGAGACACAAGAAGTCCTCCGAGGGGCTCGGCCTGGAGAAGGTAAGAGGAGCTCAGAGGGCGACAGGTGACCCGACAGGTGAGACTGGACAGGTGACCCTGACAGGTGACCCCGACAGGTGAGACTGGACAGGTGACCCTGACAGGTGACCCCGACAGGTGACCCGACAGGTGAGACTGGACAGGTGACCCCGACAGGTGACCCGACAGGTGAGACTGCACAGGTGACCCTGACAGGTGACCCGACAGGTGACCCGACAGGTGACCCCGACAGGTGACCCCGACAGGTGAGACTGGTGTGACTGACAGGTGACCCGACAGGTGAGACTGGACAGGTGACCCTGACAGGTGACCCGACAGGTGACCCTGACAGGTGACCCGACAGGTGACCCCGATAGGTGACCCCGACAGGTGACCCCGACAGGTGAGACTGCACAGGTGGTCACTGTGTGTTCTGGTGAACATCTCTACACCTGTGTGTCCTCCAGGTGTCCTCCGGTCACCACGGCGGTCCGGAGGCCGAGGTGAAGGCCAGGAGGCCGAGCGCTCACGTCCATCGCAGCAAGAAGACGGGAAGCACCGGCAAGAGCTGCTCACCGTCCTCGCGCTCCTCCAGCCCCTTCGACGCAGGTAAGAGGCGAGGGGGCGTGGCCTGTCGGCACGGCGACGTGGAGGCGGTTCATTTGAATTGGCCCCTCCCCCTCTGTGTCCCCGTGGGAGGCGGCTCCCTGTCGGCGGCGCCGGACTTCCACCCGTTCCCGTCGGACGAGCACAGCGGCGAGGAGCGGAAGGAGCGCCGCCGGAGGCCGGCCTTCCAGGAGCAGGAGGAGGAGGAGAGAGAGGAGGAGAGAGAGGAGGAGGAGGAGGAGGCTGCAAAGGGCGAGGACAAAGACGGGGAGGAGGAGGAGGAGGAGGAGGAGGAGGAGGAGGACAGTAACTTCCACAAACCGCCGGCTCTGACTCCGGCCGACGGGCCTCTGGGGTCACGGGGTCACGAGCGGCCGGGTGGCTCCTCCCCCTTCGAGAACAAGGTCACCATCTCCACCTTCGGCTCCATCATGCGCATCACCTCTTCGTCGGGGCTGGGCGGCAGCAGCAAGATCCGCAAGATCTCCTCCTCCTCCTCCTCTTCCTCCTCCGGGGACTACAAGCCCTCCAGGAGCAAACCGTCTCAGCTCGGCACGCCGCCCATCCTGGAGGAGGCGGCGGCCCAGGAGGACAAGGCCACGCCTCCTCCTCCTGCTCATCCTCCTGCTCCTGATCCTCCTCCTCCTCCGCCCAGAGAGAGGCGTCACCGCGGCAACAAGAAGAGCAGCCACGGCCCGGGGCGGCCGCGGGGCAGCAAGAACCGGGAGAGGCGGGAGGAGGAGCATCACCACCGCCACCACCGCTCCTCGCTGCACACGAGCCCCTCCCCCGCCCCGCACCCCCCCTTCCCCTCCGCGCTGACGCCCACGGCCAGCGCCTCCTCCTCTTCCTCTTCTTTCTCCTCTTCCTCCTCCGCCGGCATGTTTTCCACAAGTCGTGGAAACACTCTGCTCAGCTCCGGTGAGTGAGTGAGTGAGTGAGTGTGTGTGTGTGTGTGTGTGTGTGTGTGTGTGTGTGTGTGTGTGTGTGTGTGTGTGTGTGTGTGTGTGTGTAATTAAATATCTCCTCCCGTCCCTCAGGTCTCTACTCCAGCCTCAAGGACCCTCTCTCCCTGGGGGGGGGAGGGGCGTGCAGCACCTCCTTCTCCCTGGGGGGGGGAGGGGCGTGCAGCACCTCCGTGTCTCTGGGAGGCGGCATGTGTGGCACCCCTCTCTCCTCAGGACTCCTCCCCTCCCACGCCTCCTCGCTCTCGCTGCTGCCTGTCAGCAGCGTGTCCAACGCACAGGTAGGGTCAGTGTGAAGGTCACAGGGGTCAGTGTGAAGGTCACAGGGGTCAGTGTGAAGGTCACAGGGGTCAGTGTGAAGGTCACAGGGGTCACAGGGGTCAGTGTGAAGGTCACAGGGGTCAGTGTGAAGGTCACAGGGGTCAGTGTGAAGGTCACAGGGGTCACAGGGGTCAGTGTGAAGGTCACAGGGGTTTTTCATGATTTTGTAAGTTGGATAAATTAATCAACATGTCATTTGCCTCTGAGATATTATAATGTACATTCTTCACAGATTTATTATTTGATTATTATTAATATTTATTTATTTGTGTAGACAAAACAGACAAAACAATCTAATGGATTCATACATTCCAAATCTGTATTTTCTTGGTGCCTGTGCCGCAGCTCCATCCGGGCTCCGCCTCCAGCTTCGGCCTGACCTCCACGGCCCCCACGCCGCTGACCCAGACCTCGCTGCCAGGTGAGACCCGGGGTCAGAGGTCAACACGAGACCAGAGGTCAACACGAGACCAGGGGTCAGAGGTCAACACGAGACCAGGAGGGGTCAGAGGTCATCATGAGACCATAGGTCAACATTATACCAGGGGTCAGAGGTCAACACAAGACCAGAGGTCAACATTATACCAGGGGTCAGAGGTCAACACGAGACCAGAGGTCAACATTATACCAGGGGTCAGAGGTCAACATGAGACCAGAGGTCAACATTATACCAGGGGTCAAAGGTCATCATGAGACCAGAGGTCAACATACCAGGGGTCAGAGGTCATCATGAGACGAGGGGTCAACATGAGGCAAGGGGTCAGAGGTCAAGACAAGACGAGGGGTCAACATGAGACCAGGGGTCAGAGGTCAACATGAGACCCGGGGTCAGAGGTCAACATTAGTTCTTTGCAGAAAGTGAAGTTTTAGACCAGCTTCCTCTAAAGGATGACATGCCCCCCCCCCGTCACGTTCTCCTCTCTTGTCCTCAGAGTCCGACCTCCTCGACGACTGCCGCTTCCCGTGTCCGGGGACGTCGCCGAGGGAGAGCCTCTCCTCCCAGTACGTCTCATTTCATTTAATACATGCAAAACCATGGAAATCACATTCTGGCCGGATGAAGACGAGCAAGCGACGAGCGAAACGCGCCGCCTTTGATCTCCTTTGATCTCCTTCGATCCACCGAAGATTAAAATGTTCTGTAGCTGCAGCCGGATCAGTTCCTACGTCTGACGGGGAAGAAGTCCAAACTAACCACAGCCTCAGGGTGTGGCCTAGTTCCTGACTCCTCCTCCTCCTCCTCCTCCTCCTCCTCCTCCTCCTCCTCCTCCTCCTCTTCAGGTCTCCGATGAGCTTCCTCCCTCTGCTCTTCGACCAGCGTGACGGGCCGAGCGCGGCGCCCCGGGCGCGGCCCGAGGACGTCCCCCCGGCCGGCGCCCACATCGAGCTGCTGCTGGAGAACCACGGCAACGGGGAGATGGGCGTGAACAGTGAGTCCCGTGACCCCGAGGTCACCACAACCATAACACGAGCTTCAAACGCTCGCCTGAAGGAGGTGTGTGTGTCTCAGGAGCGCCGTACTGAAGGCTAGACCACTCTGATGTCCGTTACCGGCTCCTGAGAATCCTGAAGGAATACGGGAAAAAGATGAAGGCCGTAAAACGTCTTCAATCCACCTTTTAAAAGTCGAAATGCTCAAACTTTGGCAGTAGCATTATATTATTATTATTATCATTACATGTCAACCAACAGGTCACATGTATTGTTGCCTCTCACATTAATGTCATTCAGGACAAGTAAGGGAAACAATCAAAATAAATGTAATCTAATTTTACTCTTTTTATGTGAAATAAAAGTCCAGCAGCCGCCAGTTAACGTCTATTAACTTTCTATTCCAGATTAATTGAATAGTTTCAGAACTATTTATCTAGGGATGGTTAAACAAGTTTAGTAGTATCTTAAAATTAATTAAAGTAGCGTTTAATAATGGAATTACATTGAAACGCCAACCTTTAAAGCCCATAAACAGTATACTTTTATATATATATATATATATATATATATATATATATATATATATATATATATATATATATATATATAAAACTGTGCATATACCCGTAAGGTCACCAGGGGTCACCAACTACAGAATATAAGCAGACTATAAAATAAAATATATTAATATTATTATTTAGTTTATTGATTAATTTGAGTTATTATTATCAATGTGAGCAGATTCCTAAAAAAATAGTTACCGTGCACGTCCTGAAGTATTCTGTGTGTGCGTGCCTGTGTGTGTGCCTGTGTGTGTGTGTGTGTGCGTGTGCGTGTGCCTGTGTGTGTGTGTGTGTGTGCGTGTGCCTGTGTGTGTGTGCGTGTGCCTGTGTGTGTGTGTGTGTGCCTGTTTGTGCCTGTGTGCCTGTGTGTGTGTGCGCGTGTGTGTGTGTGTGTGTGCCTGTGCCTGTGTGTGTGTGTGTGCCTGTGCCTGTGTGTGTGTGTGTGTGAGCCTGTGCCTGTGTGTGTGTGTGTGTGTGCCTGTGTGTGTGTGTGTGTGCCTGTGCCTGTGTGTGTGTGTGTGTGCCTGTGTGTGTGTGTGTGTGTGTGCCTGTGCCTGTGTGTGCCTGTGTGTGTGTGTGTGTGTCTGTGTGTGTGTGCCTGTGTGTGTGTGTGTGCCTGTGCCTGTGTGTGTGTGTGTGTGTGTGTGCCTGTGCCTGTGTGTGTGTGTGTGCCTGTGCCTGTGTGTGTGTGTGTGTGTGCCTGTGCCTGTGTGTGTGTGTGTGTGTGTGTGCCTGTGCCTGTGTGTGTGTGCCTGTGCCTGTGTGTGTGTGTGTGCCTGTGCCTGTGTGTGTGTGTGTGTGTGTGTGCCTGTGCCTGTGTGTGTGTGTGTGTGTGTAGTCGTGGAGATGCTGCAGTCGCTCCACTCGCTGCAGCAGGAGAACCAGCGTCTGCAGCAGCAGATCTTCGGCCTCACGGTGAAGCGGGAGCGGCTGCAGCTGCTGAACATCGACCTGGCCGGGACCTTCCCGCCGCCGCTCGCCACCTACGGCGCCGCGCACTGCTCCGCCCAGGCCCACTTCCTGTCCTCCGCCCACGGTTAGTGTCTTTACATCCTGCACCCACTTTCACATCGCCGTCGCCATAGCGACGGGTCGTGTGACTCCTCCTCCTCGTTCCCTCCTTCCTCGCCTCACAGAGGTCACATACCCGTGTCCTAAGGGGAGATCTCAAGAGCTCTTCTGATTGGCCGCCGTGCACATTTGAAATAATTGTGACATTCCATAAAAATGAAAGTACAAAAACTGTCAAAACTAAATATGACGTGCTATTAAACATTTAAATAAGCGACGCCTTCTGGTGTGAAAATGATTTTATTATTAGTTAAATCCGGAGAGACGAGTCGGATGAAGAAAAGATGATAGTCTGTTATTAATATCTGTGATGATAACTGATCAGCAGCTTATTGGCTGTGACGCCCGAGGCCTTTCTTCATCAGTGTGTAGCTCAGTGTGTCGGAGTCTTCATCGTGTCTGTGTCTCTTTTCTTTAGAGCCGCTGAGCACCAATAAGAGTCCTCCGTCCAAAAGCTGCTTCCTGAACGACACCTCCTTCGTTACCTCACCTGAGGTGAGAACCTTTTATGTCTGGCATTTATTCACAGTTGAAAATAAATATCAAACTAAACTGTTATCGTTGGTATCACACTGTTTCCATGTTTAAATTAGATTCCATATATATATTTAATATAAATAAATACATTTAAATATATTTATATTTATATAAATGCATTTATTTATATTAAATATATATATGCATATTTAATATAAATTAATACATTTATATAAATATATAAAAACAATATATACATTTATATATATATATATAAATGTATTTATTTATATTAATTATATGTATGTATATTTAATATAAATACATTTATATATACATATGTATTTATTTGTATTATATATCAATATTTATTTATATTAAATATATATACATATATTTATTATAAATAGATACATTTCTATATATATATATATATAAATATATAAAAACAATATACATGTTTACATTTTTTTTATTATATTAAAATATAAATATCTATTCAACAAAAAAAATATATATAGATATTCACAGTGACTTAAATTAGATTCCACATGTGGCTGTGTTGTACAGATTAAAACATTTCCCAAAATGCATTGAGGAAAAGATGAATGTGATCCTTTCCAAAATTCACATGTTTTTCTCTCTAAATATTCTGCTTCAATCTATATCTGTTGGAGGGGAGGCCTGTAGCACTGGGGCAGTAATCTAATGAATTAAATCTTGATAACCACAAGAACACTTTTGTTCTGCTCTGACGTTCAGCCTAACCCTTTGAAGAAGCTTTGAATGTGACGTGATATCTGTGAACTTCAAAGCGCTAACTGGCTACAATGTTGCGTTTGTTCCAGGAGCTGCACTCTGGCAGTCCGTCCCGCAGTAGCTCCTCCCTCTCCTTCCAGAGCACGCCTCCTCAACAGAGCCCCGCCTCCTTTGGCCAGCCCCTGCCGAACGGCCCGGGGCTCACGTCGTTTCAGCTGAACGCGAACGGCGTGCCGGGCGGCGCGAACGGCGTGATCCAGAACGCCGGCCCCCAGGCCGCGCTGCCCGCCCTGCGCCCGCAGCCGCCGCCGCTCGGCGCTCAGGGCTTCGCGCTGCCCAAGAGTCTGAGCCCGTACGTACAGGAAGAGATGCACTTGAAAGTCTGAGGCGATGCGGTCCGGGCCTCAGTGTAGCGCCCCCTGGTGTGTGACGTGTGGCGCTGCGTTTCAGGGCCGCCCTCCTGTCGGAGCAGCAGAGGCAGCAGCAGCTGCAGCTGCAGCAGTTCCTCAGCTCACACAACTTCTCTCCGGTAAGGATGCTCTCTCCTCGCGATGTGCATTTACCTAAAGTAAAGCTTTATGGACTTATTTTAATTACATAAACTCAGGAAGACAAAGTCAGCTTCTTTTAGGCTAGACGTCGTTATGCTAAGCTAAGCACACTGAACGCTGGCTTCAGGTTTAATACACAGACTTAAGAGCAAACCTCATCTTTTCATTCAGCAATAACTATCATTTACATGTCAAACTATTCCTTTAATGAAATTACATTCAACCTGTGTCCAATTAACCCAATTTGTTTTAATACTTAACCAGAATTAAGAGTAATTTGTTCCTTATTATTTTGTATTCCTCTCCTTAGACAACATTTATAGTAATCAGAAACACACTGTCTAAATATTAACTATACAAAAGAGTAAAATGTGAAATATTATCAATTCATTGCAATTACTTTTTAGAATTGTGATTATTATTGGGGGAACAATATTAGTACAGTAGCTTGAGGCTAACTAGCTGTGTCACTGAGTCACTGTGAGTGTTGCTATCTGACTTGAACTTGTATAAAGATTTATATATATATATATATATATATATATATATATATATTAATATGTTGTGTATATATATTGATAAATAAATAAATGCATATTTTTTATATATGAATAAATGCATATATATATATATATATATATATATATATATATATATATATATAAATGCATTTCTTTTAAACATATATTTAATACAAATAAATACATTTATACAATTTTTTTGTACATATATATATATTTATATTTAAATAAAATATATGTATATATATATATATAAATAAATGCATATTTTGTATATATAAGTAAATGCATATATATATATATATATATAAATGCATATTGTGTATGTATAAATAAATGCATATTTTTTTATATATATATATAAATAAATACATCTGAAAGGCTCCTTTGTAATAAACATCATAACTAAAGCGTACAGGTGGACTAGTGTTCCAATTTTAAACATTTCCCAGGTTCCCTGAACGTCCCATAATCTGTCTCCCTCCTCCAGGAGCAGCAGGTGATGGTGTGCCAGATGCTGCAGCAGCAGAGGCAGCGGGAGCTGCAGCGCCTCACGCTGGCCGGAGGCCTCCCCTCCACCCCGCCCTCCCCCGGCCTGCAGGGCGGCGGCCTCTTCGGCCTGCTGGACAACGCGCTCCACAAGCCGGGGGTGAGCGCCGCTGTGGGGCTTCTAGCCCTGATCCGAGCTTTATGAATAAATTGTTTAAATTTGATAAACCGCTGTGTGATTGTTGTATTTTCAGGCTGCAGGTGGAGACAAGAACGGGTGACGGACGCGTCTCGATTCCACCGGTGGCTCGAATGAAGACACGCCCCCTTGAAGGACTAAGGTCAACGTGACTGCTCCACATTTCTCTTCTTCTTCTGTCATCTTTTTATCGTACGCCCTCTTTTTATGAATGTATAACAGGACGGACTGAACCCTGGAGGTGACCTTTGTTGTTCCTCATATCGGAGGTTTCTATAGGGTTTGTTTTTGTGTAGGCAGCTTTTCAGAGAGCGTGAATTCAGTGGTCTCTCTTCTTAAATTGCACTAATTTGTTACTCGACCAATGGGGCTGCTTTGTGAAGGCGGAGCCAGGAGCTCCCGCTCACTCCTGCAGGAGCTTTTCTTTGGGGTGGAGTGAGAGTCACGGACGTCCGGCACTTCTTGCAACCTCGACCGTCTTCCTTGATATTGTGTCTTCCCCTCTTCGTCTTCACCTCTTCATCGTCCAGTTGCAGCCTCCAGGAGGAATAGGCTGTCGTGTCTGATGTGTGGCGAGTGGCGTTGCAACATTAAGCTAGTTATTACCTCAGATGTTTCTGCCACGTGTTTTCCACGTCGAGTCATTACCGTAAATCAACTTCACTGGATTAAAATGGCCACCGAAAAAATATTGATGTTGGCTCTGAAGCCGCGTTCACACCGGAAGAGTAGAGCGAATATTCACAACGCTTTACACGCGTGACCAGTTGTGGCTTTTCGCTTCATTCGTGATGATATATATATGTCATATATAATATACATATATATTTATAAATAATATAATATATATGATATATGTATGATATATATATGTCATATATAATATACATATATATTTATAAATAATATAATATATATGATATATGTATGATATATATATATATATATTATATATCATATATAATATACATATATATTATATATATATATGATATATATATATATCATATATATAATATACATATACAGTATATATAATATATATATTTTTTTTTACATGACAACACAGCTCGGTGACTTCCCCTCTAGTCTGAATGTCTCTTTAGCTCCACTAGAGGAGGATTGGATCGACCAATGGAGGAGCAGCTCAACTCTGATTGGCTTTCACAACTGGTCGTCGGGCGAATTTTTCGCCAGGGTTGAAATATTAGCGTAATTCGCATCTATCGCAACCACGCGTGAAGTCAACTGTACGTTGACTTCGTGAACATTGTGCAACGCCTTTGGTGTGAACGCAGCTTTGGGTTCTGATCTGTGTAAATGTAAACATGGCACTTAGCTCGCGGTCTGCTAGAGACGGGTCGGGTCTGTTCAGAACCACCGGGAGAGTTTCTAAAAGATGTCTATCTCTTCCCGGTTGCTCTCAAGATTAAGCAGACGAAACCAAACATTTGGAAAATGTAAGAAATTCATAGTTTGTGTTCACTTAGCATGTTGGCGGCTAACGGAGTAAATCACCCACCGCCCCCGTCGCTCGGTACTGAAAGGCCACCAGGACTGACTTTTGATTTATGTGAATATTTTGCACTCCTCTTTCCTGACGTGTCATTTGTTGATTGTTACTTCCATGCATTGATATTTCCTCTCATGTTCACACCGACTAGATGTTCTTTTAGCAATACTGGATAGATAAGAATGCCTTAATGATGCTAGACTTACAGAGAGGAGCCGGGGCCCAGCGGCTTCGGCTCGCTCCTCGTCTTCTAACGTGTTTTTTTAATCTTTGGGTACGTGAGGAAAGTGAAAGCAATCCTTCCCAAAGGCCCGTTTATACTTTTGATAGCCGACTTGATGATTTAAAAAGTTTTTGAGGTGTAAATAACCGTCTGGTGGTGAACTCGAGTGTCAAAATGATTTTCTAATGTAATGTTTGTTTTCCGATGCAATGCTCTTTAGTCGTTTGTTCTTCAGAGAACTGAGAAACGAGGATGTTACGGCACAGCGACGTCATAGGAGGCGTGGACTGTTCTTCTTTAGGTTTGAAGGCGTGTGATGCTAGTGTAGCTGTTAGCCGGCGTTACCGGTGACCTCTGCTGCAGGGCTGTTTGGCCCATTGCGTAACGCTCCTTCCACTTCAGTGGTTCTACTAACAAAGGATCCTCACGTAGCTCTTCTGTTTGGTTTTTATTTCATCCTGTGTTCCTCTCTTCAACGTGACCTCCCTTTTACATGTGATAGCTCGAGCGCTAGCATATTTAGTTAGCAGCTAACGTAGACGTGGTGGAGGAACTGCCAGCGGCTCGCCGGTCTGACCAGGGTTCAAACGCTCATGGAACACGTGGAACGCGTGGAACGCGTGGAAAGTGTTTAATAGTGGTTATTTCTAGGCCTGAAAAGTCCTTGAAAGAAATGTAATCCCAAAAGTTTTGGAAAGGAAATGTGTTATATGTTTATTTACGCAGTTTGATTAAAAGAATAAATATTTATATACATATTCATTCTTTTAATCAAACTATTGTCTCTGAAGGTATTTACACATTTCACAAAATATTTGGTCATCGAAATTTAGTTTCAAAGTCCTGGGAACCCATCAGTCCCCATGAGGATGAGCCCTGTGTGAGAATACTGTAGCAAAGACACGGGGAACGTGGACTGTGGAGACACGAGACATGTGTCCAGGTGAGGGGTCTCTCTGAAGGGTCTGTGGAGGGTCTCTGGAGGGTCTCTGGAGCAGTTTCTTAAGGGTCTCTGGAAGGTCTCTGGAGGGTCTCTAGATGGTCTCTGGAGGGTCCCTGAGGGTCTCTGGGTGGTCTCTGAAGGGTCTCTGGAGCAGTTTCTTAAGGGTCTCTGGAAGGTCTCTGAAGGGTCTCTGGAGGGTCTCTGGAGGGTCTCTAGAGGGTCTCTGGAGGGTCTCTAGATGGTCTCTGGAGGGTCTCTGAAGGGTCTCTGGAAGGTCTCTGGAGGGTCTCTGAAGGGTCTCTGGAAGGTCTCTGAAGGGTCTCTGAAGGGTCTCTGGAAGGTCTCTGGAGGGTCTCTGGAGCGGTTTCTTAAGGGTCTCTGGATGGTCTCTGGAGGGTCTCTGAAGGGTCTCTAGAGGGTCTCTGAAGGGTCTCTGGAAGGTCTCTAGAGTGTCTCTGGAGGGTCTCAGGAGCGGTTTCTTCATGGTCTCTGAATGGTCTCTGGAGGGTCTCTGGAGGGTCTCAGGAGCGGTTTCTTCAGGGTCTCTGGATGGTCTCTGGAGGGTCTCTAGAGGGTCTCTGGAGGGTCTCTGGAGGGTCTATAGATGGTCTCTGGAGAGTCTCTGGAGGGTCTCTGAAGCGGTTTCTTTCTCGTGTTGCACTGGGGCGTTTTGAGCCCAACTGTAAATCTTTTTTTTTAAGTACCTTTTTTTAAATTGTCTTGGAATAAGAGTTGTATACATTTTAACATGTTTGTGTAAAATCACATGCATTCTTTTAAGCGCTGAAGTTTTTTGGGGTAACCAATGTTCTGAATGTCGTACTGTGTATTTTTTTTATGTATTACCACATGTTAAGCACCTGAAGGAGGTTTGATGGGGATGTGAATTGCATGAAATGCAGTGACGTCTCGGAAGTGTTGCTAAATACCAAGTTATAACTATGCATCATTTTAAATGCATTGTTAAAAAATAAAATTAAAATTAAATAAGCACTGAATTAAAAAAAGGAGAAAAAAAGACAAGCATGTTGTCATTGTACAGTGTATTTGTTGAAGAGAATTGGTGAAAACAAATTTGACATTATTCAGATTTTAAAGCCCTGTAAAGTATTTTGATATTTTTGTGTGTAAAATTAAAAAGAAACAATTTAAGACAACTTTTTTTTGTCAATAAATGTATTTTACTGAGTTGTTTTACATTTTCTCTCCGATGTTGAATGACTCATATCTGTTATCCGTGTGTGAACTTAAGGAACGTGGAAATTAATTCCTAACTTTTTAGTCACTAATATTAGAAGCTCAAACTCATACGTTACCATGGAAACCCATTTCCACCACAGAGATAAACAATTAGGATGTTTGTGTAAGTATTATGACTTATTCTAATTAATAAGTCATAAAAAAATGCCAAGACATAATTAAGAGATACTATCTCATAATAATGATAGTATCTATTTATTATGAGACAATATCTGTCAATAAAGAGATAGTAGCTCATAATAATAGTATATCTTTAATATAATGATAGTATCTCATTATTATGAGACAGTATCTCAGAATAAAGCGATAGTATCTCAGAATAATGATAGTATCTATTTATTATGAGACAATATCTGTCAATAAAGAGACAGTAGCTCATAATAATAGTATATCTTTAATATAATGATAGTATCTCATTATTATGAGACAGTATCTCAGAATAATGATAGTATCTATTTATTATGAGACAATATCTGTCAATAAAGAGATAGTAGCTCATAAAAATAATAGTATCTCTTTATTATGAGACAGTATCTCATGATAAGATAAGATAAGATAAGATAGTCCTTTATTAGTCCCTCAGTGGGGAAATTACAGGATTACAGTATCATTGCTCACAAGAGAATAATAATAATAGAAACAAATCATATAAGTAATATAAATAAGCATTAAAAAACAGTAGAATATTAATGTACAGGATTGAAAGGTATATATAAACAAAAGTACTTCAACAAATTGCACATGATATTGCACGAGGTATTTGTGATAAAGTGCTGAAGTGAGTTCAAATCAGATGTCAAGTCAAGTGGCCTCCTGGGAGCTCAGCCGGACCGCAGCGGGGAGAAAGGACTAGGGTCAGGGTCAGGGTTAGGGTCGGGGTCGGGGTCAGGGTTAGGGTCAGGGTTAGGGTTGGGGTCGGGGTTAGGGTCAGGGTCAGGGTTAGGGTCAGGGTTGGGGTTAGGGTCAGGGTTAGGGTCAGGGTCAGGGTCAGGGTTGGGGTCAGGGTTAGGGTCGGGGTTAGGGTCAGGGTCAGGGTTAGGGTCAGGGTTGGGGTTAGGGTCAGGGTCAGGGTTAGGGTCAGGGTTAGGGGGCTAACCCTCTCCCTCAGTCACCGGGATGAATCAGCCGGTGGCTGAAGGAGCTGTGCAGCTCTACCAGAGCGCCACGCATGGGGTGGGAGGCGTGGCTCTTCATGGACAGCTTGGTCCTCATCCTCCTGTCCCCCACCACCTGCACGGTGTCCAGAGGACGCCCCACGCTGCCGGCCTTCTTCATCAGCTTGTCCAGTCTCCTCCTGTCAGCCGCTCTGATGCCGCTGCACCAGAAGACCACTCCATAGAAGATGGCTGATGCCACCACCGAGTCAGAGAAGGTCTTCAGGAGAGCTCCCTGCACCCCGAAAGACCTCAGTCTCCTCCTCAGAGAGAGTCTCCTCCTCAGAGAGAGTCTCCTCAGAGAGATAGTCTCCTCCTCAGAGAGAGTCTCCTCCTCAGAGAGTCTCCTCCTCAGAGAGTCTCCTCAGAGAGAGTCTCCTCCTCAGAGAGAGTCTCCTCCTCAGAGAGAGTCTCCTCCTCAGAGAGTCTCCTCCTCAGAGAGTCTCCTCCTCAGAGAGTCTCCTCAGAGAGTCTCCTCAGAGAGAGTCTCCTCCTCAGAGAGATAGTCTCCTCAGAGAGAGTCTCCTCAGAGAGTCTCCTCCTCAGAGAGAGTCTCCTCCTCAGAGAGATAGTCTCCTCAGAGAGTCTCCTCCTCAGAGAGATAGTCTCCTCAGAGAGAGTCTCCTCAGAGAGATAGTCTCCTCAGAGAGAGTCTCCTCATCAGAGAGAGTCTCCTCATCAGAGAGAGTCTCCTCCTCAGAGAGAGTCTCCTCAGAGAGAGTCTCCTCCTCAGAGAGAGTCTCCTCAGAGAGAGTCTCCTCATCAGAGAGAGTCTCCTCAGAGAGTCTCCTCCTCAGAGAGTCTCCTCCTCAGAGAGAGTCTCCTCAGAGAGTCTCCTCCTCAGAGAGTCTCCTCCTCAGAGAGAGTCTCCTCCTCAGAGAGAGTCTCCTCAGAGAGTCTCCTCCTCAGAGAGTCTCCTCCTCAGAGAGTCTCCTCCTCAGAGAGAGTCTCCTCAGAGAGTCTCCTCCTCAGAGAGTCTCCTCCTCAGAGAGTCTGCTCTGTCCCTCTTTATGTAGTGCGTGTGGTCAGCCCAGTCCAGTTTGTTGTTCAGGTGAACACCCAGGTACTTGTGAGATCTGAGGATCTCGATGTCTAGTCCCTGGATGCTCACCGGTACCGGAGGAGGGCGTTCACCCCGGTGGAAGTCCACCACCAGCTCCTTGGTTTTGCTGGAGTTAATCTGGAGGCCGTTCCGCTGGCCCCATCCTAAGAAGTCCTGGTTGAGTTCTCTGTATTCCCTGTCATTATCGGCGGAAATGAGGCCGACGGAGTCGTCAGAGAACTTCTGCAGGTGGCAGTTAGCAGAGTTGTGGTTGAAGTCCGAGGTGTAGATGGAGAAGAGGAATGGAGCCAGAACGGTTCCCTGTGGGGCTCCTGTGCTGCAGGAGACCCGCTCTGACCCCCCCCCCCATCCTCACATACTGAGGACGGTTGGTGAGGTAGTCCAGGACCCATGCAGGGAGGTGGTGGTCCACCCCGGTCTGCTCCAGCTGGTCCCTCAGGAGCAAAGGCTGGATGGTGCTGAAGGCCCTGGAGAAGTCGTAGAACATGACTCTCACGGAGCTTCAGCCTTTTCCAGCTGAGAGAGGCATCTCTGCAGCAGGAAGATGACGGCGTCATCCCCCCCGATGCCAGACTGGTAGGAGAACTGCAGTGGGTCCAGGGATGAACTCACCAGAGGGCGGAGATGGGCAAGGACCAGCCTCTCCAGGGTCTTCATGAGGTGGACTGTCAACGCCACCGGCCTGAAGCTGTTGGCGTCCTTGTGCCGCGGGGTCTTTGGTACCGGTACCACGCAGGACGTCTTCCATAGCTGTGGTACTTTCCCCAGCCTCAAGCTCAGGTTGAAGATGTGCTCCGCTATCCCGCACAGCTGGTCTGCGCAGGATCTGAGGAGCGCTGGAAGAGGGTGATGGAGAGGGAGAGGAGGGGCAGCACTCCACAGGGGGTGCAGATGATGAGGGTTGCAGCAGCCGGGAGGTCTGGGTGGGGGGAGGGGTGGATGGCCGATCAAATCTATAAAAAAATTAATTCAAGTCGTTCACCCACTTTTGGTCCCCCTCAGGCTGTTGGTTGGGCCCGGCGTCCTCCACCTCGGTGAGCGGCCGCGGAGCAGCACGAAGACACACACCGGTTTATTATGTGTATTTGTTTATTAGCCTCTCGTCTCCTCTCTTCTTCTTTGATCTCTCTCACGTTTGGCCGAGTATTGACAATGAATCAAGAGGCGGAGAGTTTTTCTTTTTCTTTTCAACAGTGACACGAAACACGACACCTAGTGGTTCAGACCTGAACTGTCCAAGAACTTTATTATGAATATGTATATTTTGTTGTTGTTGAGATATACATGTATATATTTTTAAATATGTATAGAAATAAATTGATATATTTTGTATCTATACATTTTTAGATGTATTTTATAGAGATTTTTTTATATTTTTTACATTTATATACATTACATCGATTTTTTGTATATACTTATATATATATATATATATATATTTTAATTTATGTACATTTACATAGATTTTGTGTATACATATATGTATGTATTTGAATTAAATATTGTTTTTATATACATACATATATAGATGTATTGTATAGAGATTTTTTTATATTTTTTTACATTTATATACATTACATCGATTTTTTATATACTTATATATATTTTTTTTTTCCAGAGAAATACGTGTGGACACATAAATAGAGAAATAAATAAATGAAGAAATAAAGAAATGTAGAAATATATTTATTGAATGATGTTCTGTTGATTTATAACTTATATTGATTCATTCCTGTATTTATTTATTTATACATTTATTTAAGCATTTATACATTTATTTATACATTTATTTAAGCATTTATTTATTTATTCCTATATATATTCAGTTTAGGTTAGGGTTCACACAAAAGCTGTAAAAAAACAAACAGAAAAAACTAATATATATATGTATATGTTTATTTATGTGTATATATAATGTGTATATGTATGTATATTATGTGTATATATGCATATTATGTATATATATGTATACGTGTTTATATGTATGTGTTTATATGTGTATGTATATAAATGTATATATATATGTATATAAATGTATATATGTATGTGTGTATATGTATATATGTGTATATGTTTATATATGTGTATATATGATGTGTATATATGTATATTATGTGTATATATGTATATATGTGTATAAGTATATTATAAATGTATATATATATATATATTTATGTATATAAATATATATGTATATGTGTGTATGTTTATATATGATTTGTATATATGTGTATATGTATATATATATATATATATATATATATATGCATAGTATGTATATATATATGTATATGTGTTTATATGTATGTGTGTATATATATATGTGTTTATAAGATAAGATAAGATAGTCCTTTATTAGTCCCTCAGTGGGGAAATTACAGGATTACAGTAGCATTGCTCACAAGAGAATACAAAACGAATAATAATAGAAACAAGTAATAGAAGTAATATAAATAAACATTAAAAAACAGTAGAATATTAATGTACAGGATAGAAATGTATATATAAACAAAAGTACTTAAACGAATTGCACATGATATTGCACGAGGTATTTGTGATAAAGTGCTGAAGTGACCTTAGCCAGACTGTGGAAAATCAGGCCAAATAAACTCTTCTGTGAACATTATATTGGCGACATGCAGAAATACGGCAAACCGCACGGGCCAATCGCATCAACCCAGTTTGTGAAGGATCGCCCAATCAGAGGCTCGCCTCGCTGCTCACCTCTCGTCTCATCTGTGTTTGAACAGGAAATTGACACATTCAACGATTTTGACTATAAAATGTTCGAAATGAGTCATACATAAAGTTCGTTGGACAAATATTAATATGCATGTGATGTTATATACCTCCCCTGACCGCACGTCCCTGATGCTGACTGATAAATAAGTGGGTATACGCCGTATACCTGCGTATACCCTGGACTACACCACTGGTTTTACCTTTTTAAAATGTAACCAATGAAAGGAGGAGAAGAGGGAGAGGAGGAAGAGGAGGAAGAGGGCAGTCGGCAGAGGAGTGGCTTCAGAGCAGCAGGAGCAGCAGGAGCCATGTTGTAGCTTCTCCCGGAGGACCGCGCGGCGTGTGGAGCAGCCTGATAGTTGAATCCCGAGTCTTCAGAGGACGGAGCTTCGTTCCCTCCGGTTCCGCGGGAGTTGAGATGAACTCCAGCCGCTTCCTGGTGGCGCTGCGCTGCAGAGGATGGACGCAGAGCGGCGGGACGGCGGCGTCCTCCACCTCGGTGAGCGGCCGCGGAGCAGCACGAAGACACACACCGGTTTATTATGTGTATTTGTTTATTAGCCTCTCGTCTCCTCTCTTCTTCTTTGATCTCTCTCACGTTTGGCCGAGTATTGACAATGAATCAAGAGGCGGAGAGTTTTTCTTTTTCTTTTCAACAGTGACACGAAACACGACACCTAGTGGTTCAGACCTGAACTGTCCAAGAACTTTATTATGAATATGCATATTTTGTTGTTGTTGAAATATACATGTATATTTTTAAAATATGTATATAAATAAATTGATATGTTTTGTATCTATACATTTTATAGATGCATTTTATAGTTTTTTTTATATTTCTTACATTTATATACATTACATTGATTTTTTTTTTTGTATATATATATATATATATATGCACATTCCTCTGATTGATTACCCAGTTCTCTGGGCTGTGGCTCATGTAGTGAAGAGTCCTTCTGTCTGCAGGCCCAGTCCACGCAGCCTGTCGTTGCAGCCCGGCTGCCCTACAGAGTCAAGGTGTCTGCTGGGAAACGCTACGCCTGGTGCGCTTGTGGACACAGCAAGAAACAGGTGAGTGTGGGTGGGTGGGTGGGTGTGCTGGGTGTGGCGTGGCTTCTAAGGGTTCAACTTTCACCTGGGCTTAAAGAAGGAAGCCAGTCACCTAGATTCACGGCTCATTTACTGCAACGTGTGTGTCCTGTTTACAAGATCTCTTCTAAAAGCAGTTGGCGCTTCCTCTTTGGACTAATAATGACAATAAACATCACAATGTCATAGTTGTCATTTATTACATTTTCACACTTCATACGTCACTTCAAACTAGTCTGTGTCCAGAGATCACCAGTAATGTAGACGGCCTAACTAAATTCACTTCATTAATAGATATATGTGTATATGTGTATATGTGTATATATATATATATATATATATATATATATATATACACACATATATCTATTAATGAATATATATATATATATATATATATATATATATATATATATATATATATATATATATATAAATAATCAGTAATTTAACCACATGGATAAGTAGTTCATAAACCCCACTTATCAGAAGTATCCCTTAAAGTTAGTCTATGAAACTGACATACCTAAATGTGTTAACTTTACAATAGAATAATACCTCTATATATAAATAGACCTATTTTTAGTGTCTTTTTTTTTTCCTTTTTCTGTCAGCCTTTTTGTGACGGGGCTCACAAGTCAAAAGCTCCGAGCATCCCTCCTCTGCGCTTCACGCCGGACAAAGACCGGACGGTCATGCTTTGTGCCTGTAAGCAAACCAAAGGCCCTCCGTACTGCGACGGCTCCCACTTCAAGGTCATCTTCCAGGATGTAATGAAATCGATAAAAGGTGTCTTTAAATGAAGTCCAGTAAATGTAATAGAAAGTGAAATTGTGTCGTCTTCATACTTGCCCAATGTTGTAAATCCATTAAAACATGCCTGTAAAAGTAACCAATGTGTTGTGTCAATGTCATGCATAAAATGGTGTGCACCTGAAGAAAAATACTTTAAGAAAATGATTATTTAAGTAAGTACTTTAAGGCAAACATGTCCAGCTGCAGCGGCTGTTCGGTCTGGTTTCTCTGAACAGTTGTCCAAGGACATCAGAATAAAGATGGTTCACTTCCACCAACAAGTAGAAGGCTACAACAGTTGAAGTCAGAGCAAAATGTGGAAAACCAACAAAGACCTGCACAGAGCTAGTAGAATACATTATTAGTATGCCAATATTGGGCTGTGCAAAGTCATTCAAGGTTGCAATGTTAATTTATTGTCATTGTTCATAAAAAAGAAAACACAACTGATATGGGGGCAAGCTCTCTCTAATCAAGATGGTGAAGGGTGAATAGGCCTCGCTCGCTCTCATTCTCTCGTGTTTAGAGTATTTGTATAATCATAAATTGTCCCATTTCTGTAAACTATTTGAAACATTCGATATGAAATATAAACTGCCTTACAGGTCCCCAATTTCCAAGAGACGAGTGAGTACCGAGGTCATGACCTCTGGCCTCTGGCTGTGGCCCCTGGAGGTCTCGTGGACTGTAAATCAATTCCGTCCAATCTGCGACCAACTGGCCTCCGGATTGGTTCAGCTGCGTACACGTGACTCGCCCGGAAGTGATTCCTCCAATCACGTTGCTCCGTTCTTAGGTTGTTGTTGTCATTGCGCACTATTTACAAATTATTTGCGACTGATACTCTATTCTGTCTGTTTTACCGTTTCTATTTCCTGTAGTTTCTACCGTTATTATTTACCGTATATGTAAAGTAGTTGTGACGTCACGTCCACTGTTGTCAGAGGCGCGCGCCACTTCGAGCCGTTGCGTTGTAAACATGAACACGTTGGTGACCAAATTAGATTACAAATGGATCCGTTTGACCCTGCGGCAACCTTGGAACACAGCTGCGGCGGCTTCCAAGGTAAACGCATTCCTCATATGTACCTCTGCCTTTTTGTAGGTATGATATAATGTGTGTGAGCTAACGTTCCCAACGATTCTGACGTAAAGTTCTCTTATCAAACTGCATATATAAATATCAAATATCAAATTGCAAGAATAAATATGTATTATATATATGTGAAGACCTGAATACAGTTGTGAGTCACTTAATTGTCTAACGTAACTCAACACGTTCCACTCTTATCAATATTTCTATATAAAACACGTCACTCGTAAACGAGCTCCTGCTCGGCTAACTGTAACCATGGCAACCGTAGCGCTGTCTGCGCTTTGTATGCGCGCAGCCGCAGCTTTGACTCTCTCGAGAATATGGAGTCCGACGTAAACAGTGCTCTGCTTCTCTTGACCGGGAACAGTTAAAAAAAAAGGTCAACAAATAATAATCCACCTGGAGTGTTTGAACCATGCGGGCTTCCGTTGAACACACCGCTTTAAGAGCTCATCCACACAGGTGTTTCACCTGCAGGTAATTAGAGTCTCGCGCAGGTAGACGGTTACCAAACTGTTATTAAAGGTGAAGTCGTCCCATCTTAACGGGTCTAACGGAACCAGAGATCCAAAGTTCTGTCCACCCACACAGCCGGGTTGTGTAGCCATTATTAAACTCTGAATTATATGGTTTAATCGCTGTGTTTATTTATTTGTATGTGTGTGTGTTTGTTTGTTATTCGCATAACTCAAAAAGTATTAAACCGAATCGCATGAGATGATTGGTTATTATCCTGGGACCATTTGATTAGATTTTGAGATCAATCGGGGCAAGGTCAAAATCTTCTTTTTACCAATTTGTATCCAATTGGCATGCAACTAATGCCAAATGTGGCTGTGGCGAAGGTGTGCGCTCTACGCGTGTCCGTTGTAGTTTACTCTGTGTAATGGTCAGAGTTTAATGATGATTCAGCCTTAAACCCCCGAACACGGCCCGGCTGTGTGGGCTTGGACTGCCTCTTGCTCTCTGGTCTGTTTGGTTAGTAAAAGTAAGTATATATTAACTCCGAATTATTTATTATAATAATTATAACTGTCTGAGATAATATGTACTTACTTTTACTTTAACCACCATTTACAAGGCAGAGCATGTCGTTTTTTTAAGTGCAGTGTTTGCGCCCTAGGGCACGACGACACGTCTTTAAATACGAGCCGCCGTGTGCTCCTCTTCCTCAGGCCCGGCGCTCCACTCTCCCTCCAGAAGCGGTGGTGCCCTCCAAGAAGCCCTTCAAGGTGGAGCTGGTTGCTGGAAAGCGTTACTTTTGGTGCACCTGTGGACACAGCAGCAAACAGGTAAAACCGGCCTCCGGCTTCAGCTGGCACCTGAAGTTCTGCGTGTTCTCTAAACACTCCTCCTCTCTACCTCCACCTGATGGATGGTGGAGGTCTGGATGGTGGAATATGCCGACTCCCAACTCTTCATCACTCTGTCCTCTTCGTCGTGTTGTTCCTGTGTTTTAATGTGTGTGATGATTCCTTCTGGTCACATGACCTCTATGACACCTGTCCACCTGGAGAGGATCCTCCTCTGTTCTCTCCTCAAGGGTTCTCACCTTTGACCCTGAAGGGTTGTGGGGAGTTGTTCCTGATCCCATGTGAGGTCAAAGGTCAAAGGTCAGGGATGTCTGAGTGTACAGATTGTAAATCACTCATGTGTGAAAATGGGCTCTACGAATAAAGTGAATTGAAATAAAGTGAATTGAATCTTTTTTTATTGATCCTTCAGCCTTTCTGTAACGGCGCCCACCGGACCGCCGCCCCGGGCCTGTCCCCGCTGCGCTTCGTCCCCGAGGAAGACGCCACGCGTTGGTTGTGTGGGTGCAAGTATTCAGCCAACCCGCCTTACTGCGACGGCACGCACAAGCAGGACTTCATCGTTTCCGCCACGTTGCATGAACAGGCGGAGCCTTAAAGGACGGAGCGTTACGCCGCCTCCGTCACAGCGGCGCCCGGGAGCTGACGGAGCGCTCCGGCAACGACGGGGTTGACGACGAGGTCGAGGCCACGGCCGACGACTTCCACTTTTCTTTGCTTTGTCTTTCCTATAGGAGGGACGGCGGGTTCTCAACCGCCCAAAAAGGCCCCCATCGCCAACATGATGTGGCTATTGGCCATGATGTGGCTCTGTCACCTGAAGTCAGCAAGTAGTCGGTTGTTGAACATATAAACGCATAAACACATTGTTAAATAACTCTTTGCATTGGATTATTGTTAATTTGAGTGTAGAAATAGTGTACATAAGAAATATTCTCTAATATTATGAATCCATTTCATTTGAAACCTTCAAAATAAAAGCACAGGATATTTCTCTTACATTTCTTTAAGAAAAGGTAATCAAATGTATTTCAAGCCATCAGGGGCCACATAAACTAAAATGTCTCTAATATTATAACATGAATCCATTTAATTTGAAATCTTCAAAATAAAAGCACAGGATATATATTTTTAATTTCTTTAAGAAAAGGTGATCACGTGTCTTTGAAGTAATCAGGGGTCTCATAAAATGATGTGGCGGGCCGCGTGCCTTATGTTTGACACCTGTGCTCCATAGTCTATACAATGGATTTACTGTGAAGTGTGTTCATGATGTGTGGCTAAGTGACGGCCCGTCAGCCGGGGCCTCGTCGGTTATTTTAGGGGCTTCAGCTGTTCTCGACGTTAGCTGCTCACCTTCAGGCGTCCTCGAGTTAAACTGTCTCCAGTGAACGAGGGAATCAAAGGCAATAAATAACTGTCATCTCTATTCTTTGCATCAATATATATTATTACCTTCGCATTCTGAGACTGCAGAAGGTAATGTTTTGATCGCTGTGTATTTATTTATTTATTTGTGTGTGTGTTATTCGCATAACTCAAATGTATTAAACCGAATCGCATGAAATCTGGCGGGGTGATTGATTATCATCCGGGGACCATTTGATTAGATTTTGGGATCGAGGGGGTCAAAGGTCAAGGTCATGAAAAGGTACCAAAAAAAGTATCTGTTCTACAGTAGTTATATTTTTCCCATTTAATGGTATATTTGACCTGAAGTAGTTCATCTTTATATCAGTTAAAGAGTCCACATTACCATAAAATATCAATATGACCCTGAAATGACATCTTGTGTTAGACTGAAAGCAGCAAAACTACAGAGAAACATCATCTGATTGAACCAAGATAATGGAGCAACATTAACATGTCTCACACACACACACACACACACAGAAAATAAGCTATTGTCACACAAAGTTTTTTTCTTGTTTTTTTAAGCTCCATTTCCACAGAGAGTCATAAACAGGCAGGTCAGAATACCTAGTAAGTAAACATTTTATTGACCTAAAACATGCACATATGGCTGAAAAACTAAGAAAAAGTATCATTGTTTGTTGAAAAAGAAACAAAAAGGAATGTTGAAATTTATGGAACTACAACAAACATGGCAACCGGAAAAAAAAAATCCCTTTTTGAGCTGTTGGACCGCCGCGAGAGAAAAACAACAAGGTGTCCTCGCGGCGCCGCGGGGACGAGACGCTGCTGGACAATACTGACTGAGACGGGACAAAGTGCATCCACACTTTAATGGGCGCCGCGCCGCGCCTCGTTGCTATGGAAACCAATCGACGCGGACGCAGCGTGAAATGAAACGGACCGCCGCGTCTACGATACAAAACGATTACGATATCTTGTATAAAAGATAAGTTTATACATATGTATGCACACATGCTCACATTTGATACATACTGTACAAGTTTGTATGTGTGCACTGCTCTAGTCTAACACACTTAAACACACACACACACACACGCACACACACACACGCACACACACGCACACACACACACGCACATACATACAAGTGTCTATTTGGCTGCACTTCAGTCCTTCACCACTGGGGGGCGATCACAGAGATCTGCCTCCGTCAGTCCGGCGCGTCGTTTCTCTCCGTTCAGAAAGAAGAAAAGAAGAAGGGAGCAATCCACACATTGTCCTCCCGCCGCCGCCCGCGTTAGGTCGTCGGAGGCACGCCGCTTTTGTCGCCCCCCCTCGGCCCCGCCTCCTCTTTGGCGCCCGTGCCGTTGACAGTCACCTTGCGAGCGGCCTGTTTGGAGGCGGCGGCGGCGGCGTGCCGCTGAGTGTTGTTGGTGGCCACGGCGGTGCCGTTGGAGCCCTGGACGGCGGCGGCGGCGGGGGGGGAGAGGTTGTGGGAGGCGGGGCCGGACTGCGAGGAGGCCCGGGGGGGCGGGGCCGCGGCCGGACTGTGGACCTTGTCGCTCTGGGAGTCGCTCTCCGACGTGGGGCTCGTGTTCACGCCGTCGGAGTGGCCCTGGGCGGCGGACTGCGGCGCCCGCCGGCGCTTCCTGGTGGGCTTGACGAGGTACTGCAGGGGGATGGGGCCGGTCTGCAGAGGGGGATGGGGGGGGGGGCTCAACTCGGGTTATTACGCAACGACTTCTATTATGTGAATGAAATAATAATAACTACGAGCGGTTGCCGAGAAGAAAGAGACAAAAAAGGTCATTTAACTTTAACTTAATTCCGTCATGTTACATTCAGACCATCCAGGGTGAAGTGCCTTGCTCAAAGGACACACCGACCACTTTGACTATAAACAAAACTAAACTAAAATAACTGAGATGGAAACTAGACTAGAAAGTCGTGGTTAACGATGAGGTTGTCGTTAACGATGAGGTTGTCGTTAACGACGACGTCTTCGCGATGAAGAAGAGTCCGGTCGGGGTCTTAACCCCCCGATCCTGTTTTGGAGAATCTAAAACCAAAGACTTCCTCCCATGTGTCCACGTACTGCCAGTTATCAATTCAGGAACATGTAGGATGTCCCCGTGTCACGGGAGGTTCAGTACGTAAACGTTCTAGAGACGAAGAGGAGGGCGGCGCAGGAGAGATGAAGGTCAGAGGCGTGAGCGCTGCCACTCACTCGTCTCCACTCGTAGAAGTAGGCGATGTCCATGAGGGTGTAGTAGTCCTTCAGGGGCTCGTCTCCATACAGCACCTCCACCTGCAGCGCGGAGAAACAGCGTCAGAGCTCTGACCCCTGACTCCTGACCCCTGACCTCCTGGGTGGTGACGCGTGACTTCTGGATTCTTCCGAGGATGATTACAGTGTTTTGGGGGTCAGATTCAACGGGTCGGTCGTCTCAACTTGAAGGAGAGCGTTGTCGCTTTAAGGAGCGCGGCGGTTCCTTTGATCTCAGATCACATGGGCATGAAAGAGGAGGGGAAGTTTTGTGTTTCCACCTCAAGATGAGAGACGGACCTGTTCCTGTCCAGCACCAGTGAAAATGTAATGTATTTATTATAATGTATTCATTTTTATTTATTTATTGTAATGTATTTATTATAATGTATTTATTAATGTAACAAAAACAACAACACTAAAGACCAACGGGAGCTCACAAATTATTCAAAAGGTCAAACGTTGGGCGTGTTTTAGTGTTTCACCACGGAGCAAGAGATGCAGTCCTAATAAATAAAGTTAGACGATGCCGTTATGGTAATTATAACACATTATGAATACAGTCTCACTTATACACATAATGAACAGCGTCATACACGGTTCACATCTGTGCCGACCAATCAAAACCTTTCCTCCTGTGCCGAACATTTAAAGCAGTGTTATGGTGTGGAAGCACAACGACACACACACAGCGCCGTCAAGAACACGCACACACACACACACACACACACACACACACACACGACCATCATCACACACACTCACACACGACCATCATCTCACACACACACACACACACACACACACACACCCCCCATCACCTCCAGCGTGTGGAAGAAGTCTGATATCAAACAGATGTGCAGCGACTCAAACTAACTATCTTCATGTATGTGTGTGTGCATTGGAATGTATTTGTGAATTGTTCCATGTGTGTGTCTCTGTGTGTTTGTTTGCATTGTGTGTGTGTGTGTGTGTGTGTGTGTGTTTCTGTGTGTGTGTGTGGGCTCACCCGGTAGTTGTTGGGGATGTCCATCTTGCTCCGGAGGAACTTGGCCAGGTGCAGGACGGACATGGCCGCCGGGCACTGCAGGAAGCGCTTCCCGTTGGCCTGAGGACAGAGACAGGAGGGTCAGGGTCAGGACCAGGACCAGGACCAGGACCAGGACCAGGACCAGGACCAGGACCAGGACCAGGACCAGGACCAGGACCAGGACCAGGACCAGGACCAGGACCAGGACCGCTCTACTGCTGCGCTAACCCCCGGAGCACCTGGCCTCACCTTGTCTCCTTCCAACTCGGAATGCTGCCTCTCATTATTTCTGCAGGGAAATATTAAAACACAAAGAAAAAGGTGTCAAATAATACAACATTACACATTCAGAGTCAGCACACGGGTCGTATTCAAAGAAGATCACATTAAATGAATCATAACTCTCTCCATAGTTAATGTGTAATGTCTATTCTCTGGTGTTAGTGAAGTCTCTCCATAGTGTGTAGAGGCCCATCTCCATGTTCTAGTGGTACATTGTGTCATCGCCTTAGAAGACGAGCAGAGGGTTAGAAAACCTTCTGGCTGACCTAAAACTTGTTAACAGTAGTGTATCAGATGCATTAGTGACTCCATGTACCAGGATGCATTAGTGACTCCATGTACCAGGATGCATTATGGGATGGGCCTCCTGCAGCCTCACCTCAGACTCTGTATTCCTTCTGCTTTAACATTCATATTTACAATACAAATCGTTATTCATAACCTTTTCAATGTCTTGACTATATTTTAAATTCCCTTTTAGATTAATGTGATGAATAAAGTGAGAGTTTGCATGGCGTGTGTATGTGAGTAGTCCCTCTGGAGGACCGGGTGTTTTCCTCCTCTGTTGCTAAGGAGATGAGGACGGAGGACGGAGGACTTGCTTGTTCCTCTCGTAGAACTGGATGGACAGACTGATGATCTCGTCCTCCGCGATGTTGAACGTCTCCACCACCTCCCCCGGCTCCAGCACGCGGTTCTCGGCGTAGAAGTCCCGCCTCCGCTTCATCTCATCTGGGGCGAGAAACGCACGGTGAGAAACGCTCGTGTCCGTCGGCAGCGAGCGGCCCCGGCGGCGGCCGGCGGCGCTTACCTTTGAACAAGCCGGGGACCAGCTTATACACGATGTCCTGGAGGCTCTTGTCGGCCCTGGAAGATAAAACGACGCGGCGTGAGCGCGGCGCCCCCCGCGCCCACGCCGCGTCGCCTCCGAGACGCACCTGATGCTGAGCTGCGGACACGTCTTGTGCACCTGGACGTCGCATCGAGGGCAGAACTTATTGGTCTCCAGGAAGGCGACGATGCACGTTTTACAAACTGTACGGCGAGAGAAAAGAGAGCGTTAGAACATCGGGATGCGAAACAAACGTCTGAAGAAGTTCGTACGCGAGGTCAGCGTCAGAAACACAGCGGAGCCACAGGGGGAAACGGCCCCTAAGGAATATAACGTGGCCCCGGATAAAGATGCCTCGAGAATGACCTTTAACAATTATGATAATTTAATAGAGTTATGTTTGTGTTCTTTGTTGTCGTGTGTCTGTTTTGCCTGTACACACAAAAAATCTAAAAATATCATTTTAAATTACAAAAACAGAAAGAAATAAGTTATACTTGTTAAAAGTTGTTTAGAAAATGTAATAACAATAAATAACGACAGAAATAAGAATAACATTGAATATGATTTATGTTTTCTGGTTGTTTTGTGTAAAAAAATAATCTAAGAAAACATTTTGAGTCTGTAGATTATTGCCTAATAGTGTTATTATTGTCTAATAGTGTTATTACTGCCTCATAGTCTTATTATTGTCTAATAGTCTTATTAATGCCATTTGTATGGCAGTTGCTCATATACTGTAAGCCTGAATAAGTTTATTTATTATTTGCCCCCACTTTCTTTTTAAATGCCCCTGGATCTCCGTCCCTGGGGACCAACATGGCCTCCTAAGAGAGACGGACACGTCCTCCCCTCACGAGGGTCCTAGTCTTTCTTCTTGAAGAAACGTTACTTTTTCAATTCTTGTTGTTCAGAGTTTGTTGAATTCACTTCTTCTGAGTCCCGTTGGAGGAGAGCGTCTCCTCCATGACACGTCAACAACAACACTGACCCGCGGGGGCTCTGGACCTCATGCACTGATGTTACGTTATCCTGCACACAGATGGTCCCTGAAGTAGACCTCAGAGGCCCGACCCCCCCCCCTGATGGAGCCCCGGTGTGACTCGACCTCACGAGCTCCTGCACAGTCAGAGGCTCTGAGTAACGTCACGGACACGATGTGCATCATGCATGGATGCTGATGGGGGGGGGGGAGAGAGAGAGAGAGAGAGAGAGAGAGACACTCACAGGAGTGCAGGCACTCTACG
>CM070110.1:24650916-24695916 GCA_036178185.1 Liparis tanakae | reverse complement strand
AGCATTGTAAATTTATGAAGAACATACTATATAAAAGCAAGTAATAAAACCATTAAAAGGTAAGTAATACACACATTCAAAAGGAGGTATAAGTTAGTGTCATTATGGGGATGAAGAAAAAACTGAAACAAGCTTCAGAAAGAAACGTAGCATGTGCATATATTTATGTTTTATCATAATTATGTTTCATAAAGTTGTGAGACTGTGTGACAGATTTATAAAATAAAAATTGGTCTAATTTAAAGCAAAGCTCCTGATTTAATTTTTATTAATAATTTAGTGAGCTGAGATGACCCTGATAACACCCGGTTGACTTCATCATTTGGTTCCAGCTTCACACTAACACAGACAATTAGCTTTACTCATAAAACCGGTGGCGGGTCGGCGATGATGTCATCACATCATCAACGGTGATGAAACCATCGGCAATAAACAGTGAAGAGAAGAAGAATAAATCAGACATTTATCTTACAATATTTGAAGAATCATGTGATGAAGTTTGTCGTTAACACAGTTTTCTTTTCTAACTCATCGAATCAGCTGATTTATGTTTTACCCTGCACATGTCTTGATTATATTGAACCATTGGGAATGTAATTCTGCAGAATATAGCTGATACCGTGGTGCATGAGTGAAGGTGCGTGGTCTCTACACGATGTCCAGACCGGTGCCTGCAGGTCGGGGCCTCGGGGGAATCAATGTACGAGGGTCTTACATCTTTCGTCAACTTTCTGTGGTTATTTTTATTTATTTTAAAGCCATATATCTCACAGAAATTAGAATAAAGTCACACACGTTTAATGTCATTTGTATGTGAAACTGTGAGGAGTTCTTGTGAACCTGTTGATGAATTTCAGCTAGTTTAACTGTGACGACGTCATGTATTGAGACCCGTTAAAAGCTTTAGATGCCCTTTCTCAATAAAGAGTGAAACAGGAGATCAGCTGTTATCTGTCTTTAAAAGCACACTCACACCTCGCCTCTCGTGGGACAGCTGTTAGGGACATACCATTAAGGATACTGCATTTATTTATACATTTTAATTTGGGAGTGAGATGTTTGCAACCTAGGGGGGGGATTAAGCAAAATTGGAAAATAAAAATCAATACTTTTTGTTTTTTTACAGTTGAATGTAACTATATTTGAAGCCATCATCGCCACCTTCATCTCGTTAAATGCCTTGATAATTAAACATAACTGAACGGTTAAATAAATAATTTAAATATGAGAACTCCAACCACTAACATGTGTGAGATTGTTGATCTGGACGGTACTCTCCTCCTCCTCCTCCTCCTCCTCCTCCTCCTCCTCCTCCTCCTCCTCCTCCTCCTGGTCCAGATCGAGGCGCGGGAACCCCTGCAGTTCTCGCGGGGGCCTGCGGGGGGCGCTGTTGGCCCGTTGGGAGCAACACGGGCGCCATCTTGAGGAGACCCCGAGCTGGTTGGTGACTGACAACAATCTGGGGCGCATCGCGATGGGATTACTCACGGACAAGTAGCGCGGCATCACATCGGCTGCGTGCGGCACGACGCGAACCACCGGGGGGAAGCAGACGAGCCGCCCGGCGTGTGCGTGTCCATCTCCCCGGTCGCCGTGCGGCCCGATGGCCGGTGGCTAGCCGCCTCTCCGGACTGCACCGCCGCGGCCTATCGGGGGAGGAAGGGAGGCGACGCCGCGCGATGCGCCGCCGCTGACGGCCGGAGCCCAGAGGACCCGCCGCCACTCAGGGCGACGAGCGCGATGCTCTCATAGACAGCTGTTACATTTGTATTGTTCACAACTCTCTCGGATCGTGCGCTGCGCGCGCAGCCTGCGCCCGACGGCGAGTGCCTCGCGCCGCCGCCTGAAGCCGCGACATGTCGTCCAACTGCGGCGGCGCCGCGGCGCCGGTCAGCGCCAGCAAAACCAAGACGAAAAAGAAGCATTTTATAGGACAGAAAGTGAAACTGTTCCGCGCGAGCGAGCCCATTCTCAGCGTGTTGATGTGGGGCGTCAACCACACGGTGAGTGCGCGCGACGCGCCCCGCTGCGCCCCGCGGAGCGGTTTGTTGATGCCGCTGTTTTGATTTGTCCCTTTTTAGCCGTTAGCTAGCGTGCTAGCTCGTTAGCCAGCTGCCACTCATCTGTCAGCCGTGTGACGCGCGCGCGCAGTCTTTATGTCCGCCACGTATCTGGTACCGGGCTCGGACGGAGCTCCGCCGGGCGGCTGGAGGCGGCTAGCGGCGGCTAGCGGCGGCTAGCGGCGGCTAGCGGCGGGCTGCTCCGCCAGACACGCGCGTGCCACACGGATTTAATAACGCGCAGCAGTGGAGGAAGAACAACTCCATGTTTTGGTGTGACTAACTGCAGCGATAACAAGCTGCCGCCGGAGAGCACGAGCGCCGGAGGGGACTGTTGTGTTTGGGGAGTCGTGACTGTGGCGCAGGCGTGGCGTGGGGGTGGGGGGGCGTGTGTGCGCGTGTGTGCGTGCGTGTGCGTGTGCGTGCGTGTGTGTGTGTGTGTGTGTGTGTCTGCAGCTCGCCCTGACGCTCCGCCACGCAGCTGGATTATTTGTGTGTGTGTATATATATGTATATGTGTGTTTGTGTGTATATATATATATATATATATATACATATATATATTCCCCTTTTTGGCCAGACTGCCCCAGGCACACTGATGGCAGCAGCTTTATTGGGGCCTCATGAGCAATGCTCGTGGTGACTGTTGTCACGTGCAGGTAGATGGATGTAAAGCAGCGTCTCAGGTGTGACAATAACTATATTACAAGTGTCACACCTGGTGTCTAGATTAAGAGTGTATTTGTCACATTCTGGTTAAAGTTAGTGCACTACATGTAAGTGCACTGCTGTTGTGATGAAGTGAGAGTCTCGGTGGTAGACTCCTCTTCCAGAACATGAACGTCGTCTGCATGCAATCGATAATCCAACTCCCTGAACCTCAGATACTCACAACAGCCGGATCTGACTCTGTGACCCTGTTTTGAGATGTTTCTGCAAGACAACGCCAGCTAGCCTGTGAAATGAGATGGCAGAAAACCCACAACAACAACCGGGAATTAAGGAGGCAGATAATGATGCGGTTCTCCCTGCAGCAGCAGTGGTGAACTCTGGCGTGTGGGTGCAGCTCAGGCCGGTGGGTGGAGGTGTGGGTGGAGGTGTGGGTGGAGGTGTGGGTGGGAAGCCATCAAACAGACTCCTCATCAAAGTCCTCTTCCTCCAGTCAGGAGTGTTCTGCGTCTTTCATAGCGTCCTCTGCTCGGCTGCAGGCGCTCCACCCGGTGTCGGTCGGACGTGACGGTGTTCCCCGTTTGAAGCTGCAGCTTCTCTCTGGATCTCTATCAGATTCACGTTATTTTATATGGATCAACTTGACTTTAAAGAGACTTTCTGTAATGAATGCAGTCATTCTAACGGGAAAGCCTCACATCCTCGGAGAAAGGGATCACCATTTAACATAGAACCTTGTTTATAAGAGTATATCATCGACATCATTTAATAGTTTGCTTCTTCTTTAAAAGATTGTATGAATAATTGCTTTTTTTCTATTAGTTATGTGAAAGGTGATGATTAAATAGTTGTAATTGTCTAGTTCTTAGATAGTAATGTTATTGATGTGGATCCTCACCCGGTGATGACGCTGTCGTCGCTCGTCGAGGTTCCTGCTGATCGTCTCTCAGAATAGAGGATAGCCGGCGTTGTTTGAGGCGTGTTCAGGTGTTCTCAGCTGAAGCCTCGTGGTGGTCAAAGCACATCTTGATTTGTTTGGCCGGTTTTTCGTGCAGGAAATCAGAAGAGTTAACGTCGCTGCTTTTGATTTCTTAATGAGCCGGTCTGTGAGTGGAGCTGTCGGTGTCTGATCCCTCTCTTCCCTCTCTTCTCTCCCTCAGATTAACGAGTTATGTAATGTGCCTGTACCGGTGATGCTGATGCCAGACGACTTTAAAGCCTACAGTAAGATCAAAGTGGACAACCACCTATTTAACAAGTAGGTCCATCACAGTGTTTGCACCGTCCGCTCATGTCTGCCAGTTGAAATGACCTGATGCAACGCCGAAAAGTAACGTAAGCCCTAAAAGTAACGTGACCCCTAAAAGTAACTTAACCCCTAAAAGTAACGTAACACCTAAAAGTAACTTACCCCCTAAAAGTCGACGTTCCGCCTCGTTGCTCATCAAATCCCATCTCAAGTCAAATGAGGCTTAATGTTCTGATATGTTGTGTTCAGAATGTGGACGGCCCAGAGTGATGACCGCCAACATCAGGGACATGAACCCTTTTGGTCCTGGGCTGTATACAGGAGTGGACAAAATAATGTGAACGATGAATGAACCCTTGTGTTGTATCTTTGGTCGCCGTAGCGGACGACTGAGACTCTTCAAAAGCTTCTTTGAATAAGGCGTCATATAGTTTGGTCTTCTTCTTGGTGACTTTAAGAAGGTGCACATCAAAGAGCTGAAAGTCAGACGACAAAGACAGCAACTCAAAGCTGATGAATGTCATTTGATTTAAATTTAATTTCACTTTGTCGCTCAGAAATAGTTTGGGGTGATTTTAAGGTTTTCAGTTGCAGGTGTGGATGTAAAGTCACTTTTTGGGTTTAGTAGTGAAAGCAAATGATCAAACATGTCAGATTAAAAGGTTTACTTTACTAATCTATGCACTTTTTTTAATATTCTCATCCTGCACACAGGCAGCAGATAAAAGTAGAAAAAATGCATCGTAACTGTATTATCTGAGAACAGGCAGGAATAAAGCCAACGCTCAACCGCCGCCCTGAGCCTGTGATGAGATTAGATTAGATTAGATTAGATTAGATTTGACTTTATTGTCATTACACAAAGTACACGTACTGGTGCAATGAAATGCAGTTAGCATCTAAGCAGAAGTGCGAAGCAGAGGAGCGTAGGAGCAAATCATAACATGAATAAAGATGAGGCGCTCCGGCGGCTGACCGCTCGTGTGTTTCTCCTCCCCAGAGAAAACCTGCCTAGTCGCTTTAAGTTCAAAGAGTACTGCCCCATGGTGTTCAGGAACCTGAGGGAGAGGTTCTGCATCGACGACCAGGACTACCAGGTGAGACACACACACTTTGATGGAGGACATCTAAAGCGGGCTGTGACTTGAGAATGAAAGCTGGATTTGTCCCGGTCAGAACTCCCTGACGAGGAGCGCGCCGCTCAACAGCGACTCCCAGGGCCGCTTCGGCAACCGCTTCCTGTCCAGCTACGACCACCGCTTCGTCATCAAGACCGTGTCCAGCGAGGACATCGCCGAGATGCACAACATCCTGAAGAAGTATCACCAGGTGAGGAGCCAAAGGATGTCTTGGTTTGAAGGGTCGTGGAAAACCTGGAGAAGTCCTGGGGTTTTAAAATGGTTATTTATAGGCCTGGAAAAGTCCTTGAAGAGAATTACATTCCAAAAGTTTTGGAAAAGTCATGGAAATGTCTCTGTGTGCTTCATGTGGATGAACCTGTTCATTGGTCATGAGGATGAACCTGTTCATTGGTCATGTGGATGAACCTGTTCATTGGTCATGTGATGAACCTGTTCATTGGTCATGAGGATGAACCTGTTCATTGGTCATGTGGATGAACCTGTTCATTGGTCATGAGGATGAACCTGTTCATTGGTCATGTGGATGAACCTGTTCATTGGTCATGAGGATGAACCTGTTCATTGGTCATGTGATGAACCTGTTCATTGGTCATGAGGATGAACCTGTTCATTGGTCATGAGGATGAACCTGTTCATTGGTCATGAGGATGAACCTGTTCATTGGTCATGAGGATGAACCTGTTCATTGGTCATGAGGATGAACCTGCTCATTGGTCATGAGGATGAACCTGTTCATTGGTCATGAGGATGAACCTGTTCATTGGTCATGAGGATGAACCTGTTCATTGGTCATGTGGATGAACCTGTTCATTGGTCATGTGATGAACCTGTTCATTGGTCATGAGGATGAACCTGTTCATTGGTCATGAGGATGAACCTGTTCATTGGTCATGAGGATGAACCTGTTCATTGGTCATGAGGATGAACCTGTTCATTGGTCATGAGGATGAACCTGTTCATTGGTCATGAGGATGAACCTGTTCATTGGTCATGTGGATGAACCTGTTCATTGGTCATGTGATGAACCTGTTCATTGGTCACCATGGTGATGAACCTGTTCATTGGTCATGTGGATGAACCTGTTCATTGGTCATGAGGATGAACCTGTTCATTGGTCATGTGGATGAACCTGTTCATTGGTCATGAGGATGAACCTGTTCATTGGTCATGTGGATGAACCTGTTCATTGGTCATGTGGATGAACCTGTTCATTGGTCACCATGAGGATGAACCTGTTCATTGGTCATGAGGATGAACCTGTTCATTGGTCATGTGGATGAACCTGTTCATTGGTCATGAGGATGAACCTGTTCATTGGTCATGAGGATGAACCTGTTCATTGGTCATGAGGATGAACCTGTTCATTGGTCATGTGGATGAACCTGTTCATTGGTCATGAGGATGAACCTGTTCATTGGTCATGATGATGAACCTGTTCATTGGTCATGTGGATGAACCTGTTCATTGGTCGAGTGAATGAAGTTACGCTGCCGTGTTGTCCAGTGATCCTTCATCCTGTATCTGACTCCTCTTCCTCTCCAGTTCATCGTGGAGTGTCATGGCAACACGCTGCTGCCTCAGTTCCTCGGCATGTACCGGCTGACGGTGGACGGCGTGGAGACGTACCTGGTGGTGACGCGGAACGTCTTCAGCCACCGGCTCACCGTGCACCGCAAGTACGACCTGAAGGTAACGCACAGCAAGAATATGTCAAACATAGAACAGAGGCATCCCGGCTTGAAGGGAAGTGTCGTGTAAATGATTATTTTGAGAAAACAACCTCTAATATTGACCGTGTGTCTCGAGCTGCTTTCAGTGAACTCTATTTTTACTCTGTTTACTCTATTTTTACTGTGTCTTCTCGTCCTCAGGGCTCTACGGTCTCCAGGGAAGCCAGCGACAAGGAGAAGGTGTGTTTTTTATTTGGCTGCTGACAAATATAAACGCCCAGAGGCAAAAAACCTGTGATGACGCCTTGAAGAAGCAGATTTCTTCCAGTGGGATGTTTGTGTGTGTGAGACTCCGGTCATCGACCCACGGCAGAGCTTTAACACACACACACACACACACATCACCCTGTGGGTGTCGTGGTCTCACAGGTAGAGACCACTCACCGGTAGTCTCTTCATGTGACCTCTGACCCCCTCTCTTCAGGCCAAAGAGCTGCCGACCTTCAAAGACAACGACTTCCTGAACGAAGGCCAGAAGCTGCAGATAGGAGACGACAACAAGAAGTACTTTCTGGAGAAGCTAAAACACGACGTGGAGGTGAGGCTTCGTGACTGATGATGACGTCATGAGTTTGGGAGGAGATCTTAAGACTTGTGTGTCGGCTGCATCGGGGGATGGGTTTTCTACTTGTTCTTTGATTCCCATTAAAAACCTATGCCGTTACTTAAAACAAATAAAAATACATTTAGATTTTTCAAAATAAAATTATATTATACAAAAAAGCATCTTGTTAACTCTGATCGATGTACAGATGACTTAATGTTGACGCTGCAGCACAGGTCTATAGTCCATGCTGCCTAATTAGAGACATGATGGACTATGACATCATTTGTTTATTTAACATGTATGCCATGTTTATATTTAGTGTGTATATATGTTTTACATTTAAAGCTTCTATTGAGGTTTTTAAATATATTGTTAATGTCTGTAATTGCTGTTTATGACATTATGACTCTTAGAGAGTTAAAATATAAAGTATATAATTCTAAAACATAAAAAAATATAAAATATATATATATATATATATATATTAAAAAAGACAATTATAAAAAATATATGTGTAAAATATTTTTTAAAGTATTTTATTTTATTTTATTTTTATATATATATATATATATATATATATATATAAATAATTCAAAAACATAAACAAATATATAATCAAAAGTATTAAATATATATAAAATGTTATATATAAATTTAATTTATGGTGCTGATATATATATATATATATATATATATATATATATATATATATTTTCTAAAACACTTTTGAACATCTTTACGCTTCTTTTTGGAAATGTTTGACTGTGTGTGTGTGTGTGTGTGTGTGTGTCTCAGTTCCTGGCCACCCTGAAGATCATGGACTACAGCCTCCTGGTGGGGATCCACGACGTGGAGCGGGCGGAGCAGGAGGAGATGGACGTGGAGGGCGTGGGCGAGGAGGAGGAGTACGACAACGACGGCGTGCTCACCGGCTCCTTCGGCACGCCGCCCGACAGCCCCGGCAACCCGCTGACCTGCGGCGGCTTCTTCGGGCCCGGGGAGTTCGACCCCTCGGTGGACGTTTACGCAATCAAGAGCCACGACAGTGAGGGTTTGACTCGGGCGACCACGTGTAGAGGATACGCTTCACATTGATTTAAAAAGATGTTCATTTGATCAAGAGCGTTTACGACTGGGCGGACGCCCCGTCGACTCATTCAGGTGATGACGGCCTGCTGTGTGCTCCTCTCCTGTGCAGGTGTTGTGAAGAAGGACGTGTACTTCATGGCGATCATCGACATCCTCACACACTACGACGCCAAGAAGAAAGCTGCACACGCGGCCAAAACTGTGAAACACGGGGTGAGTGACGGGTCGGATCGATTCAGAATAACTTATCAACGTTATGAATAGATCGGGGGGGTCACACTCCGCTTCACAGCCGCCCTCCAAGTGCCGGTTGTAACTGAAACGCTTCATAAACCACCTAAACATGTTGGTAAATAACTCTTTGCATTTGATTATTGTTTATTTGAGTGTAGAACTATGGTACATAAGAACATTTCTCTAATATTATAACCTAAATTCATTTCATTTGAAACCTTCAAAATAAAAGCACAGGATATTTTTCTTAGATTTCTTTAAGAAAAACGAATCAAATGTTTGTCAAGCCGTCAGGGGCCACATTAAACGAAAATGTCTCTTATATAACATAAATCCATTTTATTTGAAACCTTCAAAATAAAAGCACACAATATTTTTCTTAAATTTCTTGAAGAAACGGTAACCACGGGCCTCGTGTTTGACACCTGTGCTTTAGCTGAATACATTTGGGTTGCTGAGCTGGAACAATGTGATGACTGGGGACAACAATGACAAGTGTGAAACACAAAGAAGTCCAAATTCATCACATTTCATAATTTTAGTGATTTATATATATTTATTATTATTTCTAATATAAATAATATTATTATTGCAATAATGTATTAATATTAATAATGATAAATAATAATATAAATTATTAATATTATAATTAATTAATATATATTTAAAAAGTGCATTTTACTCCATGTAACACAGTTAAAGGGAATAAAAAGTGTTCCAGTTCTCGTATCAAGTGTTTTATCTAATGACCTTTTTGCTCGTGTTTCTTAGGCGGGGGCCGAAATCTCGACGGTGAACCCGGAGCAGTACTCCAAGCGGTTCTACGAGTTCATGTCCAACATCCTGTCATAGACTCGTCTCCCCGTCCGCCACTTCCTGTCATAGATCTGTCGAATGCCACGCACTTATCTCTCCCCCCCTCCCCCCTTCCGTCTCTAAGCCCAGAAAAAAAGACCTACCAGTGTCCTCCACCGCCAGCACGAGTGTGGGACACACACACACACACATCTACGATCTGACTGCAACCCAACCTCCTGAAACTCGTCTCTGAATTCGTAACGACGCCCCGGTAAATCTCCCGGTTCTTTTCCCCCTTCCTCCCGACTCCTCGCTGCTCCTCCCGCCAGCACGGACGCCGTCTCACTAAATGCCTTGAACACGCACACGCGTGTCCGCTTCAGCTTCAGTTACCGTCTGTACAGTCTCTTTAGTTTCCGTTCACGTCGTCGTGGTTCTTATCATTTCTATTAGACACAAACGCACACGCACACACACACACACAGATGTAAACAAGTTGCACAGATGCTGATTGGTCATATTGCATGACAAACACTCTCTCTCTCTCACAACAACAACAACAACAACAAAAGAATCAGAAGCACTGCTGACCAATTGGAACCACAGGGGACAAACACTTTAATATATATCGGTATATTAAGTAAATTAATGCAATATCAAAATGCATGGCTGAAGTGTACACGAGGCTCCACCAGTACGTTGAAGACATCAAACCACTGAACTTAGCATCTGAGTGTTATGACAAAAAACTATAAAAAACTTAAAAATAATCGGTGTTTGAATGTTACGTTGCCATATTGTTTTTGAATATTTTCGACATTTTAAACGTGAGCTTGGCGGAGGTTGGTCTGAGAAAAGAAATTCCCAACAGGGGGAATTCTGCAGCAAAGTACTTTGTTTTATTACCATAAGGATCATTTTTATATCTTGTTTACATTTATGTAGCAATTTTGTGTTTGTATACAGTATTGTTTTGTTACCAACAGACATTAGAGGAAAAAAAAGGTTACTTGAAAAATGATTCATTGCATATTAAAGGGAGTTTTATCTTGTTTTGGTTTGGCTATGCTTATTTCTTTCAGTAACTATACCACTGTGACAGGAAAACTGATCTCCATGGCAACTGAAGAAACGCCAGCGTGAAATGGTTAAAAACTTCTGAGAAGGCTCGTTGTGGACCGAGGATGTCAAAACAAAAACATTTTATTGAAGTTATGATACATATAAAAAAAGATGTATAATTACCTATATATACATTAATAAATATGTATTTACCTATTCATATTTATAAATATAAAACACTAAATATTAATTATCAATGACTAATTTGTATATAGATATTTATACAAATATATATTTTTTAAATATTGAATTATGTATTACTATTTACATATTATATATATATAAGTATCAATTGTAAATATTTACAAGTTTATAAAAAATATATATAAAGAGAACCCGTGCATTTTTTGTATACTAGAGATCCTCGAGAGATATTTGTTTTTAAAGAAACTAACTGCAGTCTTCAACACTTCCCATAATGCAACCCGGCAGGTTATTTTTAGACCAAAGTATTTTAATCTGCTGCTTGGTCTGAAGTTTCAGAATCAGGCTTTCTGTTCTCTCTCTGATGCTGCATGCAGTGACATGTTGAACATCCATTCAGTTTCTGTAATCTCACTACTCATATTTTCATATACAGGTTTAAATATCTCGATGTATTTTAATTTTAATTCCAGTTGCCAAACGCATGAAGAGCTGTGAATTAGGCTCAATATGTTACATGAATTTAAAAAGTCGTGCAATTTCTTCCATCAATAACATCAGTCGAGTTCATCGATTAAACATACGTTCACTCATTTATTGAAGAAGAAAAAAAGACAGAACAAGCATCGTTTATTTTTATACAAAACATGTGTGTTGGTGAAGTGTGTGGCGGACTCTAGTCCATCCTGGCTTTCAGGGTCCGGGTGGTGATCTTGTCTTTCTCGCTGCAAGAGAAAAGCAACGGCTGTCAAACACGGCAACCCCCTCCCCCCCTGCACACTGTACTTACATGACATGTACGACGACTCCCATACCAGACACGGCATCTCTGTCGACCGCATTCAGCATCGCCTGTGAGATGGTCTCGAACAGGTCCTCTGGCTCCTGCGTGATCCAATCAAACAACCGTAACTACATTTACCGGCTCAAACACGAGACGCAAGGCTGTTCCATCGAGTGGGATTCTGCTAACGTACATATGGGCAATACTCGTGAAGAAACAGGTAGATCCTACAGGCCTAAAAGTGACCTCCACCTTCACACACAGTACTCACCATGTCTGGCTCCCACAAAGATTCACACATGCCGTACATCTGCTCCGAGCAGGTGCCGCTGACAACAAAGTCCTCCGTCACCATGGGGCAGCCGATCAGATCCAGAGAGCAGATGAACGGCTCGAAGGTTTTGGGATCGAGTCCAGCGATCACCGGCTCGATGTAGTATGGCCCGAACCTGAAGAGAACGACACGTTACAGATATTATTTTACCGTACGCGTGTCAACGGTAGGCCGTCTGTCCGCATCGTGTAAGTACAGGGTTATTACACATGTTGACCAGTGGATTTCCAGGACTTTAAACCACATTTTTATGACCAAACTGAAATCTCGATATAAACATGAACATCTTTTTAAATGTTGCGTATGGAGAGCGAACGGCGGCTTATATATTGAGCGTCTTTCTTTAAAAAACAAATGAATTATTTAAAACTCGGCGTAGATGAACATGTGATAACACAATCTTATGATTTAAGACTTTTCCAGGCCTGGGAATGACCATTTTAAAATTCCATGACTTTTCCAAGTTTTCCACGGCCGTACGGACCCCGCTAGTAGGACTTAGGTCTTGTTGACACTAAGATGCGTCGATGTTAACGTTGGTGCTCTCACCTCTTCTCATACAACAAGTTGGAGACCATGCTCATGAAGGTCTTCGGCTTGATCTGGCGTCCCTCCTTCAGCTCATACAGGTTCAGTCTGAATTTCAGCCTCTGGGATCTACACAAAAAGACAAAAAGACATTCCTGAGACATTTAACAACGGATTAGATCAACGGAAAATAGATTTGTTTCTATCTGTGAATAAACGTATACCTAATACCACAGTTTACCCTTAATACTTATACGGAGACATAAGCTGTGAAAGCAGTCAGTCATGTGGCGTGCGCGTCGTGCTCACAGGCCGAGAGGCGCTGAACACTCACACTGTCTGGACGTCGGTGGCCAGGCCGGCCAGCCCGATGTACAGGTTGTCTCCCATGGGGAAGATCTTCTGGAAGTCCGTGGTGACCATCTGAGCCTGAATGCCGAACCGCCGGTCCGACGCTATGGCCACGCAGTTCTTCCCCCGCATGGCCATGACAGCCCCGCCGTTATAGGACATGATGGACTGGATGGAGAAGGACGAATCACAGGGGAAATGATCAATGGAGTTTTACTAGTTAACACGAAAAGTATTGGCAACAACTTTGATTCATCAATTTATTGTCAATGGTCACAGGGTTCTTACACATGTTGGATTTCCAGGACTTTAAACCAGATGTCCACGACCAAACTGACATCTCAGTATAATCGTGAATTTTTTTTTAAATGTTGCGTATTGAGAGCGAACGCCGGCTTTTATTTTGAGTCTTTCTTTAAAAGAAAACGTATTAACTATTTCAAACTCGGCGTAAATGAACACGTGATTATAACATTTCCATGACTTTTTCTAAACTTTTATGATTTAAGTTTTTTCCAGGACTTTTCCAAGGCTGGAAATGAAGAAAAAAAACACAGAAACATGATATTTAAATGTGTTAATTTTAGCTTCATGAGTTCAATCGACCATAATTTTTTTTTTTTTTTAATCATTAAAACTTGAGGTTTTACTCTGAGGTGAAAAGAGACAAAATAATCAAAAGGAAGAACTAAGAACCTCAACCACAGGACCGAGTAAAGATACTGTCAATATACTGTGTAGGACCATGTCTATTATATAAAAAATACATCTTAATTATTCAATGCACTGATATTTGTGGACACGTCGTTCTGTTGTCACTGTGTGACAGGAGCTTCACGTTGTGTTACATATGACATCGTCCAATTAAAAGGTCGATATACAATATAAATGTCTTTAAAGTGCATTAAGGATCGTTTAAAACTCAACTTTAACTCGTGTGTCGCTAACATTGTGTTAGGTAGGGTTAGCTAGCCAAGTAACGTAATTTAGCTTCTATAACAAACTGTATTGTTCGGTATTAACGGCTGAAACAATCACATTATCATAAATGATTGTAACTTCAGTCACTACGCGTGTCGTTTCGTTCAGTAGTATTGTTATAGCTAGTGTTCATTTCACTGAGCGTGCTCGAGATGTGTATGCGCTAGCTGTTAGCTACGAATATTAGCTTGTAACTATGAGCCTTATTAACTGGTGAAATGGGACAATTTGACTTTAAATCTATTTGCATATAATCTGATAAATGTTGTTCTTACCATCGTGAAGACGTGGCGGTTTATTCCTAAATGCTATGAACTTGCAAACTCCACTTCTTCTCGGCTATTATGAATAGCTCGTCGGCTTCGGAGAGTGACTACACGATTTAGAAACAGGGATCAGACTAACGTGCTGCCTCTACGTCATCACGCCGGGGAAAAGCGCCACTCTCATTGGAGGATATCCGCAACGGACAGAACGGCGCGTGCATAGTTTGTTAGACGCGTGTAAAAGCCGGGAGGTGTCTTTTAATGGTTTTAAGATATATATTTTTTAATTTTATTTTTTTATATATATATTTTAATATATTTATTTTTTGGGGTGTGTGTGTTTGTTTTGGGGGTAAGGCGTCGACTGACGGAATAGTTCTCCAGAGGGTGGCGGTAATGCACCAATTATATGGATGCCAACTGCCGTTAAAAAAGAAGTAGAAGAAGAAGAATGTTTAAAGATGCGTTTTAAACACGTCCTTGTCACTCGCAGTGATTTCATTTAATTTCTGAAAGCTTATTGTACATACATGTAAATTAAGTTCGTTTCCAATCATGTGATTTGGAGTAGATAAACCCGGTGAGAGGCCGGCGCTGTGACCCCGGTAGACCGACTCCAAGTAGAAACCGGAAACGAAACAAGGCCGCGGTGTTTCTAACTAGCGGTCCCGGCCAGCTGAGCAGCGCGAGGAGAACCGGGAGAAACCGGGGAGAACCGGGAGAACCGGGAGCAGATCTCCGCTCTGAGGTTCGTCTGGTGAGTTGTCGGCGCTCTTTGTTCCGTCGTTCGGGCTGACGGACAGACGTCAGCTGGTGGAGGGAGCGACGTCGTCATGTAACGGCAGAAACTCACTCTGTAAACATGAGTCCAAATAATCAAATGAGTTTGATGGTTGCAACACTTTATCCCTCCTGTGACCTTTGGGGTCAATTTGACCTCATTCAATGTTTGAAGTCTCTAAAAAAGTGATTGACATTTTTTTTGCTTCATATTTCATGAATTTTCCTAATTTATTGGGGATAACTTATATAAAACCTTTAATTCACATATGTTTTAATGTCCTGAACACAACGTGTATGCATCAGTGTTCTTTGGGGTCAATTATTCACTGTGTAAAACATATAAGAAATATAAACTTTTGTATTTATTTAAAGGGCTGTTTAGGTAGTCAAACAAACAAAGTACCTGAAACTTAAACTTGGGAAACAATATTAATTCTAATCATTTTCTTGAGGTTTTAAGTGCTGGAGTCAAAAAGATGTTAGTAGATCTGAAGGTAACAGCTGGTTAAAACATTCAGCTAGTAGGACGACGTAACCACTAAATGTAATCAGCAGTTATAAATCAACTGTTATATAAAATAATCACATAAAACAGGTTAAGTTTAAAATGAAAGCTGTGATATCAGTTTTTATACATAAATCAAACGAGTTAATTTAAATGTAATTAAATTGTTCCGTCTGTTAAGTAACGTTGATGTGAATATTGTCCGACGATGTTTTTATTTATTATTATCTGGACTCCAGAGTGGGAAAATGTTTTTATTCCATTTGTCACTCAGTAACAACACAAAGTAACAAACACACATTACAAAACCCTTTTATACTGTCCTATTGTACGGTAAAAAACAAAACAATATATTATACAACGTTCTGATTACATGGATATTAAAGGGCGGTTAAGAAAGTAACTAGAACAGATCAGCCATTATAGCCTGAAATGTAAATTATGTTACCATTATGGAAAATACTTTTCAAAATAAAAGCACCTGGTAGGTTTGGAGCCGGTAGTTCCTTGTTCGAACTTATGACGAACTCGTGCCACCCCAATGCATTAATAGACACCCCGATGCATTAATAGACACCCCGATGCATTAATAGACACCCCGATGCATTAATAGACACCCCGATGCATTAATAGACACCCCGATGCATTAATACACACCCCGATGCATTAATACACACCCTGATGCATTAATACACACTCTGATGCATTAATACACCCCGATGCATTAATACACACCCTGATGCATTAATACACCCCGATGCATTAATACACCCCGATGCATTAATACACACCCCGATGCATGAATACACACCCATCTGCTTCTATACATCAGAGACGAGTGGCGGAGGTGGGGGGGTACCGAGCCTTTTCTTTCAGACCGTCTGTTTTAAACGCGTCTTCATCTCTTCATGAAGTTGTCCAGGGCGGCTGGCGTCCTCTGAATGGAGTGGATGTTCCTCTTCACCCGGTCCTCCACTGAAGAGCTTGCAGCGCTGTCCAGCTTCATGTGGCTGTGAGGAGGAGGAGGAGGAGGAGGAGGAGGAGAGGTGAGTGTTACCTGGGCTGAACACCAAGAGACATCGGGGTCGGGGGACTCCAACCCTCCGACCACTCAAAGCGCGTCGCACTACTTACAGGGTTCTCACATGTTGACACATGGATTTACAGGACTTTTATGATTTACGTTTTCTCCATGACTTTTCCAGGCCTACATGACCATTTTAAAGTTTCACGATGTTTCCAGGTTTTCCATGACCGTACGGACTCTGTACTCGTCATCATTCACCCGTTCAGTAGCTCACATTCATACCAGGGATCTCACACGATGGATTCTAGGACTATAAAACACATTTTCATGACCAAACTGAAATTTTGGTATAAACATGAAACATTTAGAAAATGTAACATATCGAGAGCGTAAACCGGCTTATATTTTGAGCGTCTTTCTTTAAAAAAACATTAATTATTTCAAACTCCATGAACTCAAATGAACATGTGATTATAATAAATTTCCATGACTTTCCCCAAACTTTTATGATTTATGTTTTTTTCATGGCTTTTCCAGGCCTAAAAATGACTATTTTAAAATACCATGCCTCTCCAGGTTTTCCATGACCGTACGGCCCCTGAACTCGTCATCGTCCACACATTCAGTAGCTAACATTCACACACACACACACACACACACACACACCATCCACCGTGGGCACAGCTACGGGAGCCATATGGGGGTCGAGTGTCGCTAGCGGCGTGGGGATCGACCCCCCCCCCGCTCAGCGCTGAACCACAGGCGTCCACATGTGAAGCGTATCATAATAATAACGTGCGCCCCGGCCCTGCGTGTCGTGTCCCAGCGCTCAAACTTACTGGATGAAGCCGGCGTGGCGGTCGTACTTGACGGTCAGCTCTTGCAGCTTCTCCTGCTCTTCTTGCTGCTTGTACCTCTTCACGTTGTTCTCGCGGTCCTCGTCCCGCTGCTTGGCGTGGTCCATCATCTCCCGCCTCTTGCGCTCCAGCTCCTCTGGAGAGAGCTTCCTACAAACGTGAGAATATCACCGGAGTTTATTCGGTGTGGGCGGTGATTAAAAGTTTCTTCATCGTGCTTTCTAACCACGGAGGATTCAGAGTAATGAAATTAAAAAGTGAAATAGCGTGGGACAGAAACGATACAGCTATTGCACATTTACATACAATTTGAATACACCTGAGGAGAATAACTCAAAGTAATTAGTCTGAAAAATACATATAAAGTTAAAGAGGGATATATATCAGGGTAGGAAATGCAAAAAAAAATTAGGGGGCATTTATTCCCCCACCGACTGAAATCCAGGAGCACTTAAAAATATAAATAAATTGGAGGCACTTTTTCAAACTTGTGACATAACATTTAGCATTTGTTAAAAAATAATTACTATACTTATTTAGGCTGAAAGGATATGAGCAATGTTCATAAAAAGGGCAATAATAAGACTATTAGGCAGTAGTCTATGATAAAAACATAAATCATATTCAATTGTACACTTATTTTGATGTGTGTATATTGTTATAATTTAATTCTATTATAACTTATGAATTTGTTTTTTATAAGTCAATATTATATGTCTTGATGTTCTAGTTTGTACCTATAGGCAGTTCATCAGTGACTTCTTTTAAATCGCTTCTTAAAACCCATTTTTATAGAACAGCTTTTCAGTGGTGTCGTCCTCTTACGCAGAACTTTGGTTTCCCTAATTTAGTTTGTTTGTTTTCTATTTTTTGTCTGTTTTCTATATATATATATTTTTTTAAATGTTATATTTGTTTCTTACTATTTTATTTGTTTTGCCTCTCTGTAGAGCACTTTGTAAACTTTGTTTTTAAAAGGTGCTCTATAAATAAAGTTGCTATTATTATATTTCTTAGGGGCAGTTTTTTCCTTTGCCCTGGTGTATTTTTTTTATATATATATATATATATATATATATATATATATATATATATATATATATATATATATATATACACATACATACACCATGGTAGCACATGATAGTGGATGTAAGTGTAACTACGTTGTAGGACTGGGTGACTTGTCATCATTAGCACATATTTGAACAACGGCTGACGTTCTTCTAGAAGCAGCAGGTGAAGCCTCTGAGCATTGCTGTGTGGCCCGTGACGTTTACCTGGACACGGGGGCCCTCGGCCTCTGGTGGCGCCCTGCCTGTTGGCTGCTGGGCTCCACCTTCCGGTCGCCTCTGTGTGAGGAGGAGGAGTTGTGGTTGCTCCTGTGTGGCGACGGGGAGCGGCTCCTCCCGCGCTGCCCCGAGGGCTGCTGGTGTCTGCCGGCCGGGAACTTTGAGGGAAGACGGACGTGGTTAGGACCTCTGGTCCAGAGAAAGGTTACAAATAAATAATGGGCGTAATGAAACACCGCCTCGCTGACCTGGAGGCCGTAGCCGGGACGATGGTGATGGGAACGGTGTTTGGCGTCGGCTGAAAATTCATCTCTGGAACGTGACCTTGAAATAAAAAGATAATTCAAATGAAAACATTTGTATTTTAAGTGGGTTTAGCAGAAAGTTTTACATTACTAATCTTCTTACATACCTGTGTTTCTTCTCGTCTTCCTCGACCGAGCTGGAGCCGGAGCTGGTGCTCCGCCTCTTGTGCTTCTTCTCCTTTCTTCTCTCTTTGTCTCCTTTCTTCTCTTTTTTGCCCTTCTTCCTCTTCTTCTTCTTGTCTATCATATTGAGATTCTGACGCAGCTGTGAGAGGAATAAATAACACTTGACGATCTGCCCTCCGGTGTACCACGTTAACTTGTTTTTGATAAAGCTAGTGTAAACCTATATATGTAAATATTAGACGCGAGTTAATCGATTATTTACCATAAAATAAATAAATCTGTAAGTTAAATATTAAAACATCTGAAGAAGTCTATAAAAGAAAAACAGTAATTTTACCAATTCTTTGATTTTCTTCATCTTCACTGGATTACTCAAAACTTCTCTCTTCTTTTCTTCCTCTCGTTTCCTTTAGAAAAAGGAGGAAAAAAGATAAATCAAACAATTGCAACGTGAGTCGTTTCTTAGAACAAATTACAAAAGGTAACCGACGTACTGACCTGATTTCAAACAGGGGGTCCTCCCTGATCTTGGCCGCCAGGTCGAGGTTTGAGGCGGGGGTGGAGGGGTTGAAGATGGACCCCGGCAGGAGGCCGGTCTCGGCGGACGGACCGCTCTCCTGCTCCTCGAACTGGTCGGTGATCTGCTTGTCGATGGAGCGTCCCATGAGATACTCGTCTCTGGAGACCTGGCCCGCGGGGCCCTGGTACATCCAGTCCAGCCGGTCATCCTTCTTCCTGTCACCGTAAATCAAGACGTTCTGATTCAGCCGACACTTTCTTTGAGTCTTAGAAACCACAAGATAAATATCAGAGCACTAACTTCAGGGAACCGGCTTGTTGTGCGAACTTGGTGATTTCTTCTCGAGCTCGTTCGTCCTTCAGCTCCTTCTGGAGCTCCTCGATCTTCTTGCATTCGGCTTCGTGTTTCTGCTCCGCTTTCCAAACACGTTCAATGTTTTTCATAGTCTGGGGATGCCAGCTCTTTTTCAAGTTCTGGCAAAAAGAGAAGAGTGACGACATTCAGTAGCCAAACTTAAACCATTTAGACCGACTGACAGACACATTCAGTAATATAATATATACAAATACATCCAACAATGTAACAAATACATATAAATAAATAACAAATACATAAGATCTACCTGATAAAATAAATATATGCTGGTACATTAAGCATGGAAATACTTTATTGTGAAAGTGTAGAGATCAATAAATATATTAGCATGCCCTCTTTTATTCTGAAATCTAACAAGCTTTTTCCGGAAATGGTCATTTTATGTATAAGTGGTGCTTCTGTTGCGACTGACGTCACTAGGTACTATTAGTTGGTGAGTAGACGTCCTCTCGTCAAATATATAAACATATATACACACATTGACCTTGTGTTGACATACGGATAATAAAGTAACGTGTGTTAGCTCGATGCTAAGTCCGTTGACCTTAAGCTAACGCGAACTAGCCGCTAAGCTACTTGCTATTCGCTATTTTAAGAGCTATTAAAAGCTATTAAACTACAATAATACGACCAAAGTTAAAGTGCGTGTTGTGGAGCCGCGGCTCGTGACTCTGCCAGGAGGCATCACGACGGGACGGCTCTGCTAAGCTAGCGGCGGTTAGCTAGCGAGCCACATTCTGCCCGTCTCTGAACAAAGCGCGTGCTAGTTAGCTCGGAGCTACTCACCAGATCGCCGCCCCCCATCTTGGAAAGTTTGTTGTTACAATCTAACAAGAAATGGAGGAAGACAAATGTGTCTTCCGATAAAAGAAAAAGTCGAACGACGGCAGTTCGACGCTAGCACAAAAAATGGAGCCGCTGGGGCTTGTGTTGTTTGTTGGGAACTTCCGGTTCAGGACAATTCCATTTCCGGTTCCTGCTCGTCGGGCCTCGCGCCTCTCGTCGGTTCCCATAGTTACAGCGATATGGTTTATGGGATGGTTTTCTGGTTATTTTAATTCACGTTATGTTAATGTTCGGGTTTTTATTTTTGTTAATTAGTTGTATAAACTGTACGAATCGTGCGTCTTATTGTTTTTACTATATCTCAAAGTAATATATGATTTATGATGCACATATTTACAGGCTTTACTACTACTACTATTACTGATAATATTAATAAGAATAAGAATCATTATTATTATTATAATATTAATATGATTAATAAATAAAAGTAAAGCTGAGGCCATGGTGCTCTGCCGGAAACCGATGGATTGCTCCCTCCAGGTGGGGACAGAGCGCCTACCCCAAGCGAAGGAGTTCAAGTATCTCGGGGTCTTGTTCACAAGTGAGGGTAGGATTGAGCGGGAGATCGACAGCCGGATCGGTGCATCTGCAGGGGTAAAACAGGCGCTGTACCGATCCGTCTTGGTGAAGAGAGAGCTGAGCCGAAAGGTGAAGAGAGAGCTGAGCCGAAAGGCGAAGCTCTCCATTTACTGGTCGGTCTACGTTCCAATCCTCACCTATGGTCACAAACTTTGGGTAGTGACCGAAAGAACGAGGTCGCGAATACAAGCGGCCGAGATGAGTTTCCTCCGTAGGGTGGCCGGGCTCAGCCTTAGAGAGAGGGTCAGGAGATGAGGTTCCTCTGTGGGGGCCTTAGAGATAGAGGAAGGAGATGAGGTTCCTCTGTAGGAGCCTTAGAGATAGAGGAAGGAGATGAGGTTCCTCTGTAGGAGCCTTAGAGAGAGGGTCAGGAGCTCGGACATCAGGAGGAGCTCGGAGTCGAGCCGCTACTCCTTCGCATCGAGAGGAGTCAGCTGAGGTGGTTCGGGCATCTGTTCGGACGCCTCCTGGTCGCCTCCCATTGGAGGTTTTCCAGGCACGTCCAACTGGGAGGAGACCCCGGGGAAGACCAGGACACGCTGGAGGGATTACATCTCCCGGCTGGCCTGGGAACGCCTCGGGATCCCCCAGAATGATCTGGAACATGTTGCGGGCGAGAGGGAGTCTGGGTCAACCTGCTGGTCTGCTGCCTGAGACCCGACCCCGGGTAAAGCGGTGGAAAATGGATGGATGGATGGATGGTAGTAAAGCTGATTTATGATAGACACATTTACAGGCTCTTGGTATTCTGCTTCTACTACTACTACTATTACTGATGATAATAATAATAATAATAATAATAATAATAATAATAATAATAATAATAAAGCTGTTGTTTTAGTACAAATTTATTTGAGCAAAGAATAATTGAAAATTTGCACATCTACAGGCTCTAAAAGAAATCTAACGCACATGTTGTTATTCTGCTTCCACTACTACTGATAATAATAATAATAATAATAATAATAATAATAATAATAATAATAATAATATTAAAGCTGTTGTGTTTGAGTACAAATTTATTTGAGCAAAGAATAATTGACAATTAGCACATCTAGAGGCTCTAAAAGAAATCCAACGTAAGTGTTGTTATTCTGCTTCTACTACTATACTTACTATTATTATTAAGATACTGGTAAAGCTGTTGTGTTTGAGTACAAATTTAACTGCAAAAAATAAATAACAATTTGCACATCTTTAATGAAAAAAACGGTTCAACATGGAAACAGAATATAGTTTTTTTATTTAAAGGACAATAATAGATTAAATACAAGTTATAACACCATGATACTTAACTTATTAAAGGTTTTAGAACTTATTTCATTACAGTCAACTAAACATTCACTACATCAACAAATTAAAACAAAGTTGTCCATTTTCTTCTACTGACCAACATCAAAAAAGACTATTTCTATTGTTAGAAATAATAGAAATAGTCAATACACAAGAATTGACTAAAGTTTAAGAACAGTCTTCCATTTTCTTGTCTCCTATACATAAATACAGCAATTGTGAGCTTCCAATAATGGAAGCTCCCTAAATATATATCAATCTCAGCCTAGTGTCTGTGATGGTTACATACATCCTAATAGTGTTTAAACTGTAAAGCTGTCTACGGAACTATTGATCACATATTATTGATTATGAAAGCTTCAGCCGCCGCCTGAACCTTTGATCTCTTTTAAGACGTCCTGTTGCCCGAGTTATAAACCGCAGTTCTTCTTTCGGCCGCTAGGTGGCAGCAGAGGTCACCGTTCACACAACTTTGACCGCGTAAAGTTTTTTGATTAAAGCAGTGAAACTAAACTAAAAATGGTGAAGTTGCAGGTCTAAAAAACAACAAAAAATTAGAAAAAAATACCCTAAAACATAGTGCACCCGTAGAGTTGAGCGGCACATTATTTCCATTGTTAATATTACAACTGTGATGAGTGCAGCGTTACGTCTCGTGGCTGCAGCCAGCGTGGCGCCCTGTGGACGGCGCCCACGTCCAGCTGGTGGACAGCATCGTGTCCTCAGAACTCTGACCATTTCATATTTATTTTAGCTTTGATGAGTTGTGATTTGTGAGTTTACTCTTTTCACATCGTCGTGGTTATCACACTTATTCCTGTTTATTTGCCTCTGGTGACCAACAAAAACAACGTTCACATTCTATTATGATTATTCTCATTAATAAGTGTTTTACCATCATAACTACGCACAATTCTTTGGTAGATATGAGCCATCGTAGTGCATGGAATTCCCTTTTTGTTCTCCTATATTATTTATTATGCATCAACAACGTGGCAGCGTTATCGTCAGCTGTAACATTTTATTAATGTAACCCACGATTTAACTCATCGTGTACCTGTTTTAAAGATTGCATACAAGCAGCACACACACACACACACACACACACACACACACACACACACACACACAGAGTTGTGTGGCGTGAACCTTCAACCTTCCAAATGGCTATTGACCTTTTTTAATTATTTATTATAAAATGCTGTTTTATATTCCAGTGTCTTATCACTACTTGCACAGTCGGCCACACACACACACACACACACACACACACACACACACACACACACACACACACACACACTCACACAATCACGCACACAGGCGGTGATAGTTTGAGACAAAAATAAATAAGGTATCGCCGTCTCCGTTTTAACGCGCGCTGCCCTTCCTCTGGTTTTGCGGCTGTCAGTCGGAGTCGAGACGTTTCTCCGTTTCTCCCAGCAGCCCCGCATCTGAAGCTTCATTGTAAACAAGTGAGCGAGGCGCCGCCGCCGGTGACTCCGCCCCGCCGGGCGCTCGAGTCGGGAGCGAGCGCCTTCCATTTTAAGTGAAGTTGCATCCACAGAATAAGTCAAACTCTTTTCTCCCTGCGTGCTAAAACCTTCCATCTGATGACCCTCCGGACCGCGGCGCCGCCGCTCCTCTATCCTACGTAAAACTACGACTCCTCCCCGAGACACGGACTCTTCTCCTTTCTGTCAAACCGCGATTCCAAAGAACTCGTCAGAGGGGATGAGGTTACCCGGACTGCCCCGCGGCGCCGGGCGCCGACGCGTCCGACTCGCACTTCATCTTCATCGGCGGCGGCTCCAACGGGGCGTCGCCCGCCGCCGCCGCCGCGCTGGCCTGCGGCGCTTTGGGGTCGAAGCCCTTCTCGGCGCGGCCGTCACCGTTGAGCCGCTCCTCGCCGCGGCCCGGCGGCGACTCGTGCGTGCGCATGTGCTTGGCCAGGTGGTCGTTGCGCATGAAGACGCGGGGGCACAGCGCGCAGCTGAACTTCTTGGCGCCCGTGTGCGTCTGCAGGTGGCGCTGCAGCTCGTCGGAGCGCGTGAAGCGCTTGCCGCAGAACAGCCAGTTGCAGACGAAGGGCCGGTCGCCGCTGTGCCAGCGCAGGTGAGCCTTCAGGTGCGACGTCTTGGCGTACGCCTTCCCGCAGCCCGGGATGTGGCAGTTGTGCATGTGCTTCCTGCGGCTGTCGTCGGCGCTCTGGCCCATCTGCTCGGCGTGGACGCAGTTGGGGCAGCGGCACGCCGCCTGGCCGGCGCCCCTGGAGGAGGAGCGGCGCTGCGGCTTGGGCCGGGCGGCGGCGGCGGCGGCGGCGGCGCTCTCCTGCGCCTCCTCCAGCTGGGCGTAGGCCTCCTGCTGCTGCAGCATGTCGGGGCCCAGCGGCTCCATCTTGAAGCCGTCCTGGGCGGCGCCGCCGAAGAGGTGCGAGGCCGGGGCGAGCTGCGGCGGCGGCGGCAGGCCGCACAGCGAGGGGTCGGAGCCGTAGGCGCCCAGCGAGTGCTGCAGGCCCATGGTGCCGCCCGGGTTCAGGCCGCCGCCGCCCGGCGCCGCCTGCAGGTCGATCCAGCTGCCGGACTGGACGTCGCGGTGCAGGTCCCACCAGGACGGGATGTTCATGTCCTCCGGGCTGCCGCCGGGCGGCGGCGCCCGCAGCCAGGGCTCGTACGGGTGGGCCATGAGGAGAAGCGGCGAGGGGCTCGGTCTCTGGGGGGCGCCCACGGGGTCAGCACATGGCGGGACGGCGAGGCGGCGGCGAGAAAAAGCTGCAGAGAGGAGAAGAAGAGCCGTTAGCCTCTCGCAGCCCGGAGGTCGTGTCGTTCTTTCTCCCCGTGTGGAAGGTTGTGGAATGACGCTCGGGGTAAATCCCACTGCCGACAACGTGTAAACCGCCGTGGCCATGGATACTGCAGTTCTCACGCTGCGTGGCTGAGGGGGGGGGGGGGGGGGGGCAGACGTGTCCAGGCAGCAGCAGCCGCCGCATGCATCCGCTGCCAGGTACTTCCCATGGAGGACAGACAGGAGGCAAAGAAAACAACATGGTTGGCCCTGTGAGGAGGAGGAGGAGGAGGAGGAGGAGAAGGAGGAGGAGGAGGAGGAGGAGGGATGGGGAGTGTTGACAGGGGAGCAGTCCCAGGAGGTTTGGCTGCAGGCCAACGTCTATTTGTACGACGTCTCTGAAGTCGGAGGCAGGCAGACGGGTTTCTTCTTTTTTATGAATCACATGATTTACAACAACAAGCCTCCGGCGAGGAGCGGAGGACGGAGACGAGGAGCGGAGGACGGAGACGAGGAGCGGAGGACGGAGACGAGGAGCGGAGGACGGAGACGCTGCGGCGTCCGCGGGATTCACAGACGGACAAACGGAACCTGATTTTGACTAACAGTCGGACGAGTCTGTTGCAGCCGCCGGGCAGCAAGACCTGTGTGCCCCCCCCCCCCACACACACACACATCCTCACCCCCCCACCCCTCCTCCCCCTCCTCAAACATCTGCAATTATCTTCTTTACAGCAGGAAGCGGCGGAGGAGGCCGACGCTCCAGAAGGTTCTGGGTGATAATTAGACCAAAGCAACCGAGGAAAGAGGTCAAGTACACACACACACACACACACACACACACACACACACACACACACACAATCTGTGGTGTGTCCTGTAGATCCAGGTGGAGCATGCATGTGTGTGTGTGTGTGTGTGTGTGAGTTCAGACTGTGAGTGACAGGAAAGCCCCCCCCCCCCCTGGTTAGATCTCAATTTGTTGAGTCAATACGGCTGAACAAAGAGGATTGCACATCAATCACAGGGAAGAAGAAGAAGAAGAAGAAGAAGAAGAAGAAGAAGAAGAAGAAGAAGAAGAAGAAGAAGAAGAAGAAGAAGAAGAAAGAAAAGGTTTTCTAACCGACTCTTTTTCTTCTTTCTTCTTTCTCCCGGTTGCGATGAAATTGTAAAGCAATTAGTTTGGAATTCCCAAATGAAAAGGCCCGGAGTTAAAGGTCAAGCTGATTTATTGTGGACGTCAGCCCGGAGCCAGAGTCGCTGCTCTCTAATCTTTTGGGAATGCTCCTCTTCCTCCTCCTCTTCCTCCTCTTCCTCCTGACGCGACCGTAAACAAGCGGCGGCGGCGGAAAAGAAGGCGTCCCGTTGCCCAAAGAGCCCGGAGCTCCTCTGGGAAACAGCTGTCACTGAGGGGGGGGGGGCAATGACAGAGCTGTGGTCGTAAAAGCTGCCCCACCAGGACCGGCTCAGACCGGCTCACTGGCCGCCCGCTGGAGGAGACCACACGGAGACCACTTCAGGAGGAGGACCCGCCGCCTCCACACCGGATCCTTCTTTCTCTAAAAGCTTTGAAGGTCACCTTTCAAAAAATAATCCACGGGCTCAATTTGAATCCTCGGCCCAGACGGAGACGAGTCAAAAGCGTCAGTTTGGGGTCAAAGGGCGTTCGCAAGAAGTCTGTTTTCACAAGATGGATGGGGGGCTTCAAACACGTCTCTGTCCCGGCTGAAGCTTTCTGACGTTTTGCTAAGTGACCGCGTGAAGTCTGACCACACACACACACACACACACACACACACACTCAGACACACACACGCACACACACACACACACACACACACACTCAGACACACACACGCACACACACACACACACACACACACACGCACACACGCACACACACACACACACTCCGGAGCAGTATGAGGAGGAACATGCGTTTATGGCTTTATGTTGGAGGTCATACATTAAAGCCTGAAGTGAGAGACTCGCGGCTCCTCTGCACTTGGAGATATGTATATATATATATATATATATATATATATATATATACATATATATATATATATACATATATATATGGATAACAGCTTTTTTACTTTAGTGTAAACTTCAGCGTAAACTCCATTAATGTGGCGACCGCCTTTGAGGCTTCTCTCTTCTGATTGGACGGCAGCAGCTGTCATCACGTCGCTGTGTTTGAGAAGTAAAGCATCAGGATGTCATTTGATTTATGATCCAGATCCTCAAGATACGATTATACAGCCGTCATGTATATGTATCTATATCTATACAGATATATCTATATCTATATCTATATCTATAGATATAGATATACTTATATAAATATATGTGCTTGTAGAATATATATATATATATATATATATATATATATATATATATATATATATATAAGAAAATATATAGTTAGTTATATATATATATTTTTTTTTTGTCTAGGATATATATATATATATGTGTGCGTTTATATATATATATTTATATCTCACAAACACATATATATATATATAAATATATATATATATATATATATTTATATATGTGTATATATATATATATATATATATATATATATATATATATGTAGTATAGTACCTTTAATGTTTTAATATAAACCCACTGAGTGAAGGAGCTGCGTGTTTGAGGTTAAACACGCAGCTCCTTCACCAGGACTCCATTAAAGTAACATTTAGATATTCAAACAACAATAATAATGATTCAATAATACTCAAAAAGATACTAATACATTTACATTCTGCTCACTTTCATACTTTTATGTATGACTGAATCCATGAAGTGTGTTTTACGTTGTGGGATTAAGTGAAGAAAAATATTTAAATACTTCTTCCACCACTGCATATATTTATCTTACCTTTGATATTTGTTTCATATATTTCATGTATGGGTCTTTCGCAGTATTTTAGTCCCATATTTCACGCGTTCTCCGCCATCATCAAATGAGATCATAAAATACCCAAAAATATCCTTTTTAAAAATTGTTATTAAAAAATAAAAGAGGAGCACTTGTCCAGTCAGCAGGCTGAGATGCATTTCTTAATTTATCCCTTTTTATTCAAAGAGAATCGATTAGAAACGATAATCTGAGAGTCCGGATGGATGTAATCTAATGTTTCTCACCCCATCGTGTATACTTTATAAATCACTGCTGAACTCATCTTAATTCTATAAATCTGATCCGTTGATGCATTTACTACATATTTATCCTGTATTGAACTCCTCCGCTCCAGTTTTAACACGTTTCACAGATCCTGCAGGGAAAAAATCTACTTTACGGGTAAAAAATAAGAAGAAATAATGACAAAAATACATTAATTTAAAATAAACTAGTATTTTGAAAATCTTCTTGACTGCATTAATGTTTTGATTATTTTTTTATTTAAATAACCCGGTGTGATCGGCCATACTTTGTTCATAATCTGCCTTTAGATGAACACGTTAAGACATAAAATCTGTATAATTATGAAACAATACATTAGGTTACACCCCGCTCACCCTTCACAGAAACAGGTGTAGAGAAATATTAAATATAATACACACTTATTCAACCATTGACTTTATATTTTACACTTATTTATGTTTAATCTGATTTTTTTGGGAGAATGCTTTAAACTAAATTCTCCAAAATAAAACAGACGAGGACAATAAATACAACTTTGATTTAAGAACTTTTAGGAGCTTTGTGTGGATTGTATATTCATAGAATCGTTCAGCTTTAATCTGCTAAATGTTCAGTTAATTCAAAACCTGAAATGTCTTCAGCTTTTCTTTCTTTTGTCTGCGTTCAATATGAAATCACTTTGATGTTCTCGTATATTTAATTACAGTTCCGATACGCGGGGCTTAATGTCATCAAAGGATTAGGTCGTTAGTCATCACGAGGTCACAAACATCCCGAAGTACCTGTTCGTCCTCCTCTTCCTCTTCTGCTGCAGGAGCAACTTTATCTCTTTATCTTCCTCTTCCTCTCGGAGAAAAACGTGTAAAGGAGCAAAACGTTAACATCCTCGCGGCAGTGCTCTGCTCCTCCTCCTCCCCGCTGGCGGCTCCGACTGACGCACTGAGGGCTTTTTGGCGCACAGGTAAGCGGCGCGCTGCGGAGCGACGAGCTCTCTGATTGGCTGCGCGGCTCCGGTTGCCTGCAGGCTCCGCCCACACGCCGCCGGCCTCTTTGAAGGGGAGAGAGCGCGCGAGACTCCAGGTCTACAGAGGAGAGACGGTTTTATAAAGTCCCTTTATAACCAAGGGTAATAAGCTTCTATTGTATAGAGATGGTACAAATAGGATTATTAATAAGTTTCATTACATTATAATTCAGGAAAATGTTTAGTAAAGAGAGTAAAACTGCAGTTTTGGGGTAAAATCGTTTTTAAAAGTTGCGTTATAACAAATTGTAAGCTTCTATTATATAGAGATAAAATATAAATAAATTAAAATATGATTATTAATAAGTTTCATTACACTATAAATGTTTAATTATGTAAAGTAAAACTGCACTTTTCAGGTACAATAGTTTTTTAAAAGTCACGTTATAACAAATTGTAAGCTTCTATAATGGAGATCAAATTAAAAAAATTAAAATAATATTATTAATAAGTTTCATCACCTTATAATCTAGGCAAATGTGTAATTAAGTAAAGTAAAGAGAATAAAACTGAAGTTTTTGAGGTTCAATAGTTTTATAAAGTCACTTTATAACCAAGTGTAAGTTTCTATTATATAGAGATTAAATAAATAAATAAATATCATATTATTAATTTGTTTCTTTACACTATAATGTGTAATTATGTAAAGTAAAGACAGTAAAACTGAAGTTTTTGGGGCACTTAACTCTTTTTACTTGATACATCATCTACGACATATTCTACTTTTTTCTTCACCACATTTATGTGTCATTTATTTTTACTTTTCCCTTCACAGACCAGACATGTGATCATCTCATTACATAACGTTATAGAATCAACACAACATTAAAGTGACTTCCACCACGAAGACTCATCCTGCTTTTACTTTTGAGACTTTGCTCAGACGTCCGCTGAGGTAAACATGCTCAATACAGGACTTTAACTTATTGTAAATATTATTTAAAAATATAGAATATTGTTGTATTGTTGTCGGTAGATGACCTGAACCACACCAAGAACCACCCGGTCTCAGCTGTATGTGGGCCCCAGTGGACCGGGTCCCTATGGACCCCAGTGGACCGGGTCCCTGTGGACCGGGTCCCTATGGACCCGGTCCACTGGGGCCCACATACAGCTGAGACCGGGTGGTCCTGGCCGAGGCCCTGAGAGGCGCTCTGAGTCTCCGACACCCCGTGGAGCTGTGACTGGCGGAGTGTCGCCTGTTGGTCTGAACGGAGGTTTTAAATGCTCTGAAAGCTTTTTGTTGGAGCCAAATGATCTAAACGGAGTCGAGGCGTCTCTGACGGTCCCAGCCTGAGTGAACATCATCTCCCCTCGGAGGGCCTTCTCTTTTTATTCCTCCTCTCGTGAGTTAATTCCTTTCCTGTCGCGGCACGTCGGAGCAGCGGCTTCACGTCAACTGACAAACACGACCACAGACAGGCCGGCGGGAAGCCACTTCCTTCCTCCTCCTCCTCCTCCTCCTCCTCCTCCTCCTCCTCCTCCTCCTCCTCCTCCTCCTCCTGCTCCTGCTCCTCTTGCTGAGTTTAAAGCTGATTGTGCAACTCTTGGGACTTTTAAGAAAGAAAAAAAAGCAAATATTGGCAGATTTTCTACACACCTGCAAGTTAAAAAAGATAATCTAATAATAATCTAAAGGTGAGACGTTCTCTCAGAACTCGTTTATTGGACGCCACGCGGTGAGAGTCGCACATCAAAGAGAAATCTGAGATCATTTTGAGGACGGACGGGGAAAAAATTCTAATAAATTTGGCAACTTTGAAAGTTGTAAGCTTCTATTATGTAGAGATAAACATATAAAAACTTAAAAAAAAAGATTATTAATAAGTTTTATTACACTATAATTCATAATAAAGTCCCTTTAGAACCAAGTGTAAGCTTCTATTAAATAGAGATACAATTAAAATAATATTATTAATAAGTTCCTTTACACTATAATTTAGGCACATGTATAATTATGTAAAGTAAAGACAGTAAAACTGAAGTTTCCAGGTACAATAGTTTTAAAAAGGCACTTTATAACAAATTGTAAACTTCTATAATAGAGACAACAATTAAAAAAAATATATATATTATTAATAAGTTTCTTTAGACTATAATTCAGCCAAATGTGTAATTATGTAAAGTAAAGAGTAAAACTGAAGTTTCCAGGCTCATTAGTTGTATGAAGTCCCTTTATAACCAGGTGTAAGCTTCTATTATATGGAGATTGTTTTCAAATAAAAACTAAACTTGACGAAGAGAGTTTTCTGACGCGTGTAACTCGCCTCCGCGGCCTCGCCGTGCGCCTCGGCGCTCGGAGGACTGCAGACCTCCCACGCCGCCTAAATGTTGTTTACGGACGTCTTTAAATAGTCGAGCTCGTTTCCTCCCGACGCAGCGAGAGAGACGTGGCGTTCCGTTACCGTGGCGACCCGGGGGGCGTGAAGGTCGTGTTCGGATCGCTTGTCCGACACGTTTGATTTTGTCTGCCGCTCCTCCTGAGGTTCCTCCCGTGTGCAGAATCCTCTCTGTCTGTTTGTGGTTCTTTAAACTCTCCGGTGAAGGAACCGGAGGGTTCTCCTGAAAGAGCTTCTGTTTGCATACCTGTCGCACCTTTGACCTCCACACGGTAACCGTGGTTACCTGTCCACCCACGTCTCCCCGAGACGCAGAACCATAAAGGTTCTCAAAGGATTCTTTAAAAGGCTTTGGGGTTCCACGAAGAACCATCACCTACTGGAGAACCATTCTGGAGATGGTGCCTTAAAGAACCATTTGGTAAAGGTTCTGTGTGGAACCAGAAATGGTGCCTTAAAGAACCATGTTTTTTATTTACTTTAAGGCACCTTTTAAGATTCTTTGTTGAACTATTTAAGGAAATGGTTCTTTAAAGAACCCTGGTTTGAAAGGTTCTGTGTGGAACCAGAAATGGTGTCTCACAGAACCATTTGTTGAAGGTTCTTTGAGACACCTTTTAAGGTTCTTTGAAGAACTCGTTAAGGATATGGTTCTTTTAAGAACCCTGAATTGAAAGGTTCTTTAAGGAACCAGGAATGATATCTCAAAAATCTTTTTTTAAGGTTCTTTGAGACAACTTTATAGGTTCTTTGTGGAACTATTTAAGGGAAAAGTTTCTTTAAAGAACCCTGGTTTGAAAGGTTCTGTGTGGAACCAGAAATGGTGCCTTAAAGAACCATTTTTTAAGGTTCTTTGAGACACCTTTATATGTTATTTGTGGAAGTCTTTAAGGGAAAAGTTTCTTTAAAGAACCCTGATTTGAAAGGTTCTTTGTGGAACCAGAAATGGTGCCTTAAAGAACCATTTTTTACGGTTCTTGGAGACACCTTTTATATGTTCTTTGAAGAACTCCTTAAGGACATGGATCTTTAAAGAACCCTGGTTTAAGAAGGTTTTGTATGGAACCATAAATGGTGCCTTAAAGAACCCTTTTTTGAAGGTTCTTTGAGGAACCTTTAAAAATGGTTCTTTGTGGAACTCCTTAAGGAAATGGTTCTCTAAAGAAGCTTGGTTTGAAAGGTTCTTTGTGGAACCAGATATGGTTCTTCTATGGCATCGCTCTAGAGAACCATTTTCGGTTCCAGGTGGAACCTTTAACTTTTCTGTGCGTAAACCCGATGTTGTACGAATCGATCAACGTAGCGTCGCTGCCGCTCGGCATGCTGGGTAAAGTCGGCCGACGCAGGGCGTGTGCGTACACGCCGCAATTTGGAACAAATTAACTTTTAAAAGCGCCGTAAATGCTGCAGGAAATGTTCATAATTATTTTTCATTCATAGCGTTTATTTTGAGCTGGTGTCCCTGAACTCACCGCAGAAAGAGTTTAAGAGTTTAATAGTTTAATAGTTTAAGAGTTTACCTGTTTACCTGTTTTAATTGTGAGTCGTGCTGCAGGATCTGGACGTTCAGCTCTCTGCACACCTGTATCCATCGTGTGATGACATCACTGACCCGTCACATGATCTACTGGAGGTCACGTGATCTACTGAAGGTCACGTGATCTACTGGAGGTCACGTGATCTACTGGAGGTCACGTAAAGACTTTTAATTGTGTTTATTTTATTTATCCCAATATCACAACTTTCAAACTCCCTCAGAGGGCTTCACTGTCAGGACACATAGACATCCCTTGACCTTTGACCTTTGACTAACATCGGATCAGGAACAACACACAAGAAATAGAGAAAACCTTTTCGGGGGAGAAAAATTCTGTAAACCTTCCTGATCGTCCATCGTGGTTCTGTGTGTGTGTTCAGTAAGAGAGAGAGAGAGAGAGAGAGAGAGAGAGAGAGAGAGAGAGAGAGAGGGGAAAAGCTCCACCATGTCTGATGTTATACGTCTTAACTACAGGACGCTGCCCCCCCCCACACACACACACACACACAGACTGTCAGGTGGAAACTACACTATATATTTGGTTTACTACTTTCAAAGGTGGAGACTGGTAAAACATAGCAGAGACCTACCCAGGTGCATGCTGGTCCGGTACCTGCCTCCTCCTACATATTACCCAGGTGCCCACAGTGTTACCCAATTAGTGATAAAATAAAGAATCAAAAGACTAAATATATATAAACAACAACAATTAAATGTCTCTGAGGACGTGACGCCGGCCCTTTAAATGTCTCTGAGGACGTGACGCCGGCCCTTTAAATGTCTCTGAGGACGTGACGCCGGCCCTTTAAATGTCTCTGAGGACGTAACGCCGGCCCTTTAAATGTCTCTGAGGACGTGACGCCGGCCCTTTAAATGTCTCTGAGGACGTGACGCTGGCCCTTTAAATGTCTTCACGGCAATAAAATAAAAGCTCAACACTTTTTATTGCAGGAAGAAAGAAAAAAGACAAACAAAACAAACTGAACCGTGTAGATATAATGACAGTCATTAGCCAGGAGTGTGTGTGTGTGTGTGTCCGTGTGTGTGTGTGTGCGTGTGTTTGTGTGTGTTAACCAGCTCACGGTGTGTTTTGTGTGATATTATGTGTGTTTGTATGTGATTGTCTGATTGTGTGTGATTGTGTTTGTGTGCGTGTGTTCAGCAGCTCACGATGTGTGTGTGTATTTGTGTGTGTGTATTTGTGTGTGTGTGTGTTTGTATTTGTGTGTGTGTGTGTGTGATTGTTTGTGTGTGTGTGTGTATGTGTGTGTGTGATTGTTTGTGTGTGAGTGTGTGTGTGATTGTTTGTGTGTGAGTGTGTGTGTGATTGTTTGTGTGTGAGTGTGTGTGTGATTGTTTGTGTGTGTGTGTGTGTGTGTGTGATTGTTTGTGTGTGTGTGTGTGATTATTTGTGTGAGTGTGTGTGTGATTGTGTGTGTGTGATTGTTTGTGTTTGTGTGTGAGTGTGTGTGTGATTGTGTTTGTGTGTGAGTGTGTGTGTGATTGTGTTTGTGTGTGTGTGTGTGTGTGTGTGTGTGTGTGATTGTGGTGTTTTATGTAAACACGGTTTCCCACCGGTTGAAGTTGGTTCTGGTTCTGATCCACCGGCCTCGGCTTAGACTCGTCTCTCTCTCGTCTCACGGGAGCCAGACACATCCTCCTCCTCCTCCTCCTCCTCCTCCTCCTCTTCCTCCTCCTCTTGCTCCTCCTCCTCCCGCTCTTCCTCCTCCTCCTCCCCCTCCTCCTTCTCTTCCTCTTCCTTTTCCTCCTCCTCCTCCTCCTCCTCCTCCTCCTCCTCCTCCTCCTCCTCCTCCTCCTCCTCCTCCTCCTCCACTAGGCCTCTAAAGCCTCACTTCCCCTGCGAGGCGAAACAAAGTAAACACGGAGCGCCTAGTCGTCAACTTCCTGATCCTGGTTAATTATTCAAGATCCCGGAGGAGGGGCCGGCCCACAGTGGAGTCAGGCACTCAGTCACTCACCACCCCCCCCCCCCCCCCCTCCCTTTCAACTTCAAACCCGGTCATTTCATGCAAGCTGCGCTTTGATTGTACCAAACACCTGTATTTTCCAAAGGAGAGACTTCCTCGCGAGCCCCCGCCTCCATCTTTGATTGTTAAACAGCGGTGGCGCCGTCATTACCGTCTGAGCGCCCGATGCCGCCCAGCCCCCCCCCCCCAAAGAGAGAGAGAGATAGAGAGAGAGAGAGAGAGAGGGGGAGAGAGAGATTTATTTCATATATTATTATTTTGACTTATTTTTTTAGGGTGCGTTTAAAAGTGTTAAACTTTAAATGTGCTGGATTTACTGGAGAGAGATGGGGGGAGAGAGAGAGGGAGAGAGAGAATTCATCAAAAACTTAAAAAACTAAGTCATGCAATACAAACAAACCCAAGAAAACATTAGTAAATAAAGAAGAGAGAGAGGGAGAGAGAGAGGGGGATATTTATTTGATCAAATTCTTTTTTTTCACTTTACTTTTTTTTTCGTCCTGTTAAACTTAAATGTTCTGTATTTACTGGATGAAGATGAGATGAAGTGATGAAGTGATGAAGAGATGAAGTGATGAAGAGATGAAGTGATGAAGTTATGAAGAGATGAAGTGATGAAGTGATGAAGTTATGAAGAGATGAAGAGATGAAGTGATGAAGTGATGAAGTTATGAAGAGATGAAGTGATGAAGAGATGAAGTGATGAAGTGATGAAGAGATGAAGTGATGAAGTGATGAAGTGATGAAGTGATGAAGTGATGAAGTGATGAAGAGATGAAGTGATGAGAGTGATGAAGAGATGAAGAGATGAAGAGATGAAGAGATGAAGTGATGAGAGAGATGGAGAGATGAAGAGATGAAGAGATGAAGAGATGAAGTGATGAAGAGATGAAGTGATGAGAGAGATGAAGAGATGAAGTGATGAGAGTGATGAAGAGATGAAGAGATGAAGTGATGAAGAGATGAAGAGATGAAGAGATGAAGAGATGAAGAGATGAAGAGATGAAGTGATGAGAGAGATGAAGAGATGAAGTGATGAAGAGATGAAGAGATGAAGTGATGAAGAGATGAAGAGATGAAGAGATGAAGAGATGAAGAGATGAAGTGATGAAGAGATGAAAAGATGAAGTGATGAAGTGATGAGAGTGATGAAGAGATGAAGAGATGAAGTGATGAAGAGATGAAAAGATGAAGTGATGAGAGTGATGAAGAGATGAAGAGATGAAGAGCTATAAGCAGAGAACTCCTTTTTAAATTCAGAGCTTAAAGTTCGGAGGTGGAAACTCGGGACTTTTTTTCTTTCTTCTCGCTCACCAGTAATCCTCCAGGAAGACAGACAGACAGACAGACAGACACACACACACACACGTATACACACACATATACACACACTCACACACACACACACACGCCCGCGCTGCAGCAGTAATGCCATGCTTTATTAGACGGCTCTCCTGCCATCCTGTCTCCCTCAGATTAATATCCTCTGGGCTCCTCAGCAGCTGTTTCCGCCCCTAACACCCTCATCTTCATCTTCATCCTCACCCTCATCCTCATCTTCATCTTCATCTTCCTGCAGCCGGCCCTCGCTTCACACGGCGGGGGCTCAGACGAGGCCGCGTGGTTCTAGGAGAGGTCTTTTGGCTTAGCACCGTGTGTGTGTGTCTGTGCGTGTATGTGTGTGTGTGTGTGTGTGTGTGTGTGTGTGTGTGTGTGTGTGTGTGTGCAGGATCTCTTGTCCACGCAACTGAAACAGCCACTTAAAGAAGGACGCCCTTCAGCAGCTCTCTATACTTGGAGATCTGCTTTTCTTCTTCTTCTTCTTCTTCTTCTTCTTCTTCTTCTTCTTCTTCTTCTTCTTCTTCTTCTTCTTCTTCTTCTTCTTCTTCTTCTTCTTCTTCACGGCGGGCTCTATCGTGAGTTCAGATGCAACTGCAACGAGGAATATATAATATAGTATAATATAATATATTATAATATATCATATTATAATATATTATAACATAATATGATATAATATAATATAGTATAATATAATATATAATAATATAATATATAATAATATAGTATGATATATAATGTATTATAATATATAATAATATCTTATAACGTATAATAATATAATGTATAATAATATAATATCATATAATATAGTATAATATAATATATAATAATATCTTATAACGTATAATAATATAATATATAATAATATCTTATAATGTATAATAATATAATGTATAATAATATAATATATAATAATATCTTATAATGTATAATAATATAATGTATAATAATATAATATATAATATTATCTTATAACGTATAATAATATAATATATAATAATATCTTATAATGTATAATAATATAATGTATAATTTATAATATATAATAATATCTTATAATGTATAATAATATAATGTATAATAATATAATATATAATATTATCTTATAACGTATAATAATATAATGTATAATAATATAATGTATAATAATATAATATATAATAATATCTTATAATGTATAATAATATAATATAATGTCCGTTCTTTACAGAACAAGCAGAAACCAAACCGTCTCGGCTCCATTAAATCTGTTTGTTGTCGACGTGATTTTGATTTATTATGTTTACAAGCTTCTCCCTCCTTCCCCGTCTGTGAGTTACGCTGTGTCTGTGCTTGTTTTGTGTGTGTGTGTGTGTGCGCTTGTGCATATACTTTGTGTGTGTGTGTGGTTGGGTGTGTCTGCCCTTGGATCAGGTGGGTGTTTACTCCTCACAGGGATTTGTGTGTGTGTGTGTGTGTGTGTATGCATGTGTGTCTGTGTGTTTATGTGTGTGTTTGTGTGTGTGTGTGTGTTTGTGTGTGTTTGTGTCTGTGTGTGTGTGTGTGTACGCATGTGTGTCTGTGTGTTTATGTGTGTGTGTTTGTGTGTGTTTGTGTCTGTGTATGTGTGTGTGTTTGTGTCTGTGTGTATGTGTGTGTGTCTGTGTGTGTGTATCTGTGTTTGTGTGTTTATGTGTGTGTATGTGTGTGTGTGTGTGTGTGTGTGTGTGTGTGTGTGTGTGTGTGTGTGTGTGTGTGTGTGTGTGTGGTGTGGGGCAGACAGGATGTGTGGTGCTTGTCAGCGTGCTCCGGGAGATGAAAGGCCGGGGCGGGTGTGTAAGAAGCCGCCGAGTGGCGTTCAGGTAACAGGTTGTCTCTCTCCCCCACACACACACACACCCCCCCGCCTTCAGCATTCCTCGTGAGCTCTCACCACCGACGCCGCTTTAAAAAATAAAAACCCAACTCAACACCTCCTGCACGCCGCTCCGGGTCCAGGTGCCGCGCTCCAGGCCACGCCCCCGGGCCACGCCCCCGGGCCACGCCCCCTCGCGGCGCGGACGGCGCTCCCTGTTCCCGTGTGCGTGTGAGCGGTTGCCGGCGGTTGCGTCATCGTGAAGACGCCGCCGGGTGAATCATTTTTAAGAATGGGGCCCGGCGGCGCGCGGATCCGCGCCGCGGCCGAGAGGAGCCGCGAGGAGCCGCGAGGAGCCGCGAGGAGCCGCGAGGAGCCGCCGCTATGCGGTCCGGCCGGTTCCCTCTAGAGTCATTACGCCGGTTCCTTTGTCTCCGCTTTGTTCTCCGAGGAAGTCGTTAGCTCGACTCCACGATGTCTGAGGCCGCGGAATGAGAGAAGAAGAATAGAATAGAATTATACTTTATTAATCCCCAAGGGGAAATTTGCGGACAAAGTAGCACCAATAAACATTAAACTAAAACACAATAATACAATATACATATAAGAAAGAAGAATAAGTGTGCAACAAGCGAGATATAAAATAAAAATAAAATAAAATATATGCAATATGTATATATATACACAACATATGTAAGAGAATAACAAATAACAATTAAATACAATGTGCAAAATGCAAAGTGCAGGTGTGTTATTGAATCACTAGATGCTGGCAGGAGGAGGTGCTTTGTTATAAAGCCTCATGGCCGTGGGCAGGAATGTTCTCCTGTATCGCTCCTTATGGCAGCGGAGCGAGACGGAGCGGTTGGAGAACGTGCTCCTCTGTCCCTGGAGGAGGTGGTGGAGAGGGTGGTCCTCTGTCCCTGTAGAGGAGGTGGAGAGGGTGCTCCTCTGTCCCTGGAGGAGGTGGAGGAGAGGGTGGTCCTCTGTCCCTGGAGGAGGTGGAGGAGAGGGTGGTCCGGGTTGTCCAATATGGACAAAAGTTTCTTCAGCGTCCTCCTCTCCACCTCCTGCTCCAGGTGCTCCAGCTTGCAGCCGGTGATGGAGCCGGCCCTCCTCATCAGTTTATTAAGACGTGGCGTCCCCGGCCCCGATGCTGCTCCTCCATCGGCTGCTCCCCCAGCAGCCGATGGAGGAGCAGCCCACTGACCACAACCGACTGGTAGAACATCTCCAACATCTTGCTGCACACGTTGAAGGATCGGAGCTTCCTCAGGAAGAAGAGTCGACTCCTCCCCTTCTTGTCCACAGCGTTGATGTTGGCCTTCCAGTTCAGTCGGCTGTCGATGGAGACGCCCGGGTACTTGCACTCCTCCTCCTCCTCCTCCTCCTCCTCCTCCTCCTCCTCCTCCTCCTCCTCCTCCTCCTCCTCCCTCCTCCTCCTCCTCCTCCTCTCCTCCTCCTCCTCCTCCTCCTCCCGTCCATCCCTGATACACCCGACCACTGCAGAGTCATCTGAGTACTTCTGCAGATGGCATGACTCCATGACTGAGAGAACATCCAGAGGCACGGGCCCGCCAAGAGGTTCTACAGCCGGTTCTCTAGCCGCAGGCGGTTCTCTAGCCACAGGCGGTTCTACAGCCGGTTCTACAGCCGGCTCTACAGCCGGTTCTCTAGCTACAGGCAGTTATCTAGCTACAGGCGGTTCTATTCCTCCAAGAGGTTCTCTACCTCCAGGTGGTTCTCTAGCCACAGGCGGTTCTCTAGCCACAGGCGGTTCTCTAGCTACAGGCGGTTCTCTAGCCACAGGCGGTTCTCTAGCCACAGGCGGTTCTCTAGCTACAGGCGGTCCTCTAGCCACAGGCGGTTCTCTAGCCACAGGCGGTTCTCTAGCCACAGCCGGTTCTCTAGCCACAGGCGGTAATCTAGCTACAGGCGGTTCTATTCCTCCAAGAGGTTCTCTACCTCCAGGTGGTTCTCTACCTCCAGGTGGTTCTCTAGCTACAGGTGGTTCTCTTTCTCCAGGTGGTTCTGTACCTCCAGGTGGTTCTGTACCTCCAGGTGGTTCTCTACCTCCAGGTGGTTCTGTACCTCCAGGTGGTTCTTTTCCTCCAGGTGGTTCTCTTCCTCCAGGTGGTTCTGTACCTCCAGGTGGTTCTCTTCCTCCAGGTGGTTCTCTGTGGAGGTCCAGTGGTCTATCCTGTTTCTGTTCTGTGACGTCTGGATTAAACACGGATGTGTCCCCGTGTGTTATGTGTGTCGTCGTCTGTTGCTATGACGACAGGCGGAGACAACATGTCCCCCTGAAGGCCGCCGTGGTTCTGCGACGTGGTTCTGCGACACTCGGGGAGGAGAGGGTGTGGATCCTAACTATAGGCCCAAGAACCTCAGCCCGGCTGGTCACGTGACGTCTGTCCAGCTCATGAACTCATAACACACTGTGATCATGAACACACATTTCTTTCAATTCTTACTATATTTTATTTTCAAACACAAAGTAACACAATGGAAGTGAAGCACCACGTGTTTCATGAGCTCGGAGCACCGGGAGGCTGGGAGCTCTTCCCCGGTGTGCGGACGTGCGCGCGAGCCGGTGAGCCGCTCGTGAGCTCGTGAGCTCGTGGCCAGACGAAACGAGACCTTTAAGTACATGCCTTCGGGATTGTCTCGGTCACGTGACCCGGTGTCTCCAACCTGCCTTCTCCCAGCCGGCCGCCCGCCTCCTCACCGGTGAATTAAAACAAGGTAAACCGTTTTCTACAGCAGCTTTCACGGACTGCTTAGATCTAGTGCTCGGGATATTCTCCCTGAACCTCCCGGTTTCACTTCAACCCCCAAGAAGAACAAAAAGAGAAGAACAAAAAGGCGGAATGGCACAAACCGAGAGGGCGCGCGTCGCACCGGGGAGGCGCGTCGCCCCTCCGGGCCTTATCGGCGTTAAACGATGACCACCCCCCCCTCACCCTCACCCCCACCCTCTCTCTCTTTTGTTGGTGACATTATTTCGTTGTCGCCATAATGCGCAAAGCGAGAGGCGCACCGTGTCCCCGGCCGCAGCCCCGGTCGGATTTGCGCAGATTACAGTGACTAGAGAGCGCCTCGTAATCCCGATGGGGCCGTGTGCACCGGCGCAGCGGCGCGAGCGGGACGTCCCGCTAACAGCCGGGTGGGTCCCGGAGGGAGGCACGTGCGCATTACGGTCCGCCGGGTGGCGTCTGTCTCCGGGACGAGGTCGTGACCGCGGGTTGCACTGCGCATGTCTCCACTGACGGCGCGCGTGTTGTGTCTCTTGCAGGATGGCGGAGGTTCCGGTGTCATGTGACTGCTTCGTGTCGCTGCCTCCCGGCTCTCGCGATGACCACGTGATCTTTGCGAAGAACGCAGACCGGCCCCGGGATGAGGTGCAAGAGGTGGCCCACCACCCCGCGGAGGCCCACCCTGCAGGGGCCATGCTGCAGGTACGGCAGAGCTAGTGCTGGACCCTGTAGTCCTGGACCCTGTAGTCCTGGACCCAGAGCTAGTCCTGGACCCAGAGCTAGTCCTGGACCCTGTAGTCCTGGACCCTGAGCTAGTCCTGGACCCTGTAGTCCTGGACCCAGAGCTAGTCCTGGACCCTGTAGTCCTGGACCCAGAGCTAGTGCTGGACCCCTGTAGTCCTGGACCCAGAGCTAGTCCTGGACCCTGTAGTCCTGGACCCAGAGCTAGTGCTGGACCCTGTAGTCCTGGACCCTGTAGTCCTGGACCCAGAGCTAGTCCTGGACCCAGAGCTAGTCCTGGACCCTGTAGTCCTGGACCCTGTAGTCCTGGACCCTGTAGACCTGGACCCAGAGCTAGTCCTGGACCCTGTAGACCTGGACCCTGTAGTCCTGGACCCAGAGCTAGTCCTGGACCCAGAGCTAGTCCTGGGCCCTGTAGTCCTGGACCCTGTAGTCCTGGACCCAGAGCTAGTCCTGGACCCTGTAGTCCTGGACCCAGAGCTAGTCCTGGGCCCTGTAGTCCTGGACCCAGAGCTAGTCCTGGACCCTGTAGTCCTGGACCCTGTAGTCCTGGACCCTGTAGTCCTGGACCTGTGCAGGTCTCAAACCACACCTGAGTGACAATAGGCTTCATGCATGACAATAAATCCACTTTTATAGATATTGCGCATGTATACTTACGCAACCTGCTGTAGTGCAGAACATGTTAACGTCATATATTTTAAATGTTAACGTCATTTATCTGCTTGTGAACATTATTATTCACATGAACCCGTCTGAATATTAAAGAAGAGACTCTGATCCTGTTAATGTTCACGTTCCCCTGGCCTCCAGCTGTTGACATGAACAGTTCAGGTGAGGTTATCATGTTAAAGTTCAACTTATATAACATGAAGAAACAGACAAATAACATCCTTTTTGTTTAAGTAACTCAAACATTTGAATGTTTTCAATTTGCAAACAAATTGTGATGCGATTGTTAAGATTATGCACAAATTCACCAAAATGTATTCTTCAAATGCAATTTCACAAACTTCATAATAACAGGAACATAATCTCCCTCTCGTTGTTTTTAATCTGAATGTGACTCGTGGATGCTTCTCGTCTATCATATCGATGGAGCAGGTCAGATTCATTCATACAGGTGTCCAACACGAGGCCCGCGGGCCGAACGCGGCCCACCACGCCATTTTCTGCGGCCCCTGAAAGACACACGATCGCCTTTATATCCTGTGCTTTTATTTTGAAGGTTTCTAATGAAATGGATTTGTGTTATAATATTAGAGAAATGTCCTTGTGTACAATATCTCTACAGTTGAATAAAGAATAATTAAAAGCAAAGAAAGTTATTACCTTCGCATTGAAAATGGTAATGTTTTGATCGCCGTGTATTTGTATGCGTGCGTGTTATTCGCATAAGTCAAAAAGTATTAAACCGAATCGCATGACATTTGGTGGGATTATTGGTTATTATCCGGTGACCATTTGATTAGATTTTGGGATTGACCGGGTCAAAGGTCAAGGTCAAGGTTGTAAAAAGGTCAAAATCTTCTTTTTACCATACAGTACATGTGTATGTTCATAATGTAATGCCCGATCTTGTGATGTATATCTCCTGCCCCTGGGTGTCGTGCTTCTGGTCTCCAGTGCACCTACATCCAGATCCCCCAGGTGGAGCGGACCCACGCCGTGGTGCTCAGCAAACCGGCCTGGATGTGGGGCGCCGAGATGGGAGCCAACGACCAGGGCGTCTGCATCGGGAACGAGGCCGTGTGGACCCGGGAGCCCGTGGGCTCCGGGGAGGCCCTGCTGGGCATGGACTACGTCAGGTGAGGACTCACCGGCTGGTCCCCCACCGATCGCATTCACCTGTAACCAGGCACGTGCACAGACATTTTGGGGGGCCGGTGCTCAAACCCCAAGAAAAGGGCACATGCCAAAAAAAGATTCTGACAGAGTTAAAGCATAAGCAGACATATGACCTGTTTCCTCTGCAGCATCAGACCGCTATCTTACACTTCCTTTATGAAGAAAGATGAATTATTATATAGCAACAACAGTACAAGCGTTCTGATTGGCTGATGGGTCGTCATGCCAGCCACGTACCGCCTCCTCGCCAGTCTGGTTCTGATCCGTATCGTCCTCTTACGTCATTTTCAAAATGAGCGATATTGATAGACATCAACAGCCCAGAGCAGCGGTCCTCAAACTAAGGCCGGCACATGTGGCCTCTGAACCAGGGGGGGGGGGTCCTACAGGCGGTATAGGCGGCCGCCTAGGGCGCAAAAAAATGCGCTCCCCTCTGAAAAGAAATACATAATTTTCAAGTTGTGTTTTGCCACTGCTGGGGCTTGAACCCAGGACCTTGCGTCCACCGAACACACGCTCCTACCCACTAAACCACAGCACCAAATTAGATTTCTTTTTCAAACTGCATCAACTTCTGTTCTGTACCAAAAGTACAACCCGGGGCTCGTGAGCGGAGAGGAGCGTGTCGGAGCGAAAGTCTCTCAAGAACTCAGATAAATGCCCCGTCGGATATCAAAACACATTTGGGGACTTGATGACTGAGAGAGTAACTTTTATTCTTAAACACTGATGAATGAAAAAAAAAAAGTGCCTCCTGAAAAAAGGGCACTTTACTCATCCGGGGCAAAAGGGGCGGAGCTTGAGCACCACTAGGGCTCTACCTGTGCACGTGCCTGCCTGTAACTGACGGGAGGAAACTATTGTCCGCCGCCTCATTAAACACGGATTATGCGCGTAAGTGGCTTTGATGGTCGGGTGTGTAGGTAACCGTGAGCGCGTCGTGATTCATCTCTGGATGTAGAAAAGCCGTGTGGTGTTCCTCCTGGTCGGAGCAGCTCCAGGTTCCTTAAGAACCATGGAGACTCAGATCAAAGGACATCTCAGGCCTGTCGCCAGAGAGAGAAGACTTCACTCTTTTGATTCCCCGTCCCCAGGCTGGGTCTGGAGCG
>CM070110.1:24498416-24645916 GCA_036178185.1 Liparis tanakae | reverse complement strand
CCTCTGTTACTTTGTTCTGCTTCTCTTTTCAAAGTCAAACTTTGCAGAGAGAATGTTTACACATTTTAATAAGATTTGTGAGAGTTTTAAACCTTTCAACTGGCTCATCCCAAACATATAATGTAGATATAATGTACATATAAAGTGATTTTTATCAATTCGAACCTCAAATTTTAATATTTCTCCGTGTGCCGTCTTCATTTGCTCCGACCCAGTAACATATAGACTGATATGTAAACAAAAGAACTGTTTTAAAAAAAAGGTCCAAATGTGAACATGAATGGAGTCGCCCCCTAGTGGTGGCAGAGAGGCTTCGTAGTTTGGGCCCCTTTCGGAGCAGAGGCCTGAAGAGGCGTGTTCCCTGAAGCCGACGGCGTGTTCCCTGCAGCCGACGGCGTGTTCCCTGCAGCCGACGGCGTGTTCCCTGCAGCCGACGGCGTGTTCCCTGCAGCCGACGGCGTGTTCCCTGAAGCCGACGGCGTGTTCCCTGCAGCTGACGGCGTGTTCCCTCTCCGTCTCCAGGGCGACGGCGGCGTCTTCCAGGTCCTGCGGGAGCTGGAGGCTCAGTGCCTCAGCGAGATGTCTGCCGTGCTGAGCGGAGAGATCTCCGGGGAAGAGCTGGGGGATTTGTTCTTTGACTCCGTGGACACCGAGATCAAGCTGTACCAGTGAGGGGGGGGGAGGGGGGGGATCTCTATAGTGTTTATGTGCATAACTTAACCTCCTGTTACCGTCACATGTTCTAACATCTTTGACCCCAGTAATTAAAACCTCCAGAAAATTATTAGAATTCATATTTGTTCCCACGTTTAGGGTTCAGATACTTTATGTTTGTTTGTTACCTAAATATCCCATTAAATAAAAATAAAAAGCCGAAATATGCAGATCACCGTTAAAATCTCCCTGATTGACCTCTAATTGGAAAGAGATACATTTGTATTGTTTTAATGGCTTTATGTTTCTTCTAAGTACATATTTTTTTAATATTAAATTGACCCCAAAGAACACCGAGGCGTACGCGTTGTGTTCAGGACTTTGAAAACGTATCATGTGAATGTTATGTTTACCAGTTGTCCCCAATGAATTAGGAACAGTCGTGGAATGTGAAGCCAAGAAAAGGATGTTAGTAATTTGTTTAGAGATGTTAAACATTGAACGGGGTCAACTTGACCCCAAAGGTCACCGGAGGGTGAAGAACTCTCTAATTGGACGATGATTTGTCAAAGCGAGGGAAGAACAGACTGCAGGTACAGACCTAGATTTATATTCATAGATTTACAGAGCGCGTCTCCTACCTGAGGCCAGTCCGTCATCACACTGACCGTCACAGCTGAACTCTAGACATGACCTGCAGCGTGGTAACCGGTATCTTGTGCTTTCTTTGGCTGTTCTAAGCGTAAAGCTCGTACAACAAGAGAGTAAGAGCGTTTCTACAGTCAGGCAGTCAGATCAAAGAGCTTTTGAAGCGCTGCTGAGAACTTAAATGTAGTGAAGTTGTGCTTTTGCATGCACATATAGAAACAGCCCAGTGTGTAGATGTGATGGAGCTCTGTCACAGCGCCCTCTGGTGGACGTCCCTATAGGAGGAGCCTGGCTAATACACCTCCTGCTCCTCGTCTCACAGCACATCCTCCTTCATGAACACAGACTCCACGTAACGTGTGCTTCCCCTGGGAGCCAGGAGTGCACTTCATGAGAGAGGATGTAGTCTCCCCACAGAGAGCTGTGTGCAGCTGTGTGGCGCGGGGCTTCTGTTTAACATGTTGTTGCTTGTTGCAAATGATCTGGTTGGAAAAGATCGATTAAAGAATGTGCATCTTCTGTCCTGTGTGGGCTTCCTGTTCCCTGTTGGAGGTCGCTGGGGTCGGTCACGCTGGAGTACGTCTACTTTACCTTTCCTCTCAGTTTCAGCCCTCTGTCCAGACTTAAACAATGCTGTAAGCCATACACAATAATAATATTAATATTAACAATTAAACATGTCTCAATCCTACTATTCATCATTTCATGACATTACATGTCAGTTAACAGACGCTTTTATCCAAAGCGACTTACAAAAAGTGAATTAAAAATTTAGAAGAACGTAAATCAAGAAAGCAACATTTCTTCGAGTAGCCCAAACTACAAAAACACCATAAGATATATCATGAGTAATGTGAGAATGGTATTCAAGTGTCCCATTGGAGTCATGACAATACGACAGGGAGTTACCATGCACTTGAAACTAAAACTTCTAAAAGGCATTCGGACATTTACTTTATGATTTACGCCTGTGCGACGTGTCAAAGGCCGTTCTGTGAAGACAGGATGATGGAGAGCTACACACTATGTCTATATGTTCAGCTCTATTTAAATAACATATTTCTTGAACCAGAATCCCCTGGAGCTACAGCAGCCGTAATGGGCTATTATTTACTTGCCGGCAGATTCATGGGTGTGTTTCTATGTAGTTTTTGTACGTTTGAAAAAAAGATTTGAACCTGAAAATTCATGTTTTGGTCTTGAACGTTGAAGAAGTGTTGGTCTAAATATCATTTAGATTCTTTCTTTTTTTTTTCTGAAAAAATTAATGTTAATAATATTAAGATAATATAAGATAATATATTCATTTATTAGTCCCACAATGGGGAAATTTCAGGATCACAGCAGTGGGTGTACATAGAGCATTAAAAAAAATAAAAGATAAATAAAAACACAAAACACAATACTAAATACTAATACTACTACTAAAATACAAATACAAAATACTAATACTAAATTACTAATACGAAATACGAAATACTAATACTAAAATACGAAATACTAAAAATAATAAATAAATAAATAAAATAATACAAATTACACACTTTTCATAAAAACACATTGTTGAATTTTTTAATGTAATTTAAGACCAACAATTACATTTTCTGTTTAAAATCTTTTTGTTTTAAACGTACAAAACTATTGCCCTGGATTTGGCTCCATAGATTTCCCCTGTGGCATACAGTCTGCTGCACGGCCTCCAGTCCAATAAGTGGCGCTAGTGAGCCGATAAGCTGGTGTACCAGCCGCCTACACTCAAAGAAGAAGATGATGTGTTGTTGTTCACACTCCATCCAGGAGGGGGCGGCAGTTTAAATATCTGTTACCGTGTGAGAGAGAGAGGGAACCAAACGGCTCGGTGGTGAGCGAGGCGCACCAACTATTAGCCAAGTGTTACACAAATTGTTGTAGTGAAGACTTTATCGTCTTTCCGAGTCTAGTTTCAGCGTTCGCCCCCCGTCCACCCCTTGAAAGAAAGAAAGTGGAGTCGTCCAACGGAAAAAGGTGAGGGGACGACAGGTCGCGAGGCAGCGCTGGACTGACTGATGCTAACGGTCAACTGGAGCTGGACGAGGGCTCCCTATTCAGGATGTAAACAATCCAAACACCCTCTTTATCACGACGATGATACATTATACTGTTCCTGTTTATTTATTTAATACAAGCTAAAGAGATCCTCCTCTCCGTCAGCAGAGGCGTGTTGACGTGAGCAGGATCCCGAGGCCACAGCCGGCTCTCTGGGGGTCGGTTCTGACTCGGTTCTGGCTGCACGGCGGACACTCTACTGCCTACCTTTGTGACACCTGCAGTCGATGTGCACAGCTTAAACACACCGTAACACACCGTAACACAATGCAGAGACATGTTTACGTGTGGTGTCTATGAGGAGGAGGTTTTTGGACTAGTGTGCACATCCTCTGTCTCACCTCCACCGTCTAGTAAAATGCATACACTGTTGGTGTTCTGTTGCCTGCTTTAAAAAATAAATCCACCTTTATTAGTGATTTATTATCAGATATTGCATTTGAATTTTCAAGCTAAACTTCATTCTGTATTGTTGTTGTTGTTGTTGTTGTTGCAGGCTTTGACGTCCGCTCCGCCGCTGGAGTGGCTGTGAGACCATGCAGCCCAACAGGTCGGAGTACGGCAACAGGCGTTCGAGGCCGTGGGGCGACTACGATCACAGGCGGGAAGAACGGCACGAGCCTCACCGCGACGCCCCCAAGGAGCCCTATCAGAAATACGGCGGGCGAGAGAAGACGAGCAGGGGCAGAGAGTACGGCGACTCGCCCGCGATGCCGTACGGCAAAGGCTCGTCCATCAGAGACGGGAGCAGAGCGAGCTCCACCAGGAGACGCACGTCTTCGCCCGAGTGGGGTGCCTTTGAAGTGAAACGGACGAAGTTTGCAGAGGGCGATAGAGACGACAGAGACGACAGAGACGACAGAAACGACAGAGACGAGAGAAACGACAGAGACGAGAGAGGATACAGGCTCCAGTCTGAGGGCGATCGAGATGAAAGAGGATACAGGCTCGGGTCCGAGGACGATGCAAACAGGCCGTCGCCCGACTGTTTCTCACGCGCTCACAATAATTCTAAACAAATGCCAGCGCAGGAAGACGACTTCAAGTACAGGAACACGGCTCAAGACTCCAGACACGAGTACGCGCAGGTGGAGTACAGCTACAAGCAACAAGACGACGCCTCCAGGCAGCCGGCCGGCTTCTACAGCGACAGGGCGAGAGAGAGGAGCCCAGACGGCTCGCAGGAGAGGAAACGATCCCCGGATCGCCCTCAGGTGAGCCGCGGGGGAACACACCTGGGCAAAGGGCAGAACTGACCCTGAGACATCTAATGTTGCCCTGAAATCACCAGGAGAGGAAAGAAATGCCCCATGATTCAGATCATTTAATAGTAGTTGTGTCCTCTCTGTGCTGCCTGTACTGGGTAGACACACACACAAAATCTATAAATATCATTTTGAATTATAAAAAAAAGTAAGAAATAAGTTATAAGAATACAATGTAATATGAGGTCTGATTTATGTTTTCTGTTGGGGTTTTTTGTTCAAAAAAATCTAAGAAAGAATACTTTGAATTTATAGATTACAGCCTAATCGTCTTATTATTGCCTAATAGTCTTAATTCAATTCAGTTTATTTGTAGAGCCCAGTTTCACAAATTACAAATTTGTCTCGGAGTGCTTTACAATCTGAACACAGACATCCCCGCCCCAAAACCTCTTATTATTGTCTAATAGTCTTATTAGTGTCTAATAGTCTTATTATTGCCTAATAGTCGTATTATTGTCTAATAGTCTTATTATTGCCTAATAGTCGTATTATTGTCTAATAGTCTTATTATTGCCATTTTTATGACAATTGCTCATATCCTGTCAGCCTAAATGAGTATATTTATTATTTTTTAACAGGTTTAATGTTATTTCACAAGTTCCCAATTTCTTTTAAGTTCCCCTGGGTTTCAGTAATTGGGGCAAACATTTTCCCCTAAAGAATACTGTAGGCACATTTCCTCCCCTGAAGGTTAGCCATAATGTATTAGTGCTACTTAAAGTATTGGGAATGCTTATTTTTAAATGTACTTATGTAGTTTCCCCTCGTATCAAACAGAGTTTCGTGAAACCCAAGGCCGCGGACCGGGACCACCGCCAAAACGACCACCGGCAAAACGACCACCGTGAACACGACCACCGTGAACACGGCGCACGGTTCCCATTCACAGACTCGAGCGGACAGAAACCGGTGAGTTCATCTCCTCCATCTTCAGTGAGAAGTGAAACTTAATCAGCTCCAGTAACCATAACGACTCAGGCGGGTTTCCATGGTATCGTGGGTGGTAGTTACATTTTTACCGTCGCATTGAAAATGCGAAAGTTATGTTTTGATCGCTGTGTATTTATTTATTTATTTATTTATTTGTATGTGTGTTACTCGCATAAGTCAAAAGTAATTGAACCGAATCGCATGAAATGTGGTGGGATATTATCCGGGGACCATTTGATTATATTTTGGGATCAATCGGGTCAAAGGTCAATGTCAAGATCATGAAAAGGTCAACATCTTATTTGTTACCAATTTTTTTCTTATTTTTTACCAACATTTAAAAAAATGTTTACCAATTTGTATCCAACTGGCAACTAATGCCAACCTGTTTATAATTCAATGGCCGATCCTGTGACATGTGACGGTCTGCGCTCCACGAGGGCCGTTCTAGGCGTGTCCTGGTCGTGAGTCGTGCAGACGGTGTTTCCATGCGTCTGTTTTCCGATCCAGGCCGACCAAAGTCCCGCCGCTCCCGCGCTGAAGTCGGCCGTCGGCTTCCAGCGTTTCCTCAACGTGCTCAACAAGGGCGTGGACGTCGCCACGCTCACCAAGATCGTGAGCCAGTCCGCCGCGGGGGGGCGGCCGCGCTCCACGGCCTCCTTCGCCGCCCACTGGAGCGAGGACGACGGACCCCAGAGGCCGGCTGCTCCTCCTCCTCCTCCTCCTCCTCCTCCTCCTCCTCCTCCGCGCGGTGGCCGGTCCGTCAGCCCGACCGAGCGCTCGCCGCCCGACGACACGTCTCTGCAAAGGGGCGCCGCCGAGCGCCGCCGCCTCGGGTCCGGCTCTCCCTCGGCGGAGAAAAGGCCGACGCACGAAGACGAGCACAAGCGGCGGCAGATGCAGGACGTCCTGCAGGCCATCGGCATGAACTTCGGGTCCGAGGAACTCGGCCAAATGTCCGAGCGGATCCAAGAGCGTCTGTACGGCAAGAAGGAGAGCGACGGCGCCCGGAAGAGGAGCGGCGAGCGGGACGCCAGGCGGGCGTCTTCCCCCACGCCGCGCAGCAGGTCGGCGTCCTCCAGCCGCTCTAGTTCCAGCCCCTCGAATCGGGGATACTACCAGAAGAAGGAGTCGTACGCCGCTCCGAGCGACGCGCCGTACGAGGCCGTCGACTACGGCCAGGGCGCCGCCCTGCAGGAGGGCGCCGCTGCCGCTCGGCAGACGCCGTCTCAGGACTCCGCCTACGCTTTCTTCGCGCCGCCCCCTGCGCCCGTCACGCCGGCGTACTCTGCAGGGCTCTGCCCGCCGTACCCGCCGCCGCCCCTGCCCCGCCCCCCCCCGGGCTGTACTTCCCCGCCTCCTTCCCGTACGGCCGCGGCCCGCCGGCGAGCGTCTACCCGGAGGTCGTGGCTCAGACGAGACGCCTGCTGCCTCCGAGCGTCGGCGCGCCGCCCCCTCTTAACAAGTACAAGCCGCTGTGCCGGCCGCGCTGCCTGCAGGTCATCGAAACCAAGCAACCGGGGTGAGGACCGCTGGAGAGGAGACGGGTTATAGCCAGAGGAACATCTAATTCCCTGTGGAGGATATTAAAAGATCTCCATAACATATACAGCTGGGCCTTTTTAAAGTTCACAAAACACTCATTGCCTGAATTAATATTTAACCTTTTGCAAGCACACAAACCACAAGGCAGGAAATAAGAAACGCAGTAAATGATCAGACAGCAGAGCTCAGTGACGGCTCGGTCCGGCTGATTGTAAAGAGGAAAACACTGTGTAAAGAAAGTGTTTATTGATCTGTGAACATGTTGATTTTCTTGATTTTTGTTATTCAAATGCGATGATTTGATAACTTATATTTGTCACGGCAAGTCTTTTTGTATTCTCTCCATGGAATAGCCCACTGAGCCGTCTTCAAAGGGGTTTGGCGAACCCACGATTCATAGAAATGTGCTCTTCCTTTTGTACACATGCAGAAAAAGGTGGTGTAAATATATTTGGATAGCATAATATTAAATGCGATGATTGTAAGTAAATGATGAATGCTGTTTTTGTTTTTGTTTTTGTCTATAGTGAAGGACGGTCTATTCAGTGCTCAGTCCATTCAGCACCTGCAGTTGAATAAACATGTGGTCATCAAATGAGTAGGAAATGTTAATGATTATACTATTTTAGACTTTGGTGGAAGAACATGAGAACCCCCCCACACACACACACACACACACACCTGTCTCCATCAATGGAGCTGACGAGGAGTGAGTGAACAGTTTTCTGTACGCTTGCCACCTGGCAAACACACTTCTGTATGTTTTCCATTCGGGATGCACCAGACTTCAGAGCAGCTTCTTTCCTCAGGTCGACAAACCTTAATTCAGCCTCCCACGTTTGTTTTGATTCTTAAAAAAATTGAATGAGTGGGACTACAAACTGCATGTCGTTGCACTAGAAATAACAACACAACTTGTGTCTGTAACCTTGCACACACTGATAAGCCGATGTATTGCTGCGGTGCTGAACTTCGTCCAGCAGGGGGCGCTGTCAACACCCACTGTTCAACACCACCGAAGCAGTAGAAGCGGTTTAGCTACTCTTCAATACTCGAAGCTAATGTTTAACACTAAACGTTTGTCCTCACCTATTCCTGAAGATTGTTAAAGGTCATTTTTGACATTTTAGTCTCAGTTTTCGAAGTAACGTCGTTAAAACGATACGCCGATGTATTCCTGCGGTGCTGTACTCCGTCCAGCAGGGGGCGCTGTCAACAGCCGCTGTTCAATACCACCGAAGCAGTAGGAGCGGTTGTAGCTACTCTTCCGTACTCGAAGCTAATGTTTTACACCTAACAGTTGCCCTCCTCTCTTCCCTGAAGCTTGCGAAAGGTCAGTTTTAACATTAAATTGTTTTCAAGAATTTAGTTTACTAAGTAACGTCCTTAAAACGACATCGTGTCGGTGGCGGGACGGAGGAATGCGTGTTGAGAGTCGCAGCTGTAGGTAAACATCGTCAGCTGCGAACCTAAAGCGATAAAGAAAACACCGTTTAACGCGAGACTGTTCCGGTCTGTCATTTTGGAAAATCAAGTCGATTCATCACAGAATTTTACTTAGAGTTTGGCTGATCTAACGTCTCGTCTTTCCTTCATAGTTGTCTGTATGTAACGTTACGCCTAATGGAGGCCAGAGGTACTGCACGCCGTCCCAGTATCCAGTTGAGGGCAAAATGCATTAAGATTAACGGTTTTCTGTCAGTAAAGTAACATTATCACCACTTTCTTTCTGCACCAACATCCCCAATTCACTGGCACGGTTGTTTTATATTGTACATACATGTTGCTATTGTGCTGTCTTCAATGTATTTTTCTATATTCATCCTATTATTTGTAAATTACATGTATGTAATGCGTGTAACTGGAGTCGTGCACACATCATACGTGCCCAATAAAGCTGATTCTGATATTCCACAGTAATGTACTCACACTGTTTCTCTGTTGCAGGGTGCAAACTGGCTGAAGGATGAATCCAGTCGACTGGGACGACGGTCCGCTGCGATCCTTCCCGAGAAACCAGAATCCAGATCGGCAGAATGTCGTTGAGGACGCTAGAACCGGTGTGGGGTGGAGCGCCTACTGCGACGCCGTCGCCGAGGCTCAGAGCGGCGTGGGAGCGGAGCGGAGGGAACCCGGTCGTCCCTCGGGTAACCGCCACGTGAACGACTCGGGAGTCGAGGAACCGGACGGGGAACCGCTCGAGACGGACGAGGAGGACCCAGAGCTGGCGAGAAAGAGAAAAGAGCTCCACGCGATAGAGGAGAGAATACTCCTTAAGAAAGCTTCCATCGCCCTGAAGTCAGTGGAACCGTCGATGAAGGGGAGCTGTAACAGTTCCACGACGAGCTTTGCTCTTAAAAACAGGGTGAATTTAATTTTGCAGCAGAAACATCCCGGCAGATTCTTGTCCAAGGTGAGTGATCTACATATATTGTTGGATCAAACTCTTCTAGATCATTATTTAACTTCGGAAAACATTCTTTTAATATTCTGCATTTGCCTCGTTTGTTCCCCTCAGGTTCGTCCCCCCAGAGAGAGGATGACCCCGGTGCAGGACGACCGTCCCCTGAAGCTCAGGGTGAAGGCCGCCATGAGGCGGAGGCGTGGCGATGCGACCCTGTCGCCACAGAGAACAACGGTTTGTGATGGTTGTTTGATCTGTTGTGTTTGATCCTCTGTCTGAATCCGCCTCCTGGTGACGCCCAGTGAGGCGTCACAGGGGAGAGAGAGGCCTTCTGTACGCCTCACTCACATCTCACACAGTTCTTTAGTACCTTCCTTCCAGAATTACCACAATAATAATAATAATAATAATAATAATACGTTTATTTATATAGCACCTTTAAAAACAATGTTTACAAAGTGCTCCACAGAGAGTCAAAGCAAAACAAGTGGAATAGCAAGAAACCAATATTACATTTAAAAGTATATATTAAAATAAAAAATTAAAACGAATAAAGAAAAAAAGAAAAGGGTTTTTTAATCTATTATTTTGCTCCTGGTGAACACATTTGATGTCGTGAATAATCTCACATGTTCAGTCATGGAAAACCTGGACAAGTCATGACATTTTAAAATGTTTATTTACAGGCCTGGAAAAGTCCTTGAAAAACAAAAGAAAAGTTGTGTAAATGTTTTCTCTACGCCGAGTTTGAAATAATTAATAAGTGTGAGTGAACACAGCTTAGTGCGGTTGCCATAGCAACAGTTGCTAGTGGATAGTCAAACTACTGTCTCGTTCATTTGAGTCCTTTACTATTGTTTACGGTTTGCTTTGGGATTCTCATTGTTACTTTAAATACGATATTTTCACACCGACATTTCACAAAAAGGGAAAATTGGTTTAAAGTCCTGGAGTCTCTTTGGTCCCACGTGTGTGACCCCTGACCTCAAGATAAATGCTTCTGTGTACCCGACCCGTCCCAGGTTGCCGAGCTTCCGCCCGACAACGGCGTCAACAACGGCGTCAACAAGGGCTTCCAGCGCTTCCTCAGCGTCCTCAACGAGGGCGTGGACATGGACTTCCTCAGCCGCATCGTCAACGACGACAGGGCGGAGCTCCCCGCGGGCGGGGCGAGGCGGGAGGGAGCCGCCGGCGCCTCGCCCTCCCCGGCGGCGAGAAGAAGGACGACGCGAGTCGATCCCGGTCTCCCTCTGCGTCGCGGACGAAAAGGAAGAAGAAGAAGAAGGAGGAAGAGGAAGAGGAAGGACACAGATCCCAGGGGGAGGAGCAGCGCGCTCAGCTGCAGAACATCCTCCGGACGCTGGGCATGAGCCTGGAGGCGGAGGAGATGAGCCGGCTGGCCGACCGCACGCAGGAGCGGCTGTACGGGAAGAAGCCGGACACGGCCAGGGCGGAGCCGAAGCCCTCCTCCTCCTCCTCTTCCTTCGCCTCCAGAAGCCGCAGCCCGAGCCACTCGAGAGACGGCCCGGCGTGCGGCGGCGGCGGCGGCACCGAGGAGCCGGCGTTCGCTCGCCCCCCCGACGTCATCGCCACCTACGGACATCCGTACCCGCCGCACTACGCCTACCCCCCGCCGCCGCTGGCCCCGCCCCCTCAGTACTTCCACAGCGCCGCCTACACCGCCGCTGCACCTTGCTACTGGCCGCCTCCTCAGGTCGCCGCTCCTCCTCCTCCTCTTCCTCCTCCTCCTCCTCCTCGGCCTCGGCCTCTTCCTTCCACCTTTTATACGGGCGGGCTCCCGTATTCACAGACCTCCTACCAGCACGGCTTTGAGTTTCCGAACCTGTTTCAGAGCGGCGCCCAGAAGAGACCCAACCCCCAGTCTCGCGCTCGCTGCCTGCAGGTCATCAGCACGAAGCAGGAGAACGGCGCCGCCGCCCAGGAGCAGGCGGGCGCCGCCGCCCAGGAGCAGGCGGGCGCCGCCGCCCAGGAGCAGGCGGGCGCCGCCGCCCAGGAGCAGGTTCATCCCATGACCAATATATATAGGCAGATGAGGCGCAAGAAAAACCGCAAGTGGCAGTCAGAGGCTCGTTATCACAGGTGTCGAGACCGTTGGATTCAATACAGCGAGAGGCGAAAGATGTCGAAAGTGAAGCAGGCGGCCTATTTGGCGGCGAACGGGCTCAATGGAGACGGCCTCGTTGGCGGCGGCCTCGATGGAGACGGCCTCGATGGAGACGGCCTCGATGGAGACGGCCTCGATGGAGACGGCCTCGATGGAGACGGCCTCGATGGAGACGGCCTCGATGGAGACGGCCTCGATGGAGACGGCCTCGATGGAGACGGCCTCGATGGAGACGACCCCAAAGCGGAAAAGCGGGCGCCGACGGAGGAGGAGATCAAAGCCAACTGGAGGGAAACGGTCGGTGTAACGTTTGATCTCATTTTAGGAGTTTAGATCACGGAGGTTTTGTCCCGTTTGTCTGTGTCTTGTGAACGGGATATATATATATATATATATATATATATATATATTGTATATATATATATATATATGTGTGTGTATATATTTAGAATATATACACACATATATATATATATATATATATATATATATATATATATATATATATATAACTATATATGTGTGTATATATTTAGAATATACACACATATATATTGTATATATATATATATGTGTGAGTATATATGTTCTCTATATAAATATATATTCTCTCTATACATATATATATATATATATTCTTTCTCTTTCTCTATATATATACACAAACACATATATATATATATATAGAGAGAGAGAGAATGTATATTTATATATTATTTATATTATATATACAATGTATATATACAATATATATATATATATATGTGTATATATTCTAAATATATATTCTCTCTTTTTATATAAATATATATATTCAATATATATATATATATATATATATATATATATATATATATATATATATATACACATACACACATAGGAAACTTCATAAATATCTCTCAAGTGTTTTTTGTTCTCATCTCTGAGATGTTTGATAAATACAAACTCAGGAATGTTTAAAAGAGCATGTCACAACTAGAACGGGCCCTCGATAGAGAACATACCTTCACATATCACAAGGTTGGGCATTCAATTATGAACATATGGCATTAGTTGCCAATTGGATAAAAATTGACCGCTATGGTAAAAAGAAGATGTTGACCTTTCATGACCTTGACCTTTGACCCAATCGATTCATTATTATTTTCAATGCAAAGGTAAGAATGAATTGTTTAGTTGTCTATTCTTTTTATTTCCAGCTTGAAGCAGGTAACCAGGAGGTCGTCCAGGAGGTCGTCCAGGAGGTCGTCCAGCCGGCCAGCTCCCTTCCCTCGGCCTCCGGCTGAAGTAATTAAACCATTATTATATTCACATGTTCATTTTACGCTAAGTTTTAAATAATTAATATGCTTTTTAAAAGAAAGACGCTCTGAATACAAACCGCCATACGCTCTTTCTTACTTGAAAATGTTCACCACTCGCTGTGAGCGCTGCGCGTGCAGGCAGCATTTAACGGAGCGGGGCTCTGATCGCGCTCTTGTCGACATCTGAACACTGATTGGCCGAGACTCGACACGTCCCATCAAAGATCTTCTATTGCGAAGAAGAGCACCACTTCACATTTTTCTCCGCGTCTCACTGCAATCTTAACAGCAGCGGGCCAGGTGAAAAGAATAGTAAATCCGACCGCGTCTCTGGTATTGTTCAGGGGGCCGGTCCAAATGTGGAGGCGGGCCGTAGTTTGAGGACCACTGGTCATGAGGATGAACCTGTTCGTTGGTCATGAGGATGAACCTGTTCATTGGTCATGAGGATGAACCTGTTCATTGGTCATGAGGATGAACCTGTTCATTGGTCACTATGTGGATGAACCTGTTCATTGGTCACTATGTGGATGAACCTGTTCATTGGTCATGTGGATGAACCTGTTCATTGGTCGTGTGGATGAACCTGTTCATTGGTCGTGTGGATGAACCTGTTCATTGGTCGTGTGGATGAACCTGTTCATTGGTCATGTGATGAACCTGTTCATTGGTCACCATGTGGATGAACCTGTTCATTAGTCATGAGGATGAACCTGTTCATTGGTCATATGAATGAACCTGTTCATTGGTCACCATGGTGATGAACCTGTTCATTGGTCACCATGAGGATGAACCTGTTCATTGATCATGTGGATGAACCTGTTCATTGGTCATGTGGATGAACCTGTTCATTGGTCATGTGGATGAACCTGTTCATTGGTCATGTGGATGAACCTGTTCATTGGTCGTGTGGATGAACCTGTTCATTGGTCGTGTGGATGAACCTGTTCATTGGTCATGTGGATGAACCTGTTCATTGGTCACCATGAGGATGAACCTGTTCATTGGTCATGAGGATGAACCTGTTCATTGGTCATGTGAATGAACCTGTTCATTGGTCATGTGAATGAACCTGTTCATTGGTCATGTGATGAACCTGTTCATTGATCATGTGGATGAACCTGTTCATTGGTCGTGTGGATGAACCTGTTCATTGGTCGTGTGGATGAACCTGTTCATTGGTCGTGTGGATGAACCTGTTCATTGGTCATGTGATGAACCTGTTCATTGATCATGTGGATGAACCTGTTCATTGGTCGTGTGGATGAACCTGTTCATGATCTTGTGTTTTTCTTTCTCCGTAGTCGTGGATCGTGTAGCTGATGGTTCCGGACCGTTTCGTCATTTTTCCAGATTTGAATAATCCTCGAACGTCAACAAGTTGACGACTTCTTCCTCAAAATGAACGTTGGTGCCAGTAGCTGTTGTTTGGGTTGAGAACGGTTTTATATTTGTGAATATTACAACTTTGTAACTTTTATAAAACACACTCTTCTTGGTGCTGTATACATTTGATTAAAAAAAAGGTATGTTTTGCAGAATCTGTTGCTGAATATATTATTTATTTTTTCTCTCTGTGTCTGTTGTTTTACATTCACATTGTTTTTATTCTGAATTTAAATGTTCGGACTCTGTGATAAAACGCTGACGTTTTCTTTCAAGATAATTCTTTAATACGTGTCAACATTTAGCTCAGGCAGACTAAGGACACCTAAAAGCAGCAACATGAGCCGAGTGACGTTAATGACGAGGCTCGGCCTAAACAGACGTGAGGTGATCGACGTACAGTAGACGTTTAAATACCAGTTGAGTCTACACAGTTCTCATTTCTCATTTCCTGAAAATGGAAATCGAGATTTCCATTTTCAATGTTTCCTTTGGAGCTTTGATGGCCTTTAAGGTCGTTATATTAAAATGAAGACAGACAAAATGTTCAAAACAAAACAATTCATGATTCATAAATAGGAAATATGTGTTTTTGATTTTGCGGTGACTGTGTCTTTAAGATCAGTAGATTATAATTAGTATAACAGTTATAACAGTTAGTCTATATTCATTTTCAGTGGCAAAATCTAGTAATTTACTTTTATAGTAAAGTTTAAAATATCCTGTTTAAACCGGTTGAACCATCAAATCCATAAGAGTCACTTAAAAACATGGAAGTAATTATTTTTGCTTATAGGTATTTAATAAGTAATAAATAATGATGTTCCTACACTACCAGTCAAAAGTTTTTAGATCAAATTAATTTCTTCAGTTTTTAATGAAATATACACAGTTTAATTTCTCAACGAACTCTTAATTTAAAGCGTACTACAAATAAACAATTGAAGATTAAAATAAATGAATGATGGAATAATTTTGTTTACTAAAATGTGAGATAATTGTTTGACACCTTTTGCAGATATAACAGCCGAACACTCGTTAAGAATTCTCTCTATAATGGAAATCAAATAAAGTTCATAAAGTTCTTTTCACCGGTGGCGTGTACGTCAGGGGGGTCAAACTCATGGCCGCCGTCTTAAAGGGCCGGAAACACTTTATAAACTCCTCAAACATATAGTTAAATAACTGTCTTTGTATTTGATTATTGTTTATTTGAGTGTCAAAATATTGCACATAAGAAATTGTCTCTAATATTACAACATACATCCATTTAATCCAAGACCTTCAAAATAAAAGCACAGGATATTTTTCTTCAATTTCTTTAAGAAAAGGTGATCGCGTGTCTTTAAAACCGTCAGGGGCCACAGAGCTTGAAACCTGTGGTATATGTGCACATAATATGTATTTATAGTGTAGAACGGGATTATACAAACCCAAAGATACGAAGCCCGTCAAAGTGTTACGATGAGTTCACAACACAACAGTTTTATTTATTAATGACGAATAAACACGTACAGATGTGTCTAGTTGCAACAAAACGTAAACTTTGAAGGATAACATCTACATTTTAATGCAAAGTAAAGGAACAAAAGCCGAGCGGCGACGTCTAGACGGAGTCGTATAAATAAAAGAGTCCTGAGGGTCACAGCTCGTCCTTCTCCTCTCCGGGACAGACGCAGGACGCCCGCTGGCCGTTCATGTAGGGCCTGCAGCCCAGAGTCCACACCGTGTTGAACAGGGTGTCGGCCACCGTCTCACAGGCTGAGGAGGAGGAGGAGGAGGAGGAGGAGGAGGAGGAGGAGGAGGAGGAGGAGGACAGAGGGGACAGGAGGAGGAGGGCAGATGGGACATTTAATTAAATACACTCGGCAAACAGTTCATTTTCATTTAGTCCTCTAGATTTTTGACAGGGTTTATATATTTATATGTATATATATATATATATATATGAATATTTGTTATATTTATTTCTTATTCATTAATTTACACAGTTTGATTAAAAGAATAAAAGATTTATATAAATATTTATTCTTTTAATCAAACTATTGTCTCATTAATGTGTCATTATTGAAGTGACGGACATCCATTGGTCAACATGTGTACGGACCCTGTATGTATATATATTTGTTATTGTATTTTTATCGTGACGTGCTGACGGACTGACCTCCGACCCCGTTCATGTATTGTTGTATTTCACCGTGCTGACGTACTGACCTTCGACCTTGGACACGAAGCCCAGGCTCTTCTTGAGGTCGGAGCAGATGCTGTGGAGGCACCAGCGGAACTTGGAGTCACAGCGGTACTTGTTGGAGCCGCAGGTGTCGTAGCACATGTCCAGCTGGTTGCAGCACTTAGTCATGGCCGGGATGCCCATGTCCATCTGGGGCACAGCAGAGGCCATCAGCAGCAACAACAGCAACAACAACAACAACAACAACAACAACAAAGTAGACGTGGATCTTAGATCTTTAAGGAGCAGATCAGGACTATGAATCTCTAAGAGTTTCAGCTTCTTTTTAATACATCAAAGAACCATGGAGGAGCATCTGGAACCCAAAGGGGTTCTTCAGAGAGATGCCATAGAAGAACCGTTTCTGGTTTCACGGGGAACCTTTCAAACCAGGAAACTCTTTAAGGAACCATGTCCTGAAAGAGTTCTCCAAAGAACCTATAAAGGTGTCTTAAAGAACCTTAACAAATGGTTCTTTAAGACACCATTTCTGGTTCCACGAGGAACCTTTGAAACCATGGTTCTTTAAAGAACCATTTCCCTAAATAGTTCCACAAAGAACCTATAAAGGTGTCTTAAAGAACCTTCAGAAGATGGTTCTTTAAGGCACCATTTCTGGTTCCTCAAATAACCTTTCAAACCAGGGTTCTTTCAAGAACCATTTCCTTAAAGAGTTCTTTAAAGAACCTTCAGAAGATGGTTCTTTAAGGCACCATTTATAGTGCCTCAAGGAACCTTTCAACCCAGGGTTCTTTAAAGAACCATTTCCTTAAAGAGTTCTTCACAGAACCTATAAAGGTGTCTCAGAGAACCTTAAAAACATGGTTCATTAAGGCGTCATTTCTTGTTCCATAAGTAACGTTTCCTTAAAGAGTTCTCTAAAGAACATCTCAAGGTGTCTCACAGAACCTTCAAACATGGTTCTGCAAGGCACCATTCCAAATCGCTTCTTCAGCGGCTGATGGTTCTCCGCAGACCCACCAAGCCGTTTGAGGAACCATTAGAGAACCTTCAGGTTCCTGTGTGTGTCCGTTAATCGTCGGGCCCTTCCCCCCCACAACGCGGCCCCAGGGAGCGCTCACCCCCTCTGGGACCGGGAGGCCGAAGAAGTAGGAGCTGCAGCCGTTGGGCTCCGGCATCTCGTAGCCGGCCCGAGGAAGAGGATCCTTCCCTGAGGAAGAGGAGAGCCAGAGGTCAGGCGCAGGTCGTGTGTGACGTGCAGCAGCACCAGTGAGTAGAGCGCAGAGGCTCTGGGGTCAAAGTTCAGAGGATCACAGACATGAAGCACAATGTGACGTGACGGCATCAGCACATTATTATTATTAATAATAAGTTACGGAAGTTTAATGTCATTGTGAAAAAACATACAACGAAATGAAGTTGTGCAGCAGCAACGAGTAAAAACATGGATACAAACATGAAGACGGGACATTTCTCATTTAAAAGAAGACATTTAAAAATATACAAAACATTAAAGATGGGCATTAGTGGCTCAAAAGTGAACAAGTGACATGTAAATACAGATGGAAAATAACTCTGGCACATTTACTGAAATGTTTTATGAATGTGCACTGTCCCTAATTAAATAAACCCAATGAATAAATTAATAAAAATGAAAGAAAAGAGTATTTTGATGTTCCATACAGGCAATGGTACGACCACTAACCACATGTAACCCTTTAATTCTTTTCTTTTTCTCATGTTTCTTATTCTTGTTTCTTTCCACTTTCCACAAAATCTTTTCCCACGATTGAAAATGAAAATGATTACCAGAGTGTCCTACAATTACATCATGGAGAGACATTTATTTATAGTTTTGTTACTATGGTAGTTTGCGTTTCTTTATTTGCAGATGTGTTTATTTCTCTTGTTGTCTTTTACTTCTCTGTATACAAAGAATCTGAACAATTTAAATATGTGTATGTGAGATTTTGAACACTAATAAAAGAAAAAAGAAAAAAAGAAAATGAAAGAGTGAAATATGCTGCGGCTCTAGGATGACGTCATGACTCACCGTATCGACAGTGGTATTGGCACACTCCGTCCCGCCCGCCCATGAACTCCAGCACCGAGTCGAAGTACCCGCCGACCGACTCGAAGCCGTCTCTGAGGGAGTTCATCCCCCACTCCGCGTTCTCGTCCTCCGCCTGTGAGCCATCGGAGGCTTGGGGTGGAGGAGGTGGAGGAGGAGGTGCAGCGGCGGGGTCCTCGGCCTCTTGGCAGACCGCCGCGCGGTGCAGGAGCAGGCCCAGCAGGAGCGGAGCAGCCAGGGCCCAGCGGGTCATTCTGAAGATGTGTTCAGGTACAGGAGGGAAGATGTGTTCAGGTACAGGAGCCCGAGGGGGAAACCAAGCCGTCTTGAGTGGCCTGCACTTTGAGCCCGACACGGGGGACGGCCTCCGATGTGGAGGAACAAAGTCCGGCCACTATCTGGTCTTTTTGAAATATCTGAGCTTTTATCAATCTCTCTGATTAACGAGGGGAGATTGTGATTGTTCACGTTCAGCCGAGGGGATTGGATTACATCTGTTCACTTCAGAGTTATTTGATTTATTCTAACACAAAACCATGGACACGACTTTCTCTGTTCACTATACACATCAGTGTGTTTGCTAACACATTTAAATACGAGTTGTGTTGTGGGTGTTGGAGTGCAGACCGTTTTATTATATCTTTGTTTAGTTTATTACTCTGTAGCTTATACCCAAATCTGAAGGTATTTCATCATTTGTCAACGAGAACATTAAGATGAGTGTATGTGACAACTTCCAGGGCAACACACACCTCCAGATAAGGTGATATCTGGGGCCATAATGCAGTTGTGTTGCTTTCTTTCTTCTTTTTTTCTATCTTTGAGGGAAACAAGGGGTGAATTTAGACATGCACTTCTAACCTTGAACACAAGGGGGCGCATTCACATCAAAGGGAATCAGAGCTAATGAGATAATACAGATAATCACTTAACACAAGTGGAGAGTCGAAGATAGGAATGGGACTCAAATAAAGACTACAACAAGAAAAGCAGATACAATAACGTGTAACATACTCGTGAAAATAATAAAAACTGAGATATGAGACATAGTTTCACTTTTATGGGCTACAACTTAAAGTCATTATTAAAGTATTTAGTGTTTAAGTGAGTGTCTTTCCTTTTCCTAATTGGACATGACAATTAACAAGTAACCTAATATTATAGGTATTTTCCCATTCTAGACCGTTTATCGCATTGAAGGAAAAGCACAGATATTACTGATAATATTATTTTTTATAATGGCTCTGTTTGACATTTTAATTGACATGTGTGTTTTTTTAAATGAGCTGCAATTTATCTTTGTAGAAGAGAATAACAGTGCTTTCTAAAACGTGAACATATAATATGTTGTTCTAAAACTCAGTGTGTTCTCTTAAAGTTAGTCCCTTTCACTTTAGGGAGACGGGAGAGTTTATGTTGAATTAAATACAGTGTTATCGATTATTAATTAACTGTATTGAGCGCCACCCATGGGTGTCGATCACTCCTGCCTTCATACATGATGTACCAAATATATCAGGCGGAACATAATTCGACCGCTAGTGTCCGGGTTTTCACGCTACACCCATCTCTGTCCATATTTGGTAGAGTCGACACCCCCTCTGTCCATATTTGGTAGCGTCCAGGGACGTGACGTATGTCTCAAACGCGGAAGAAGAAGTGAACGATGCGGGAATGACAGCGTGAGCGCGTAAACCGCAATTTACCATTAACTGGACCGCAAATCACACTTTAATGTGTTTTCTGTGGCATTTAAAGCCTGAACAGACACGCGGGTTGGGATACGTGATTCCTGGGCGGCACTAACGCAGCTTTGTGCGCGAGGCAGCGTTCCCCCGGTGTGCAGGTGTTACGGATTAAGAAGCGACCGTGTTAACTGGTGACTTTGAATCAACGCGTCCGTTGGTGTCCTAGTTACAGACAGCCGTTGAGTTTATTGAGAGAACACGTAGCTGCCCTCGTCAATGTCATATTGTTTAATTTGTATACTCTATATTATTATTATTTACAGTATTAAACCAGGCGGCATTCACGAGGACAGCTCGACCGGAAGTCTCCAGTTAACACGGTCGCTCGTTAAACCGTAACACCGGCTGTAAGAAAGTTATTTTTTTAAATAACTTTAATAACTTCTGACTCGGTGGTCACATTCACATCCTGCTCGTGTTTCCATCAGAAGAAGAAAATAGCTCATGACGAGCAGAATAACATGGATTTCGCAAACCTGTTCTCGGGACTATCTGCTGTCGCGGAAGGTGTGAAGCGCCCAGGTGAACCCGCCTCCGCGCGCAGGTAACGGGGCCTAGCGGTTAGCTTCGATGTGTAAGCTATGGCCTTTATTCTTTTAGTTAAATACTTATTTTGTTTTACAGGAACGACTCAGAGAATGGTCAGAGAGGCAATGCCAGAAAGAGGAAAATCCAGGTTGAGCAGACTGGCTCTTATAAAAAGGTGACGTGAACATTTAATATTATATTTATGCAGATTAATACAACATCCTTGCAATAAACCTGCATTTTGTAAATGCTGTACACATATCAGTGTTGGCTAATGCACACCAGATACACAAGTAAATGACATCATGCAATAGATGGAATGATTGCACGTTTAATGTGAGATACGTTTCTGTAAAGTAAGTTTTGTTCATGCATGAAATTCACAATATTAAACTATAAAGTTAAATCAACATGTGAGTCGGGTACAATAAATCAATGTTTAGGGTTTTATAAAAATGAGACGAACAGCATTAACAAATGTTTAAAAAGTACATCTTTTACTTCAGAACTGTAATATATTGCACACGTCCGTTTAATCCAGGTTGACTTGCACTTTTTGTTGGTGTAATTCAACATGAAATGAGTTGGGGTTTGTGCTGCTGTCTTCCATTATTGATATTTAATTTATTTTCTTTTTCTTTCCACAGAAGCAGCGTTACGACGGCCAAACACCCAGAAGTTGTGACGCTCCGTCCTTCAGGGCAGACGAGCTCGACGCCACGCACCCCCCCACGCACCCCCACACGCACCCCCACACGCACCCCCACCCCCACGCACCCCCACACTCACCCCCACACGCACCCCCACACTCACCCCCACACTCACAACACTCACAACACTCACACCGCACACGCAAGGGCCGGCTTCCCCAAGCAAGGGACGCACAATCAAAATGATAAAGCTGGTCACAATAAAAAAGGTCAGAATTACACGGCTAAAAATAATTCTCACGTCAACAACAACAACAATAATAATAACAACAACAACAACAAGCAGCAGAAAAAGAAGCCGGAGGGGCAGAAAAATCCTCATCAACAGAAAGATCGATGGAAACCCGGCAATAAAGGGGGGCAGATGCAACCGCCGTGGGGGAGAGGAGGAGGACGAGGAGGACGAGGAGGACGAGGAGGAGGACGATACAGAGGGAACAGAAATGACACGCAGGTGAGCAAGAGCACCGGACGGAAACCTGTTGCAGGGAAAACAGCAACAAATGATAAAAGAGCTCGAACGCCACACACGATAGTTCTAGGGGTAAAAAGAAATTCTTCCGTGTAAGTATTTCATCGTTTGTGCTCCTCTTTTCTCTCAGGACCTCCAAGAAACGCGTAAACGGTCCATGACCCAGGAGTTCATGGACCAGAACGGCTTGTTGGTGGACGGACGCTTGATCTGTCGACATTTCCTTATGGGAAGGTGCATCAAGGCAGGTTTAAAAAAATAAAACAAAAAAAAAATATATATATATATATATAGTATATACTGCTGTGTGTGTGTGTGTGTGTGTGTGTGTGTGTGTGTGTGTGTGTGTGTGTGTGTGTGTGTGTGTGTGTGTGTGTGTGTGTGTGTGTGTGTGTGTGTGTGTGTGTGTGTGTGTGTGTGTGTGTGTGTGTGTGTGTGTGTGTGTGTGTGTGTGTGTGTGTGTGTGTGTGTGTGTGTGTGTGTGTGTGTGTGTGTGTGTGTGTGTGTGTGTGTGTGTGTGTGTGTGGTTCATACTAAATTGTCATGTGCTTTTATTTTGAAGGATTCAAATGAAATTTTGTATTGGAAAAAACAAGGACATTTCTAAGTGACCTCAAACTTTTGAACAGAAGTATGTATGTATGTATGTATGTATGTAGTATGTAGACCTGCCTGAGTGTCTTCTCATGCTTCTGATGTTCTCCAGGAGGCCGACTGCCAGCTGGAGCACGTGGAGGGACACAACGACCTCCTCAAAGAAGTGTGCAAGTTCTACGTTCAAGGCTTCTGCTCCAAGGGGGCGAGCTGCCCCTACATGCACCATATCCTTACACGCCTCGTCAATATAGATATAGTTCCCTTCCCTCGGGTCGTTGAATATCTTGACTTCCTTTACTGAGCTGCACAGTCCTTTCCTTGCAAGTTCTTCCACACTAAAGGACGCTGTCACCACGGAGACGACTGCAAGTTCTCCCACCGGCCGCTCGATGACGTCACGAAGCCGCTGCTGCAGGAGGTGTGTACGCAGGAAGCAGCGGCGCCAGGCTCCTGTTCACTGGCGCCGCATCATGGCCGCCCTCTTAAAGGGCCAGTACCTGAAACTCTGTAAACTACTCCCCAACATATTGTTAGATAACTCTCTTTGCATTTGATTATTGTTTATTTGAGTGTAGAAATATCCAATATAAGAAGATCTCTCTAATATTATAATGTACATCTGTTTAATTTTAAACCTTCAAAATAAAAGCACATTAGATTTTAGTATTAACTACTGCTGGACATATTGTTAAATAACTCTCTTCGCGTTTTGATTATTGTTTGAGTGTAGAAATATTTTACATAAGAACATGTCTCTAATATTATAACATAATCCATTTAATTTAAAACCTTCAAAATAAAAGCACAGGATATTTTAGTATAAACTACTGCCAAACACATTGTTAAATAACTCTTTTTACGTTTTTAGTATTGTTTATTTGATTGTAGAAATATGGTACATAAGAACATGTCTCTAATATAACATACATCCATTTAATTTGAAACCTCCAAAATAAAAGCGCAGGATATTTTTCCTTAAGAAAAAGGTGTCTTTCAAGTCGTCAGCGGCCCCACAGACTGACGTGCCGGCCGTGTTTCTGACGCCTGTGTTCTAGAGGCGTTGCTGACTCTCGAGTGCATGTCTTCCCCTCTTCTCTCTGCAGACGTTAAAACGTGACGAAGACTACTATGAGCTCACAAAACAAAAGGCTGAGCCGGCGCCGCCAGAGAACGCCGACGAGTCTGAGGTCACAGAGGCGAGCGTGACTCCTGAGATCCTCCTGCAGCCACTCAGGTATGCACACGCCTCCTCCTCGTGATTCTGTAACTGCACCAATCACGTCTCCGGTCGTCAATCGTTCACGCCCGTCATGACGCGAGTGGGCAGCGTCCTGATTTCCTTTTATTCTTTAGGCCGAACTTTTACAACAGCGGAGGAGCGGAGGAAGACGAGTCACTGCAGAGCGAAGAGCCGCCGGCGGACCCCCCCCCGCCTGCCGCCGCCCAGCCGGCGAGGAGCCCGGACCCCGAGGAGCCGGTGTGCTACTCGGTGGCCGCCGTGCTCGGACCGCAGCTCTTCAAACCGTTCCCTTCTTTCTTCACAACTCCACTAAGTCAAGAATCTTCCAGTTCGGTCTCCTCAAACCCGAGCCAGGCGCCCTACTCGGTGGCCGCCGTCCTCCGCTCCTGTAAATCAGTGGAGACGTCGACCTTCAGACGCGCGCCTGCACACGGCGTGTCCTACACCCCGAGGGCCGACCCCGAGGAGATCGCGGCTCCTGAGCCAAGCGCGGAGACACGGGATGCGAAGATCTCTCGGTCGGAGAATCCCAGAAAGGAAGTGGACAGGTCCGTCCAGAGCCGGTCGTCCCTCCACCTGCGCTGCAGTCGGCCTTCAAGGAGCGGCCCCGGTGCTCCTCCTCTGGCCTCCAGGGAGAGCGACGTGAGACCTGCTCCAAGAGCGCCTCCTGGAGCCGCTGCAGGGGAGGAGGCCGTGTTACCCAGAGGAGAAAAGAGAGGGTGCCTTCAGGTTCCTTTGGGTATTACACCCTCCGACACCTGTAAGAGGGAAGGAGTTCTTCCTCTGGGACGCACTGGAGCCCAAAGTGTTTCATCAGGTCTGACCTCTTCTTCCAGAACTCCTTCACGCTTGAGGCTCCGCCTCCCTGCTCTCCCGTCTAACTCTGAAGCTTCAAAAAAACCTTTTTCTCCTCTTTACGGTTCCTCAGACTTTGAAGGTGGAGCCGTTGAACCCGTCGCACGCCGCTCCTTTACGACTTTGAGTGATTCTGTCCGACAACCGACTAGGATCCACCCGCTCCCCAGAACGCGACCGGTCCTCCCCCGTGAGACACGCCCACCTCCTCCAGCTGCCCTCACGGCCCTTAAAACCCCGTTTCAGAGCCTTTTCGCGAGTCCCATCGCTGCCGCTCTGCAGCCCGGAGCTTCTGTCCCGCGGCGCTGCTCCCAGGGCTTCCTCCGCCTCCTCGCGCCTTGCAGGCGGCGGGTGACCGCTTCAGGGGCGGGCGGACCTCCGCCGCCGGGTCCTCAGCTCCTCCCCGTGCCGCCTCCGGTCCCAACCGGGGGACTCGAGGTCCTCCTCCTGCTCCCCTCAGCGTTCCGCTGACGACGCATCTCGTTCATCAGACTCCAAACCGAGCGCTTCTCACTCAGAGGCGCCTCCTCAACGGCAGGTTACCGCCGCCCAAGAAATGGATCAGGCGACGGGATCCTCCCGTTTCTCTCCTCATCCGAAAATGGAAACTGATGATGTGACGAAGACTAGGGAGCCGCTGCTGAAGAAGACTCCGGAGCCGCTGCTGACTCCCTGCAGCCTCGGTCCTCCCAGGGAGACGTCCCCCGGTCCTCCTGCTGCAGCCCCTGATAAAGGTACGACGGGCTCCCTGTCCTGAACCCGGGGGACGTCCTGACGGACGCGTCGTTCACGCCTCTCGTTTGTCTCCAGAAGCCGACGCCGCTCCGTCGGTCCTGAAGACGCTGTTCCTGAGCCTGGGCCCGTTCCACCCGGACGGGGAGCCCGGGGCCGGCCTGCAGAAAGCTGCAGGTGGGCTGCGACCTCCTCCCTGTTTGAGAGCTCCATGCTCACTGGCCCTTTCACACGGGCCGCTTCAGGAACATGCTTATTGATGTTTCCTGAAACCTAAACAAATATGGAACTTCTTTTACAATTTACTGTGTAATTCCACAGGAAAATGATGTTATAATAATGATAATATGATGCATTATTATTATATTAGCCTCATTATTAGAATTGAAAGTAACATTTAGTACATTTGAGTACTGTTAAAGTCTCTTTCACTTTCCACTTCTAATGCACAGTATTAAAAGCTATTATAGTTTAACTGTTTTTAGTAGCCTCCTCCCAATACCAACACTTAGAGAAAGGGTTGAAAGTAAAGCACAGTTTGTCTGGTCCCCCAGATGACCAAATCTGTCCCTGAAAAACACTCCAAAGTCGTGGTTACTCGCAGTCAGAGGTGGGTGGGGACATTATTGAATATATATATATATATATATATATATATATATATATATATACTTATTTATTTTTGTATATATATTTATTTGTATATATTTTTTATTTAGTTAAATTTTTATTTTTAGTTATTTATTTGTGTGTGTATATATATTTTTATATATATAATAAAATAAAAAATATATATACACACTCAAATAAATAACTAAAAATAAATATACAAATATAAATATTTAAATAAATAAAAAATATATACAAATAACCCCAGACCTCCTAACTATTTGTGGTGGAGGATCTCCGTCCTTCCAATTTAATTATTCCACGTATCTGTTCACTAAACGCTTGAAGACATTTAAATGTTTCACATCGCGTTACTTTTCTCTAAAGGAGATTTGAAAAGGTTAATTTCCACATTATTTGTATTCTGCAGACTCGAGACTGAAAGTCCAGCCGTCCCCCGAGAAGACGTCTGCTCTGACTCCTCCCACCCTCCTCGAGGGAGCAGCTGGGTCCTCCCTCAGCAATCCAGGAACACCTGAGCTTCAGGTGAGAAACTCTGGAACACGCAGCACGCCGGCCAGCACGCCGGCCAGCACGCCGGCCAGCACGCCGGCCAGCACGCCGTGCAGCACGCCGTGCCGGTGAAGCAGCATCAGACCCGCTCCAGACAGAAGCAGCCGAACTCGGGGGTCCAGAGGGGAAACGAGGACGTAGCCGTCAAACCGCTGAAGGACCTTTTTCAAGTGTTCCACTTCGGACTTTAACGTTGGATTACTTTCATGTTAAATCTTACAAATTATCTTTTTTATAAATTTTTGCCTGAAACCATGTTATTTATTTTAAATCTTTTATTTTAAGTGCAATTTTTAACACTTAATTATTGTTATATCCAAAATGTAATAATTAAACATTAAAATATTTGATGTGTATTATTACATTTTGCTTTTATATAATTATGTGTTGGTGCTGCAAAAATAAATGTATTTAATTAATTTGTCTTCTGAAGTTTGCAGTTGCGCAATAAATTGTACGAATAGGCACGCTCTTGTATTTGTTTTCAATTCTTGTTTTTTATTTCTTCAAAGAATGAAGCATGAAAACCGGAGATCATTTAATCCTTTTTTTAAGCTTTATTTATTCACTCAAATGATCTAAAAGTTACATTTTATAAGATGCAATTGGCTAAAATACAAGTATAACTCACATGTGCTCAATGAATACTGTGTACACTTACAGTGCGTTTATTAAAACTGATATTTGAGCCATTTTCAACATTAAATGTGGTTAAAAGCGTCAATGGATCTGGGACTGTAATCCTCAGCTGTAGAGTCTGAAGTGAACGACCTTCACCTGGACCGGCCAATGACCTTGAAGTTTGACCAGTTCACACAGCTGATGTTCATTCAGTTCTACTCTAGTTATTGCATGTCATTAATTACATCATGCATGTTTTTTTCCCACCTTAAATGGCTGAATCAATATTGATAAGAATAAATGTTTTCTTTTAATCAAACTGCCTAAATGAACATATGAACAACTTTTCCAGGACTTTTCCAAAACTTTTGACATTTGATTTTTCCAGGCCTGGAAATAACCATTTAATAAAATAACCATAAAGATTCCATGATCTTTCCCGGTTTTCCATGACCGTACGAACCCTGTGCATATTCTGTGCCGGAGAACATAAAAACCCCTCAGAATCTCTAAAAGGTTTGTGTGCCCAACAAACCTCCGAGGCCAAGAAAAGAGAAGCAACGTGACGTTGAGAAGAAGGAAGTGAAAGTCCTGCAGGACGCGCTGAAGTTCAGTACGCCTCGGCTCGCGGGGAGACGCCGTTCGCCACGTGTTTGTCGTTGGCCTCTGATTGGCCGAGCAGCCCGGCGGGGGCGGGAGCGGGCCAAGGAGCGCCGTCCTCCTGCTCTTGGTAATACTCCAGAGTTTTCCTCTTGAAGCAGCCCAGCTGAGGACGGAGACCAGAGGCGCAGCACACGTGTGATTTTAATGTTTTTATTCTGATATTCAAGCAACAGCTGGAAGTCTTGACTCTGAAGCCGCCTCACCTTGAACATGACCCCGGTGATGATGATCAGGAGCAGCAGGCCCAGGCCCACTCCGGTTGAAATGATCAGACGTTGATCCGGGAGGATGATGAACTCCACCCGGACGTCAGTCTGTCGGCAGAGAAGAGTTCAAAATATTCAAAATGTTCAGTGTTTACAATTTTCAGTGTTAACATTTTCTAAAATTTTCAAAAGTTGTTTTTCAAAGTGTTTACAATTTTAACAAGTGTTCCAAATTTATTTATTTTTTATAATTTTCCAGGTGTAAATTATTATTTTTTTAAAGAAATTTCAAATGAAATGTTTTCAAAATTGTCAAAAGTGTGAAAATGTCCCCAAATTTTTAAAGTGTTGACAATTTTCAAAGTTTAAAAAAAATAAAAAATGTAATTTCCCCCTTCATAATTTTCAAAAGATCTTTAACATTTTCAAAGTATTGAAAATTGTCCAAATTCACAAAGCGTTAAAATGGTTCACTTTGGGGCCTCTATGCGTTTGCATGAGGTCTGGCATGTCTTCTCTGGCTGTGCGGTGTGGACTGAGCGTACCCATTTCATCGTTGGGTCTCTGTCGGTCTTCTCCTGCATAACAAACGTACATTTGGTTATTGTACACAGTAATTCATCCTTAACTATCAATATCTTTGAAAGCTGGTTTAACGTGATCCTACCTGTTTGTGGGGGTCCAGAACGTAGCGGCGCTCGTCGTAGTCGACGTGAATAAAGCTTCTAAATTTAACCTCTCCGCCATCTCCAGTATATCGTTTGAGAAACGCAATATTCTGCAAAGTGAGAGTACGTCAACGCAAATAAGCCACTTGTATACGTATATGTACATATTTATAAAGTAAACATATAATGGAATATGTACTTTTTAATTTTCTGAAATAACATTTCCCCCCCCAATCCATGTATAGCCCCGTCTGCAGTTCCTGTACGAGGTAAGTACACAAAAGAACCTTTAAATATCATTTTGTATTGTACAAAAAACTAAGAAATAATTATTTTTTATAAAGGTTAAATGTTATTTCACAAATTTCAAAAAGTGACCCCAAATAAATAATTAAATTCAGGAAAAAATAGATAAATGCTTAAATAAATAATTAAACACAGAAATAAATAAATGCTTGAATGAAAAATAAATTAAATACAAGAATAAATGCATAAATGCTTGAATAAATAATTAAATGCATAAATAAATAAATAATCAAATACAGAAATAAATAAATATAACAAATATTTTTCTAAAGGTCAAATATTATTTCAGAAGTTTAAAAATTGACCCCAATTTATATTTGAATGCTCCTGGATTACAGTCAGTGCCGCCCAAAAAACCTACTTTTCCCACACTGATGCTTGATGTATTTCAATGGTGTGTGTGTGTGTGTGTGTGTGTGTGACGTACCGCTGCGTGCTGGTTGAGATACCTGAACTGAGCGTCTCCTGACAGCGTGAACTCGGTGGGGGATTCTCTCTCCAGGATGAAGCCGTCACACGTTATGGTTTTACAAAACCTCTCAGGTGAACAGAACTGCAACACAGCGACAACGACAGGTGAATCACGGTTTGTAAACTTGTTCATTTGGAATATTCTGACAATAAATACATTTTTACTTACTTCAGACGTCGTATCCGCGATGGCGGTGCAGTGAGTTTTGTTCTTTAAAAAGGAAATAAAAAGGTAATTAATGATTTTTGAACAAAGCGGCGGTTTGATGTCGTGACGCTCTCGTTCCGTGGTTACCTGCCCAACGACCACGAGGGCGTTCGTCATCTCAAAGTTTTGTTCCAGTTTAGTCGGGAAGACCAGCGACACGTTGACGGGAAAGTCCTTGAAACCGAGATTCTCTATCTGCAAGGAGAGAGAGACAGATGCATTGTGGGTCCCCTTAGTTTAGTCCAGTGGTCTTGTGATGTCCACACAGCCTGCAATGCATTGTGGGTCTCATAGATTTAGTTCAGTGGTCTCATGATGTCCACACACACTGTGCAATGCATTGTGGGTCTCATTAGTTGAGTCCAGTGGTTCTCAAGTGGGCGTAAGTGAAGGCACTCCAGGGGGTACGTGATTTTTCAAAGTGTTCAACATTTTCAAAAATGTTCTGTGTTTACAATTTTAAAATGTTTTAAAGTTTTCAAATCTTCCAAAAAAAAAATTCTAAATGTTCAACAATTTCGGATAACAAAAAAGTGTTCTACATTTCAAAATGTTTCAAAGTTTAACATTTTCAAAATTAAAAATCATTTCAAAGTGTTCAAAATTTAAAAAATGTTCAAAGTGTTTGACATTTGTGAATTTTAAAAATATTCAAAGTGTTCAAATTTTCAAAAATATTCAGTCTTTAACATAATTTTAAAAAATGTAAACACTTTGTACATTTATTTTAAAATGAAAAAAACTTCCAAGTGTTCAAATTCTCAAAAGGATTCAAAGTGTTCAAATCTTCATAAATATTCAAATTGTTTACATTTCAAAAATGTTTTCAATGTTCAACATTTTTTAATTTTTCAAAGTGTTCAACATTTTCCAAAATGTTCTGTGTTTACAATTTTAACATTTTTTAAAGTGTTCAAATCTTCAAAAAATTTCAGAATGTTACACAATTTCGGATTATAACAAAAAGTGTTCAACATGTCAAAATGTTTCAAAGTGTAACATTTTCTAAATTAAAAAAATATTCAAAGTGTTCAAATTTTCAAAAATATTCAGTGTTTAACATAACTTTAAAAAATGTTAAACACTTTGTACATTTATTTTAAAATAAAAAAAAACCTGTGTTGAACATTTTCTAAAATGTTCAAAGTGAATGTAAACAAGACTTTAAATGAATGATACTGTAAATAAGCAACACGTCCCTAAATCATCTTCACGGTGATGATGTTGGATATTTGTTCTAACATCTCGACCCGAGAGCTGCTTCATGATTCGTTAATCTCAGCTCTGATTGGTCGTTCCTTAACGAGTCATTCCTTTTGACTCACCTTGTATGTAGCAACGATTCTTTTGGGCTCAGCGTCCTGTGTCGTGAAGTTCAGGTAGTTGATGGAGTCTTCTCTCCTGGAAGGTGAACCACAAGACCACAGACTGGATTAAACGCATAAACATTTAAATGACGACTCGGCATAAATAAGAACTGCAGTTCCACGATGAGAAGACAGGGGCACTTACACCATTACCGCCATTTTAATTTCAAATTGCACTTGGATGCGTCGGGAGAGGAAAGCGACGCTGCTGGAGTTTGTGTTATCGCTGAGGATGAAACGAGAAGTTACTGTGAAGATTACACAGTAAATATGTGCTGACAGTCATCGACATTGTAGTAATATATGGACAATAAGTGGCTTGAGGAGCTGGCTACCTTTCAGCGGTGACGTTCACGGTGATGGTGTCGTCCCACGCGTACTCCTTCATGATGTGGAAGGAGGTCATGAACGTGGCCTTCGCAGGAGGAAAGACGTGTTTGGTGCGAGCGAAAGAGGAAATATCCGGAATGGGAGGCGCTGCAGAGGTCGTAAAGGTCGCGGGGGTCGGGCCGCGTGGGACTCACCGACGACCGGCTGCGGAACACCGGCCGGCTGATGCCACACGTGGTTTTGTCGAGCTCCCCCTCCAGGTCGTAGCAGCTGTGGACCGTCTGCCTCGTTGCCTGTTTTTAGAAAATCACGTTGAGGACTGAGACGTCTGGAATACACGCTTTTTATATATATATATATATATATATATATATATATATATATACACACACACACAGTATGTAAATTACATTAATTCATTAAGAAAATATGCTTTTTAAAAGAATGACGCTCTAAATATGAGCCAGCGTACGCTCTTTCATACTCATATTTTCCGCGCTGCAAGCGAACGCACCTTAACTGAAAAGACAGAAATGTTTATTCTTTTAATCTAAACTATTGTCTCCCATTCATTCGAGTTATTTAAGGTTATTTACTATATGCTTTGGAATTCTCTTTGTTAGTTTAAATACAATGTTGTATATATATATATATATATATATATATATATATATATATGTATATGTATATGTATATATATTTGTTCATATATGTGTATATGTATATATATATATATACATACACACATATATATTTATGTGTATGTATATAAAGTCTAAAGTACCTGTATGAAGGTCATCCTGGAGAAGGACAGGCCTCGGGGGAAGTGCATGGTGAGGCTGCTGTTGTACGAGTCGTATCCGTGATTCGACAGTTTCACCAACACTTTGAAGTAGTTTTCTTCTGCCACCAGCAGCGTTGGAGTCCTACCAGAGGGGCGGAGTCACCTGGTCACATGACGGTCGTACTACAGGTGTGTTACGATAATAACAGATACGTACGTGAAGTTGAACTCCACGTCCAGCTCCGCTATGCAGGTGTCGTTCTTCCTGCACCGTTTTTCAAACGGAACCTGCAATAAAAAAAGAGACGTCTGTTAATGTCATTCTTGAAAACACACAAAAAAAGAAAACAACAAAAACACAGTTTTTAGTGGAAACGTAAAGAAAAAAGACAAATTAACAAAAGCCATAAAGGTTCATCTAGAAAACAGAATGACCTTTCACCTCCTGGACCCTCTTCCTGTCTGTATGGGTTAATTTGGGCAAATGTAAATATAAAAGTATTCAAATGTAGTCGCTCGTACCTCGGCGACCGCCAGCGCTCTGCTGTCCACACTCAGGACGCCGCTCGCTCCCTCGCCGTCCACCTGGAAGAAGTTTAATTTGATGCTGACGGCCGATAACGTGTCCTTCACACATTTCTGCAAAACAAAAAAGAATAAGATAAAAAGACAAGAGAATGTGGCTTTAAATAAGACTGTTAACACTGTTCATTGGTCATGTGGATGAACCTGTTCATTGGTCATGTGGATGAACCTGTTCATTGGTCATGTGGATGAACCTGTTCATTGGTCATGTGGATGAACCTGTTCATTGGTCATGAGGATGAACCTGTTCATTGGTCACCATGTGGATGAACCTGTTCATTGGTCATGAGGATGAACCTGTTCATTGGTCATGAGGATGAACCTGTTCATTGGTCACCATGTGGATGAACCTGTTCATTGGTCATGTGGATGAACCTGTTCATTGGTCATGTGGATGAACCTGTTCATTGGTCATGTGGATGAACCTGTTCATCGGTCATGTGGATGAACCTGTTCATCGGTCATGTGATTAACCTGTTCATTGGTCATGTGATTAACCTGTTCATTGGTCATGAGGATGAACCTGTTCATTGGTCACCATGTGGATGAACCTGTTCATTGGTCATGTGGATGAACCTGTTCATTGGTCATGTGATTAACCTGTTCATTGGTCATGAGGATGAACCTGTTCATTGGGCATGTGGATGAACCTGTTCATTGGTCATGTGGATGAACCTGTTCATTGGTCATGTGGATGAACCTGTTCATTGGTCATGTGGATGAACCTGTTCATTGGTCACCATGTGGATGAACCTGTTCATTAGTCACCATGTGGATGAACCTGTTCATTGGTCATGAGGATGAACCTGTTCATTGGTCACCATGTGGATGAACCTGTTCATTGGTCATGAGGATGAACCTGTTCATTGGTCACCATGTGGATGAACCTGTTCATTGGTCACTATGTGGATGAACCTGTTCATTGGTCACCATGTGGATGAACCTGTTCATTGGTCACCATGTGGATGAACCTGTTCATTGGTCATGTGGATGAACCTGTTCATTGGTCATGTGGATGAACCTGTTCATTGGTCATGAGGATGAACCTGTTCATCGGTCATGTGGATGAACCTGTTCATCGGTCATGTGATTAACCTGTTCATCGGTCATGTGATTAACCTGTTCATTGGTCATGAGGATGAACCGTTCATTGGTCATGTGAGGATGAACCTGTTCATTGGTCACCATGTGGATGAACCTGTTCATTGGTCATGTGGATGAACCTGTTCATTGGTCATGAGGATGAACCTGTTCATTGATCATGAGGATGAACCTGTTCATTGGTCATGTGGATGAACCTGTTCATTGGTCGTGTGGATGAACCTGTTCATTGGTCGTGTGGATGAACCTGTTCATTGGTCGTGTGGATGAACCTGTTCATTGGTCGTGTGGATGAACCTGTTCATTGATCATGAGGATGAACCTGTTCATTGATCATGAGGATGAACCTGTTCATTGATCATGAGGATGAACCTGTTCATTGGTCGTGTGGATGAACCTGTTCATTGGTCGTGTGAATGAACCTGTTCATTGGTCGTGTGGATGAACCTGTTCATTGGTCGTGTGGATGAACCTGTTCATTGGTCGTGTGGATGAACCTGTTCATTGGTCGTGTGGATGAACCTGTTCATTGGTCGTGTGGATGAACCTGTTCATTGGTCGTGTGGATGAACCCTGCGTACCGGCATGTAGACGGAGGAGTTGAAGCAAGTCTCTTGGGCCCTCAGCTCGTAGGTGGAGGTGAGATTTCTAGATTTCTTGTCGCTGTGGCTGAAGAACCCTCGGTAGGTCGGCCTCATGGGATCCACGCACAGCGTGTACGAGATGTTCAGGCCGGAGCTCATCGCCTCTGCAACACAGATCGCGGTTAGAATACTGAGGGGGCGTCGATACGTCCCGCCCCCGGCTCGGGACCTACCTGCTTTGCTCTTGGTTGTTTCCACCATCTCGAAGCAGGTCGTCAGGGTAACCATTGGCAGAGCTTCGTCGCTGTTACCCACACAGTCGATTCTGTCGGTGCTTATCTGACTCGGCGTGAAAGACAGACGAGCAACGACATCGAAGACGGGCCTGGACCTGAGAGACATCACAGATCACCAGAGCTTTGCCGGATATTTTCTGGAGGCTGATGGTAGACTTACGGGTGAAGGAGTTATAACATGAATCTGAATTGTGGCCTATTGATCTGTTTATGGCCCATTGGTCTGATTATCGTCTTTGTTGGAGCTATTTAATTTGATATTTGTATTTAAGTTTAATTGAAAAGTAATATTGATTATTTAGGTTAGGTTTTGATTGGTTAGTTGTTTCATTAGGATAATTGTAATTTAGTTTAATATATTTAGTTCGTTGGTTCACTAATTGGTTAACACTGGGCACCTGGGGCTATATGTAGAGGTGGGTAAGCACAGGACCAGCATGCACCTGGGTGGCCAAAGGTTTTTTACCACGCTCACGCCCCAGCTCACATAGCAGAACGAAATGTTTGTATTTTGTTTGTTCTTTTTTTTGCTTTAGAGAATAAATGATCATAACTCAAGCCAACTTTCGGGACATTATGTTTCTTTGCATGCGTCAATACCCGACCCGCAGTGCATCAGTGGCAATTTGATTTTGAGTTTTGTTTTGATTTTGGACAGACAAAAGGCCACTACAGCCTTCATTGGTCTGTTTATGACCTATTGGTCTGTTTATGACCTATTGGTCTGTTTATGACCTATTGGTCTGTTTATGACATATTGGTCTGTTTATGGCCTATTGGTCTGTTTATGACCTATTGGTCTGTTTATGACCTATTGGTTATTGGTCTGTTTATGGCCTTCATCGATCTGTTTATGGTTCATTGGTCTGTTTATGGTTCATTGGTCTGTTTATGACCCATTGGTCTGTAATGGCCGTCAGTGGTGAGTCCCTTCAGCCTGTATGATGGTGGTTCTGGTTCTGGTTGGTTTTGTGGTGGTCACAGCGTCCTCACCTCAACACTACAGCGGCGCCCTGCGATCCCACAACGAGATCCGGGAGTCCGTCGTCTCCGAGGTCAACGCGCCCGTCAATGGCTTGTCCAAAGAATCTCAGCACGGGCTTCATTGTCTGTCCCCTGATCCTCTGGAATAACACGAGTATAGTCAGTCAAGTTTATTAATATTTCACTTATCACAGACAAAGGGTCACAAAGGGCAGTTTAGTAGTCGATGTAAAACAATTTGTCAATAACATGGTCCAAAACATGTCAAAAGAGCAAAAGTGCAATTCACTGTAAAAGATGGTGCGAAAAAATAAATGAACAGAAGAGAAAGATCAGGCCATAGAATATTTAAATAAACCAAAAGCCAGAGCAAACAGGAATGTGTTGAGATGGAGTTTAAACGATGCTATTGACGTAGTTTGAGAGGGACAGGTGTAGTTGTCTCACCTGGCTGAAGGCGCTGCGTATCCCTCGGTGTCGGTCGCCCAGGTAGACGTACACCGTCCCCGTGTTGTCGTTCTCCAGCGGCGCTCCGACCGCCACGTCTCGCAGTCCGTCTCCATTTAAATCTGCGAGGCTGGATATGGTGGCGCCGAACCTCCCCATGGCCGGGGCGGCCACGGTCAGCTCACGCCGCAGTCGCATCTGTCGGAAAAATAAGAAAATATGCTCGTTGATCAAGAGAACGATGCATTTATTATCTGTCAGGAAAACTAAAACACAGATTCTGAAGTGTGACCTCCCCCATGGGTTTGTGTACCGTGGGAAACAGGAAGTTACACAAGAGGACATGACATGTTTAACTAGGGTGACCAGACGTCCGGTTTTCCCCGGACATGTCCTGTTTTTGAGACCCAAAAACAAGCGTCCGGCAGGGTTTCCCAAAACGTCCGGGATTTTGCTTCGTTGGATATTTGCGTTTCTCTGGGTCTTTCACAAACTATTTTTTACCCCTTGCAAGTTTTGTAAATGGTATCTCCCTTACGTTCCACCTGAACAGTCATTGGTCGTCTGATCTCAGGGTTGCCAGATAAACGAAATCCCCCTTTTAGGCATGTATATCACAAGACAGGCAAAATAAGAGAGATCCGTCTGCGCCTCGCTCTCAACTGTGATGTGCGCACACGTCGAAGGGGTTATGCCGAAGTGTCCTCTTTTTCAGAAACTCAAATCTGGTCACCCTAGTTTAACTAACTGTTATGAACTGAAAACCCGCTGAGAGGGATAAGGTGGTGTAGTTTCATAGACCTCGTCTGTTACGGAGTAGATGTAGATCTGGCCTTCTCTCTTCTCGTGAGCCTGGTAGAACAGAGGAGCTCCCACCAGCAGGAAGTCGGTGTCGCCGTCTGAGTTCACGTCCACTGAGCACAGCTCGGCACCGAAGTACGACCCAATCTGGAAAGGGAAGTTTCTATCGTTTAGATTTACAGTACATCCTGTTACCATTATTTAAAAGTCTACTCTACATGAACTGTATAAACATTTTTTTTTTTTTCTTCCTCTTCTTCCTTTTCTTTTTCACAGGTACATTTTTTTCACAGGTTCAGGTTAGGGTTACAAGAGTTCTTGTAAGTGCAAGGAAGTCAGTGCTCTGGTTTCCTGTCTGCACAACCGCAGAAATAATATGCCGTGGCACATTTTCATAAAGATGCAACGTGCAGGATTGTGCATCTCTATTTAAATGCATCTTATCAAACAAATATTCACGATTCACTTTTTGACAGGCTACAAAGTATGTTCATGAGAAATGACCCAAAATGAAGGTCGCTATCTTCAAACTAAAGGAGCTTCAGGTAAACATGCTGGGCACCTTCAAGCTCACATCTATCTGTGTTTGGAGTCACCGACCTGGTGCCCTTTGACTCTCTGCGCTGCCGTCCAGTTCTTCCCGTCGTGTCTGAAAAGTACGACCTGGCCCGTGTGCTCAAACCTCGGAGCCCCCGAGAAATATAGAGCGGCGCCATTCTTCTCCCCAACAGAAATAGAGTATCCTGCAACAGCCGGTCACATGTGATCACACGGAAGTCATTTACTGAGGTGTGGGTTTTTAAACTAAAGAAGCAGGTAATCTGGAAAGAAAGAAGCAGCTTTATGTGTATTACCCATGTAGGAGTCCATCTGCATGAGTGGATCTTCAAGTTGTGTGTTGTTTTGTTCGTGACGGATCTGGAGAGAACCACGCCAGCTGTTTGACCCCACTGACCCCAGAACCAGAGTGTCCTGTGGAACGGACGTGAGCAGGTCTATGGTCAGCGCGTGGAGAGGAGTTACAGTGATGATGTTGGGAGGATAATAAACCATTTAAAAGACAGCCAAAAAAATCAATGATCATCTCCATGCTAAAGTGGCGCATGCTAACTGTACATACTGTATGGTGCAGTAACAAATCCTTGCACGTGTGCAGATGAGATCAAAATGAAGGCAGAATACAACGATGGCCGTGATCAGATCAAGGGTAGTATGGGGGAACAGGTAGTGGGGAAGGGACCATTGTAAGGGACCATTGGTAGGGACCATTGGTAGGGTCCATTGGTAGGGACCATTCGATAGGATCATTGGGAGGGACTATTGGAAGAGACCATTAGAAAGGAACATTAGAAGGTACCATTGGGAGGGACCATTAGAAGGCACCATTGGAAGGATCATTGGGAGGGACCATTGGGCCCACTTTGCCATTGCAAGAGGGTATCTTGCCAGTCATGCTTTTTATGAACCAGATAAGATGTTGCTGTTCAAAGATGGTTTACCTGACCCTGTGTGTTTATTCATGGGTAAAAGTAGAGTCCATCCAGATGTAGTCTGTTACTTTACTCACGTTGGAGAAGACTGCACTGAATCCGCTCTGAGACATTTCGTTGGTCATGTCGCCGGCCCGAGAAACTTTGGAGCCTAAACAGAAACCGCGAGCTCTTCATGTTACTCATGCAGAGTTTCACCAGGGAGATGCACATTGGAAAACAAACTGAATTGAACATCACCTTCCATTTTAAAGATCTTCTTCTGAAAGTTTACCAGTACTTCTTTCAGTCTGTCATAGTTCTGAATTTTGAAGGCATTTTTGTCTTTCGGCTCTGAAGCGATGGCTCGGAATTTTTCCAGTTTTGCGTCTTTGACCTGAAACCAGAAGTTTCCCAGAAGTCCAACGTCAACTTGATAAACAACACAAGTCTGTGCAATCTTGGACTTAAAACTAGAATCTATACAAATTGCACAAGACAAAGGATTTTGAAATGTTCTGATGTGGTTGTTTTTAGAAGTAGTGTGTCAACTGCATCAACTGCATAGTGGTACAGTTGTAGGGCTTAATCCCTGAGGCATTACTGTGTGACTGTTTTAGCTGAATACATAGATTGTCCAGTGACGACATCACAGCTTACCCCAATGACAAAGCGAATTATGTTTTTCTCATCATATTTTTTAACAATGCCGGATCTGTCTGAATCGCTGGGATCCCCGTCCGTGATCAGCACCACGACTTTAGTTGCATCGGGAGAAGCGCCCGCCTCCGAGTTCTCCAAGATTTCATTCCTAAAACAAATGTAAAAGTAGCATTCAAAATATATAACTTAACATGTATTAGTTCAACAAATACATTCTCTAATGTTTTAAAGATGTATTAAATGCTATTCATTTAGAAGTTTAGGAACTCGTGTAGTGAAACTAAACTTACAACACGAACGTGAGGGCTTTGTGTGTGTTGGTGAGGCTCCTCAACTGGGATTCTTTGTGAAGTTTATCGCTATCCCTGCCGGCTTTGTAGTCGTTGAAGTCAAAAACTTTCCGATATTCGGTGGAGAACTGAACCGCTGCGAACTGGAAAAAAAGCAGACGGGATCGTATTCAACGTTATGTGAACACGACCCAACAGACAAATGCTGCGAACGCTTCAATCCAGCAGGAGGACCTTGATGGACGAGTTCTTGAGGCTGTTCATTATGTCCACGATGAAATCTTTATTTTTGTTGAACTCTCCTTCGCTCATGCTGCGCGAGCCGTCGAACAGAAAGACCAGGTCCACCGTCTTTTTCGTGCATTCTGTAAAAAGAGTTGAAGGTTGTTAGGCATCCGGTCGGGACGAAGGCGTCGACGACGTCATCTCAGCCTCTTCACCTTGGAAAGCCGTTCTGAACGAGGCGGCCTGCTGCAGCCGGTCGGTGACGGCGTAGCACACGCCGTTCACGTAGGAGTTCTCGTTGCATTCGTGCACGACACTCGGACTGCACACCTGGATCAGAACACGGCAAGCAGGACACACTGATTCATCAGGGAACTCGTCACAGAGGAAGTGTATTTGCGATTCGATCAAACTAGTTGAGCTTCGGGGATTCTTTTCTCACAATGAATTGGGAGCGTTCGGCGTCTTCGGCTATCGACAGGCCGAAGTGCTTCACCGGCGCCGCCGTCGTGTCCGTGAGAGGAAGATCTGCGGCGGCAGCAGTAGAGGTGACATTTCATATCGTCTACGTCGGGTCCCAGGCACGTGCACGGATAGACCCCTAGTAGTGCTCAAGCTCCTCCCCTTTTGCCCTGGATGAGAAAACTGCCCCTTTTTCTGGAGACACATTTTTTTTCCTCTTTCATAAGTATTTAATAAAAAAATGTTTTCCCTGTTATCAATTCCCTCCAAATGTGTTTTGATATCTGACGGGGCATTACATTTTTTTTTTACACGAGTACCCATTAGCCAATCAGAACGCTTGTACTGTCGTTGCCATGTAATAATTCATTTTTATTCATAAGGAAAATGTAAGCTCGTGTCTAGTCCTGCCAAGAGGAGACGCAGGTCGAGGACCGCATCACTAGCGTAACGTTGCTTAAGTTTCAACTGTCACAACATTTTCTGGGCAATGGGTGCCCTTTTTTGGGGGTTTGAGCACCTTCCCCCCAAAATGTCTGTGCACGTGCCTGCTGGGTCCGTATACAGTGTAATATAAATAAGGATGTATATACCTTCAGGGGTGAAGCACTGCATCGGTTGGTTAGCGTCGGGTTTACAGACGCCTCCGGATCCATTCATCCGCAGCGGTGCAGTCACCATTATCCTGTGAAGCAGAGAAGGGGCCGAGCACGATGCACCAGGAAGGTGAGTCACAGGACGCACTATCAGTCAAGATAAAGAACCACAACGGGTTCACAGGAGCTTCTGATGGAAGTAAACCATAGTTATCATCCTCACACTTATGCATCGCTGATAGAAATGTCATCGCTTTAACTTCATGAATAATCAGTGTTTTTGTGTTAGTAGAACACTACATATAACAACGTACCCTTTGTTTGTGCCGGACATGAATTGAAGCACTTTGTATCCGAAGAAATCCTTTTGTTCCCCGATGTAGACGTTCAGAGGCATCGTGTCAATGTTGAAGGTCAACGAGACGGGGATGGCTAAAAGAAGAAAAAGGCCACGGTCTCTTAAGATTGTAAAGATAGGATTAAAGATATGTGTATATATCTTTAATATATAGAATATATATATAATATTTATATATATTAAAGATATATATATATATATAATATATAGATAGATATTTAAGATATCTATACTTTATTTAAGATATTTATATATATATATATATATATATATATATATATATATATATATATATATATACAGGACTGTCTCAGAAAATTAGAATATTGTGATAAAGTTCTTTATTTTCTGTAATGCAATTGTGCAGCTGTGTACCAAGAGATGTTAGAGCACTACATGCTTCCGTCTGCTGAAAAGCTTGATGGAGATGAGGATTTCATTTCCCAGCATGATCTGGCACCTGCCCACAGTGCCAGAACCAGCAGTAACTGGTTACTGGCCATGGCATTACTGGCCTCCATTGGCCTGAACCCCAGAGAGAATGTGTGGGGTGTTGTGAAGAGGAAGCTGAGAGACACCAGACCAACAATGCAGATGAGCTAAAGGCCCTAGTGAAGCCTCCTGGGCATCCATAACACCTCAGCAATGCCACAGGCGGATTGCCTCCATGCCACGCCGCGTTGATGCAGTCATCCGTGCAAAAGGATTCCCAACAAGTCCTGAGTGCATTAATGGACATTTACAATGTTTGGTTTGGTTTTGCTGTTATTAATCTTTTTTTTTACTTGGTCTGAGGAAATATTCTAATATTTAGAGATAGGATATTTGAGTTTTCTTAAGCTGTAAGCCATAATCAGCAATATTAAAAGAATAAAAGGCTTGCAATATTTCAGTTGATTTGTAATGAATCCAGAATGAATGACATTCTTGTTTTTTTAATTGCATTACAGAAAATAAAGAACTTTATCACAATATTCTAATTTTCTGAGACAGTCCTGTATATATTAAAGATATATACAGTATATATTTATGTTTTAAAGATATATATTAAATATATATATATATATAGATATATATTATATATCTACATATTAAAGATATTTATATATATATATATATATTAATTAAAGATACATAGATATATTTAAGATATATATATATTTATATATTCATATATGTATGTATATATATTATATTAAAGATATTTATAAATATATTAAATATATATGTATTAAATATATATATATATATATTCAAGATGTAGATATAATATATATATATATATATATATATCTTAGATATATATATATATATATTTAAGATATTTATAATATATATTTTACATATATATTTAAGATACATTTATATACATATATAGGATATATATATATATATATATACACTCTTTTAAGTGTTGAAACTTAAATGATTGAATATGATAAATCAGAAATGCTAAAATTTGGATAGTGAACATCAAGTAAAAACATTTTTTTAAACCACACCATTACAAGGGTTTCCAACTTCTCAACTTGTTTTATATATTTTTATTGTATTCACCTCCTGAAAGGATCTCACAACATCTTTCACGGGTTTGAAGCCTCGAGAGGTTTCCACACACATCAGATATTCCCATCTTTCCTCTTATCGATACAAATTGTCTCTGAAATAATGTAACTTATATATATATATATATATATATATATATATATATATATAAGTATATGTATATATATATGTATATTATAATGTGAGATCTTACCCATGGCCACCACGTAGGCGAGCAGCGAGACGCGGCGCGGCTCGAGCATCTTGACATGTGACAGGACTTCCTGTGTTCTCACATGAGGGTGTTCCTCAGGCTGCTTCCTTTGGCTGCTACAGTAACATCCGAATGACAGGTTTCATCACACACACACACTCTCACTCTCACTCTCACACACTCACACACACACACACACACACACACACACACACACACACACTCACACTCTCACACACACACACACACACACCATAGATATATATATAGAATGTGAACACAATTAAACAATAATTTCGAACTTTTTCACATTTATTTAGCTGGAAATTCCGTTGTGTGTGGGGTCGCAGCAGATTTATATATATATATATATATATATATATATATATATATATATATATACAGTGGGGGCAAAAAAATATTTAGACAGCCACCAATTGTGCAAGTTCTCCCACTTAAAAAGATGAGAGAGGCCTGTAATTTACATCATAGGTAGACCTCAACTATGAAAGACAACATGAGGGAAAAAAATCAGAAAATAACTTTGTCTGATTTTTAGAGAATTTATTGGTAAATTCCTCGGTACAATAAGTATTTGGTCAATAACAAAAGTTCATCTCAATCCTTTGTTATCTACCCTTTGTTGGCGATGACAGAGGTCAAACGTGTTCTGTACGTCTTCACAAGCGTTCCACACCCTGCTGCAGGTATGTTGACCCATTCCTCCATGCAGAGCTCCTCTAGAGCAGTGATGTCTCCTCTAGAGCAGTGATGTCTCCTCTAGAGCAGTGATGTCTCCTCTAGAGCTGGGATGTCTCCTCTAGAGCTGGGATGTCTCCTCTAGAGCTGGGATGTCTCCTCTAGAGCTGGGATGTCTCCTTCAACAGGTATCTCGACGCAGGAGGCGGAGGAGCCGATGAAGAGCACGATCTACCACCCACGATGCCGCCCAGGGGAGTCATGTCATATCCAGGGCCCATGCGCCACCAGTGGAAGAAGAACAACAAGCCTGACCAGGACGATCCAGACGACATCGAGTTCGAGACCACCGGATAAAGACCCCATCGACAGCCATGGCCGACAGGACCCAGACGGGGTTGAAGCAGACGAGTTCCAGCGGGGACCGGATCGTCAACGGGATAACAGGGTGCCAACCTGCAACTCTCCTCCGGCTGTTAGGGTGCAAGACCCAGGCCGGCCCAAACACTCTCAATTTCATCTCTTTCCTTCTACACCTGCACATTACAGAGTGAACGCACACAGACCTACTGACTTCTCAAGGGCTAAAGATCTAAGAGGGTGGGTCGGGGTACCACGCCCCTATTCCCATCTCTAACAGAGAGACTCTCTCCCCGAGAACATTACGAGCTTACAGGTCTTATGGGACCTTAATCTAGGCAAGGCCAGGCCATGACGAAGATCTGGCATAAAGAGGAAATAAATGTTTTCACTGACTTCGTTTGCTGACTTCTGACTTGAGGCTGTCGCCCCCGTAAAATGCGCAACTCCAACGCTGGCAGCCTCGTGGGGAGGGGAGGGGGAGCTGCGCTCATGTGATTGGTTGAAAATGAGGGCGACATCTGATTGGCTACAGATTGGCCCATGTTAAAAAAAACGCATTTGTGAATCCAGCGACGTCAGGGGAGTCTCATACAACCCACACACAAATGTGGAGTGATCCGCAAAAAAAATCCACACACAAATACTTACAAATGCAGAAATATATTTGTGATTTTCTTTTACAAATCATAATATATTTACAAATACATTTGTGAGTCAAATGTATTTGTAAATTTCAAAATGTATTTGTAAATCCTTCTGTGTGCATTTGTAAATCGAATATATTTGTGAATTGTTCTGTGCGCATTTGTGAGTCTCTCTGTGTGCATTTGCAATTATTGAGACTGATCTGACCCCATAGAAGTGCTAATCTGTTTTTTATCCAAGGTATTGTTGGAAACGTGTTTTTTAGGTTCCGGCGGAGGATATAGAGACTTTGTGCTGTCCTGATGTCAGTGAGGAGCTCGGTCCACCACTGAGGAGCCGGACCAGCACACAGACATGATGTTGTCAGGTGAGTAATTAGTTGTGTCTTTTGACAACACGATAATGACTAAAGATGTCGGTCATTGAAGGTCAAGCAGAGGTTAGGTTGGATGTATCATCCCCAGGCCCAGGGACTCGTAGAGAGAGAGAGAAAGAGAGAGAGAAAGAGAGAGAGAGAGAGAGAGAGAGAGGTAGGTAGGTACACCGAAAGCAAAGCTATCCAAAATCTGCGGGGAGACTAGAATGGACTGGCTGGTGGTTTTCCAGGTGGTATTAATGAGCATGAGAATACAAACTAACCGTAGTACACAAATAACTCCCCAGGAGAGGCTGACCGGACGGCTTAGGCCCGTACCGTACCGGGGAGACCTCATAAAGGTTTCCTGTTGAGCAGCTTAGCCAGAGAAAGACAAAGCTGTGTCCAGGGAGCGGCAGGTAGGCAGGAAGAACTGTTTCAACAGGTGGAAGGAGCCATGGAGGAGAGCAACGTGGGACCAGACCCACAGGAGGAGGAGGGCCATCCAAGGAAGGGGGAGGAGTCACGGCAGACTGGACCCTACCTGGTGGTACTGGCCACGCCCACCGCAGTGAAGAGAAACCACACTGGAACCACAGCTGAAAGAACAATGCCCGTCTCATGGAACCACCAAGAAGAAGACGTGGTCCCTAGCAATAGGAGGTAACAGCCATTATCGGACTAAAGGTCAAATTGACCTGCGATGATGTCGGTTCATCAGGGTGGGTCTAAAGAACCCGGTGATTGAGATAGATGTGTTATATAACCTAATATTATATGGCTTGCATTTCTTATCAGGCCTAACCACCTGAGAAAAACAGCATATTCTGCCGTTGACTAGTCGAGTTGCCTTAAGTGACAGTAGTAGAGTGTAACCCTTGCCGGAGGGCATTTCTGTTTACTTATGTGATGTGATAATAATGGATAACAAGATATAAGCAGTAACGCCCCAAAGGACCCGACCCCACAGAAGTAGACCTGCAGCAGCTCATGCATTCATCCACCAGGTGCTGGTAACCTGATGCATGAGCGGTTCCTGCTGTACGCAAAGTACATGAACCAGAAGAGTCAGAGGAGCAACAACATCTTCTGTTTTGTGGAAGACTTCAGTTTCCCAAGGGGGGAATGTCCTGGTTAAAATGTTTCAAATTGGGTGTTTCCACAACCTATATTCATAGGGTGTATTAGACTTTTACATTATGTTATATTAGGCTTAAATTACATCTACAAAGATGATTAAGAGGACACACACAGCTCTGTCCCTTAGACAAGGGTCAACAGCTCCAGACAGAGACAGAGCTAGCGGCCGTCTGCTGCTCCAGTCTGAACCGTAGAGAGGAGACGCAGAGCGAGGACCAGGAGGCCCAGACACAAGAAGAGAAGAGAGGAGGAGGAGGAGGAGGAGGAGGAGGAGGACCAGGAGGAGGAGGAGGAGGAGGAGGAGGAGGAGGACCAGGAGGCCCAGACACAACAACGATAAGAGAAGTAACGAGGGGGAGACGTCAGCAAGAAACCTCACATTCCTTAAAGTAACCAGCTTGGACTGGGACAGGGGTCACACAGAGGTCACACAGGGGTCACACTGAGGTCACCCAGGGGTCACACTGAGTGACGAGAACTAATTTGTAATGAGGGAGTGGACGGAGGAGCACCTGCATTGAGTGTGAGGTATAAATAATATGTTAATGTGTTGGTTCGGGGTTGGGAAGGACAGATGTAGAGGGGGGTCGTTGTCTTTAATACAGACCAGGTTTATTTGTGAGACTGTTGGTTACAAATAAATCTACATGAACTGAACTCTGATCCAAACTCTGTGTGTCCTGTGGGTGTCTGATCACTGAGGTCCAGCGGTGAGTATTCTGTGTGTGTGTGTGTGTGTGTGTGTGTGTGTGTGTGTGTGTGTGTGTGTGTGTGTGTGTGAGTGTGTGTGTGTGTGTGAGTGAGTATTCTGTGGCGTCTCACCAGCAGTCAGAGAGGAGAGAGATACAGGTTTATATGGATCAGGTTAAGAGATTAGTCAGAATGGACCAAAAAGGAAGAATCCAGCCACACCAGTGTGTCTGTACTGTTTTTTATTGTTTTGTTGTTGTTATTTAATTTTTTTTACCCTAACCATAACCCAAAAAAGAGGGCCTCCCTCAATAAAAGAAGAAAAAGTACTGTCTACAACTAGTTCATTAAATTACAATAAAAGAATATATATATTAATATAAAAAATATTTATTTACACACATATAAATCTCTCTCTATATATACATACATGTATATATATAACTATCTATAACTATAAATAAAAACCCTAAAAAAGAGGGCCTCAATAAAAAAAGAGGAAATACTGTCTACAACTAGTTCATTAAATTACAATAAAAGAATATATATATATATATATATATATATATATATATATTAATATTAAAAATATTTATTTACACACATATAAATATCTCTCTATATATACATACATGTATATATATATATATAACTATCTATAACTATAAATAAAAACCCAAAAAAGAGGGCCTCAATAAAAAAAGAGGAAATACTGTCTACAACCATTTCATTAAATTACAATAAAAGAATATATATACATATATATGTGTATATATTTTATATATATGTACATATAAATATATATTTATAGAAATATATATATTAATATAAAAAAATATACACACATATAAATCTATCTCTATATATACATACATGTATATATATAACTATAAATAAAAACAACTATGAACTATAAAAACTTTAAAAGTATAAAAATAGACATATAAACATATATATATATATATATATATATATATATATATTTACTATATCTGTAATGCTGCATTGATGCTGCATTGGTGGTGATGCTGCATTGATGCTGCATTGATGCTGCTGTCCGCCCATCAGCTCACATGGAGGGGGCCGTGTTCTGCAGGTGGAGAGCAGAGAGCAACAGGAAGTGGTTATCAGAGCCTCAGCAGGAAGTGCAGCTTCACGTTGACAGGAAAATGATCTCAACAGTCAACAGCTCACACACACACACACACACACACACACAAACAAAAATAAAATACATAAAAAATAAATACTAAACAGTCATGGACGGATTAAGAAACCACGGGGCCCTGGGCCTGGACGTGTCAAGGGAATTATTAAATTAACTATTTACAAAAATCCGTAACTGAGAAGCAAGAAAAGATAAAAGCGTAGTGCAGATCAGCATAGTGTATGTGTAGTGCAGATCAGCATAGTGTATGTGTAGTGCAGATCAGCATAGTGTATGTGTAGTGCAGATCAGCATAGTGTATGTGTAGTGCAGATCAGCATAGTGTATGTGTAGTGCAGATCAGCATAGTGTATGTGTAGTGCAGATCAGCATAGTGTATGTGTAGTGCAGATCAGCATAGTGTATGTGTAGTGGATGTGTCGGCGCGCAGCACAGCAGAGCGATGCGAGCCGTAGACTGAAATAATATCGCCGTTATAATTATTATAACAATGAGGGTTGTTTTAGTTGCCTATTTTGTGTTTTAATTCTTTATTCTTTATATTGACTAATATTCTTCTAACGTTAATACAAATATGTATCACTGGCTTTTATTTTGACTCTCATTTTAAGCACTTCCGTTTTGTCGTTTTTGGTTTCAGACGGCAGAAACGAAATACGGAGGTGGTATTCCGTTTTTCCGTTCTCCTAGTGCTAGCGAGAGAGCTCACCTGCGCGCATAACAGATGAGCAAGCGGGCGCCCCCCTGTTCTAATGGTAGGGGAAACACTGCTTTAAGCTCAGCTCATTGGCTGTCCTCCTGGCTCTTTGAGAGACGCTCCTTGCAGAGTAGAGGATTATGGCCTTTTTTTGGGGGTCGGAGCTCAATGTTGACTATTTTTAGAACATGCCGTGCGGGCGACTCACCTGGTCCCTGCGGGTGACCAGGTGACCACGGGCACCGTGTTGGTGACCCCTGCCCTAGAGGGTCTTCACGTACCCCCTAGAGGGCCTTCATATGCCCCCTAGGGCCTTCATATGCCCCCTAGGGCCTTCACATACCCCCTAGGGCCTTCACATACCCCCTAGGGCCTTCACATACCCCCTAGGGCCTTCACATACCCCCTAGGGCCTTCACATACCCCCTAGGGCCTTCACATACCCCCTAGAGGACCTTCACATACCCCCTAGAGGGCCTTCATATGCCCCCTAGGGCCGTCATATGCCCCCTAGGGCCTTCATATGCCCCCTAGGGCCTTCATATGCCCCCTAGGGCCTTCACATACCCCCTAGGGCCTTCACATACCCCCTAGAGGACCTTCACATACCCCCTAGAGGGCCTTCATATGCCCCCTAGGGCCGTCATATGCCCCCTAGGGCCGTCATATGCCCCCTAGGGCCTTCATATGCCCCCTAGCGCCTTCACATACCCCCTATAGAGGGCCTTCACGGCCTAGCGCCTTCACGTACCCCCTAGGGCAGGGGTCGCCAACCTTTTTGAGTCCGAGGGCTACTTCAAGGGTACAAAATAAGGCAGATAATAAGTAGAGATTCAAAAAGTAAAGCGCACGCTGCACTTATTTTGTCATCAAGTTTTCCTTTTAAAAATGTTTTAAATGTGTTTGAACTTGGCTGCATTGAGTGTGTGTGTGTGTGTTCAGTCTGCATCTCTACTGCATTCCGCTCGTGTAACTTTAATAGTCTCTTAAAGATCAAAGATGGCGTTAACGCTTCAATGGGATCGGGTGTAGAAAGCTTTATCACTAAGCGGTTGATTCATTTTTGTTCCACACGATGTTGGCGTTCCTCCGCCACAGGCTGGGTGTGATCGAGGAGGAGAGGGAGGAAGATGAGAGGAAGCTCGGCGCCGCTGCTGCTGCAGCCGAGAGGATGAACGTGCTGGTGAGAAGACGGAGCGATGAGGAGCGAGCTTCATGGTTCAGCTCACGATTCAGAGCGTAAACACGCCTCTAGGACCGGGTCGGGAGCTCGCTGCTGAACACAGGGCGACTTTAACGGCTGAGCTTGAGTTCATAATGTGAAGAAAACCTTCTTTGGTTGAGTTGCATTATGAGCAGATCAATACAGCAGATGTTTGTTCGTGTGCTCACAGGAGGAGCAGCTTGCAGACCTGCTGAAGGACTTCCAGCAGCTCAGTGAGGCCAACAACAACAACAACAACCACAACAACAGGCCAGAACAACAACAGCAACTGAACTGACAGGAATAATGTGTCACTTCCTTAAAATCAAAGCTTTTCTTATCACTATGTTCATTTTCTGAACAAATTTAGAACGGATGTGAGGGGTCAGACTGTGACGGCCTGCATTCCAGCTTTCACTGTCATGATGCGGCGTGACGTAAACCTTTCTGTTCAATAAAAGAAACAACAACGTGTTTGTTTCAGAGCATTCTCTACGCACACGCCTCACAATGTGCCTTATAATAGGCGAGGACCCGTCAATAACGTCCTCACATGGTGGGTTGAACATTCGGTCCTCACAAAGATAGATGTACGAGTACACATACGCACCTCTGTCTTCTCCTCGGGGGGGGGGGGGACCTGGCTCTCGCTCTTCTTCAGGGTGAAGGTCTGCACCTCCACCTCCTCCTCCACCTCCTCCTCCTCCTCCTCCTCCTCCTCTTGCTGCTGATGCTGGAGGAGCCAAAAGCTGAAACACATGTGACAGTAATAATTACAATCATTGCAAATATGAACATAAAGGAACTCAGGACCAGAGTCCTCTTGGTTCTGGTCCTAGTACCGATGGAGCTGTGTGTGTGTGTGTGTGTGTGGGGGGGGGGGGGGGGTTCCGGGCTTCAGCATCACTGTCGTTCCTCCTAGCGAAGCATTACATGAGCATCAATGTTGTGAAGAGATGCACATTCACAGGGTTCACACACATGTGGACCAATGGATGTCCATGACCTTTCCATGACCTTTCCATGACCTTTCCATGACCTTTCATTGACCTTTCATTGACCTTTCATTGATCTTTCCATGACCTTTCCGGGACCTTTCTATGACCTTTTCAACGTCTTTTAATGACCTTTCCAGGACCTTTCCGTGACTTTAAACCACATTTACATTACCAAACATTTTTTGTGAAATTTCCGTATATACCTTAAATAACACAAACGAATGAGAGACAATAGTTTGGTTAAAAAGAATAAATATGTATATAAATGTTTATTCTTTTAAATCAAACTGCGTAAATAAACATGTGAATATAACAAATTTCCATCATAAGTTTTCCAAAACTTTTGGGATTTCAGTTTTTTCCAAAGGACTTTTCCCGGCCTGGAACCGTTTTTAAAGTTCCGTGACTTTTTTCCCAGGTTTTCCATGATGGCATGAACCCTATTTCAGACTCTTCTTTAGGGGTCAGACTTACGCCGCTCCTGTCCTCCTACGATTGAGAGGAATTGACTTCAAGTTGTCTGCAAATGAACTGGGTTAAATAATAATAATACTGAGCATGAGCCCATCAGGACGTACCCGTCCATTTCCAGGTCCTCTCGGACTTGCAGATCTCTTTTTGCTGCCCGGTCGACGAGAGCCACGCCGATGCAGTGGCTCAAGACGTTGATGACGGAGTTGCAGCGGTCTCTGGAAGCAGAGGATGTGTGTGATGCTCTAAACAGACTTTACTTCCGTATTAAAACTCATTTGAAGAAGTCGCCGTGTGGCCGACTCAACCAACACACAAAACATCCGTTAGCTTCGCACGCTCGACCCATTCAGCAGGAATACACACATCGAGAAGGAAGAAATACTTCTGCAAAGTGACGCTCAAAATGATGTTAATAACTTGTACGACATAGTTTACCTAACATTTTAAAAAGTGATGTTCGTAATGTCTAATTAAATGAATAAATAGGATCAGCTTACTTGGGTTAGCATAGCATATACCATAAAGGATTGGCTAATGAGGCCTTCTGTTTTAAAGAAGAGGTCTATAGAGGTCGATAGAGGTCCATAGAGGTCGATAGAGGTCTATAGAGGTCCATAGAGGTTGATAGAGGTCCATAGAGGTCCATAGAGGTTGATAGAGGTCGATAGAGCTTGATAGAGGTTGATAGAGGTCCATAGAGGTTGATAGAGGTCCATAGAGGTCGATAGAGGTCCATAGAGGTCGATAGAGGTCGATAGAGGTCTATAGAGGTCCATAGAGGTTGATAGAGGTTGATAGAGGTCGATAGAGGTCCATAGAGGTTGATAGAGGTCGATAGAGCTTGATAGAGGTTGATAGAGGTCTATAGAGGTCCATAGAGGTTGATAGAGGTCTATAGAGGTCCATAGAGGTTGATAGAGGTCGATAGAGGTCCATAGAGGTTGATAGAGGTCCATAGAGCTTGATAGAGGTCAGGACTCACACACACTTAACGAGTCACATTGTGAGCTCAGGATCAGACTCACAGGAGATACTCGATCACCATGAGGAGGCAGGTTTCCCTTGCAGATAAATCCAGCATGGATTGCACAATGTAAGTGGTCACGGCTCCTCTGGACGGCAACCCCGCTGTTCTGAAGCTGCACACCACTGCTGTCAGGCTGCGGGTCAAACACAGGCCTTCAGGCTCCTCCTCTTAAAGACGTAACGGTAAATACTTTACACCAGGGGCGTCGGTGTTAGACACGTTATTTATAACTCGAACATGCGCCATTTGTGGCCACTAGGACCTGGGGGGGGCTGCTGCGCTGGCTTTCTCGCTCCAAGTAACGTCTCTCAACGACAGCCAATGAGGTTAGCTCAAAGTAAATGAAGCACAGTGACCTGTGAGTCCAGGTACACAAAGTGGCAATATATATATATATATATATATATATATATATATAAATTTGTTATTAGTTATTAGCGATTGTTAGCTGCCTACATTTAGCTTTACTTGAGGCAAATTAAGGGAAACGTAAACGCAAATTTGAAATACAAGAAATAACTATCGACGTCTCACTATTATTAGCATGAATATATATTATAATATGTTCTCCATTGAGCGGTATATTTGACACTGAACTAGCTCATCTGTATCTCAGTGATAGTTGTGTGTCGATGCTGAGAGCAGCTCACGCGATGGTGACCCAATGATTTAGCTGCAGAGGGACGTTCGGCTGGGCCACGAAGATGACCGCGACCACTTCGTAGAGTATCGTTCCGCCCAAATTGATGTCAGTCAGGACCGGCAGCAGGAACCGACTGACGCTCCTGTCCACCTGCAGTCGCTCCTCACAACACTGGAGAGAGAGCGGCAGTGCGGCGGCGCTTGAAGAAACACGAGGCGTCCGTTACTCATACGACAACACCGGAAAAGCGAAGCTCTCAAACATGTGGCTCGGTGAACTCACGGGCGTCTCTGTGTCACATCAGCTCACCTGGACGAGAGGGCGAATGCCGTCTTCAAGGCGGGGAAGATCCCCTTGATGACGGCGTAGGGGTTTTCTCTCACACACAGGAAGTACATCAGGGGTATCACCAATGCTCCGTGGATCACGAGCCTGGAACACACAACCAATGAATGCATGAGCAATACCGATTAAAAATGACGAGCTGATGCTAAGGCAACGACTCAGTGTAGCAGAAGCACAAGAGTCCATTATATATATATATATATATATATATATATATATATATATATATATATATATATATATATACCTAAACTTTGCTAATATTAGCTTCATTGTTTTTTATTGAGAGTGGTGTCATTTATAAAACCGTAAACGGTGAAGGTACCCCAAAAGCACTACGACGATGAACTTTCCGAGTTTGAAGAGGATTTCCCAGTCTTGGGCATCAACGATGATGCTCGCGACACTAAAGAGCACCGCGACTGGGACCAATCTGCAAGGAAAACCATGAAATTAAAAATAAATGAATGACCAATGAACAGGGTTCATCCACATGACCAATGAACAGGTTCATCACATGACCAATGAACAGGTTCATCCACATGACCAATGAACAGGTTCATCACATGACCAATGAACAGGGTTCATCCACATGACCAATGAACAGGTTCATCCTCATGACCAGTGAATAGGTTCATCCACATGACCAATGAACAGGTTCATCCACATGACCAATGAACAGGTTCATCCACACGACCAATGAACAGGTTCATCACCATGGTGACCAATGAACAGGTTCATCCTCATGACCAATGAACAGGTTCATCCACATGGTGACCAATGAACAGGTTCATCCACATGACCAGTGAACAGGTTCATCACAATGATGACCAATGAACAGGTTCATCCACATGACCAATGAACAGGTTCATCCACATGGTCTTCCTCAGGTCTTTTCCAGGTTTTCCCTGACCGTACGAACCCTGAAGTTACATTGAAGAGGAGTAGAAGAGGTGTTCTTTTGTACCATTTCTAATAATACGGAGAGCAGAACATTTTCCCATGTTTGTATTACTTTCAGCATTTAGCATAAATCTGTTGGAGAAAGTAATGTATATCTTATATTGCATCACCTCAGAAACTTCTGGATGTAGTTCCTTGATAACTTGTTGAACACGTTGATTTGGACGATGAAGACTGTTTGAAGATGCGTTTGCATTCTTGAGAGCCCCGCGGCCAAAGCAAAGCCGGAGACGACCAGGCCCAAGAGGTTGGCGCCCTCCATGGATTCGGACCTCATTTCCACCTCTGACGCATTCTGTGAGCACACCAGACACTCGTTAAGAGTAACAAGGTCAGAATGATCCGACTCCACAGAATGATCCTCTTTCGTGACAAGGGGACATAGCTACCGTCTCCAGACGGAAACCAGGGTCACCTGGCTCAATTTCCAGCTCATCCCGCTCAGTCTTGTACTATAATTGAAAGAAAGAGTGTTCAATCATACATATTAGATGGAGATAGAATACTATCAATAATGTAGAAGTGCCTTTAAATGAAAAGCATACATGTAGGATGGCCGCCGTGAACAGGTTCGTTGGGAAAATGTTCCTGTGGAAATCATCAAGAGTCTCATTGGTCAGTCAGGGTTCAATCGCAAGTTGACAGACTTTTAGGGAAATCTTGGTGTGAACACGAGTAATTAATAAAACTTAAATGACACGAATGAATGAGACAATAGTTTGATTAATAATAAATATGTATATCAATATGTATTCTTTTAATCAAACTCAGCGTAAATGACCATATACATCTAACAAAGTATCATGACTTTTCGGAAACATGTTGACCAATGGATTTCCAGGACCTTTCCAGGACCTTTCCGTGACTTTAAACTACATTTCCATTACCAAACATGTTTGTGAAATGTCAGTGTGTACTCGAGTATGTCATATACCTTAAATAACACAAATGATTGAGAGACAATAGTTTGATTAAAAGAATAAATATGTATATCATGTTTATTCTTTTAAATCAAACTGCGTAAATGAACATGTGAATTCTCATGACTTTTCCAGGCTTGGAAATAACCATTTAAAAATTCCATGACTTTTCCAGGTTTTCTATGACCGTACGAACCCTGTCACGACAATTTTGGCAAATGACTCAAGAACAGCTTCTTAATCAACCACAGGTTGAGACGTTTTCTGAAATACCAGATTAGTTTCTGCTGAAGATAAAACATGAAAGGATGCGAGTTCTGTTATTTCTGGATAAAGGCGCTGCCCCAACAACCTGCAGGAGACGTGTTCTTCTCACCATGAAATATCCATTAAGGCAATGAAGATAGAGGACTCCTCCTCTTCGTCATCTTGACCCGCGGCATCCAGTCCAGGCTTAATGGTCAGAACCAGAACCAGCCCTACAACACAGAACCCGCATAGGAGCAGTTAGATTTGAATGGGCTGACTAAGATGATGTACTACTGGAAAAACATTTGTTTCAATAGCGGCTCACAAAATAAAGTTCTAAAGTGCTTTAGGTGGTGTAACACCGCGAAGCACAAAGGAAACGCATGAAGTTTACAGTGTTATCTGATTAAATCAGAATATCTTCTCCTTAAAAATTACTTTTGTTGCATCTGCATTGCTGTGGGAGACGGTACAGTGTCAGTAGTTCAGCAGTCTAATTATTAACAGGTCAAAATGTCTGCACTGAGAAATGTTTAATAAAATATAGAGAGGAGCACATTTTGAAGAACTTGGTACCCGTGTCACCTGGGTGAAACAGGCAGCTGTTCCCATGTTGACATGTGAATACCTTTTAAATAGCACATGTACCCGATCAGGTAAGAAGAGAAAAGGAGACATTAAAATGCCACATTGTGTGTCTATAAATGATAGTAAAGTAAAATAAAACGCGTCTCACCCAAAACCATCGACAGCAGAGTGGTGGAGACGATGTACGCCGAAGCCCATCGGAACACTTTCACTGAAGGTGCAGAGATCAGACCAACGCCACCTAGAGGGGACGCCAGAGTCACGTTCTGCAGACGCCCGAGAGCGAGGTCAGAGTGTGACCTTCAGGGTCATGAGGAGGAACGCGGAAGAACAGCAACTCACAGAGCAATGCAGTCAGTCACAGCAACATGGAGCGGCCATCTGGAACCGGGAATGGTTCGTGTGGAGTGACGCCATAAGAAGAACCATTTCCTTAAAGAGTTCTTCAACGAACCTATAAAGGTGTCTCAAAGAACCTTTCAAACCAGGGTTCTATAAAGAACCATGTCCTAAAAGAGTTCTTCAACAAACCTATAAAGGTGTCTCAAAGAACCTTTCAAACCAGGGTTCTATAAAGAACCATGTCCTAAAAGAGTTCTTTGAAGAACCTATAAAAGGCGTCTCAAAGAACCTTTCAAACCAGGGTTCTATAAAGAACCATGTCCTAAAAGAGTTCTTCGAAGAACCTATGAAGGTGTCTCAAAGAACCTTCCAAACCAGGGTTCTATAAAGAACCATGTCCTAAAAGAGTTCTTCGAAGAACCTATGAAGGTGTCTCAAAGAACCTTCCAAACCAGGGTTCTATAAAGAACCATGTCCTAAAAGAGTTCTTCGAAGAACCTATAAAGGTGTCTCAAAGAACCTTCCAAACCAGGGTTCTATAAAGAACCATGTCCTAAAAGAGTTCTTCGAAGAACCTATAAAGGTGTCTCAAAGAACCTTCCAAACCAGGGTTCTCTAAAGAACTATGTCCTCAAAGATGATGCTTTCTGATTGTGGGCCATCAGTTTGAAGACAGGGCTGGACCATGGACTCAGAGCCGATGGTCCCTGAGTGAGTTGCCTTCAGGCCTCCTCCCTCTGCTTTCCCAGCATCAGGTGACTGGTCCACAGTGTGGTGTTCATGGGGTGTTGGACGGACTCCTTGGAGGTCATTTGGGCTTCATAAGCGCCGCCGTGCCGCGTGTTCCTCCTGACACCGGCTGCACGGCGTGTTGTGATGGTCGTCGTGCTTGAAATACTCACTCTTTATCGCACTTGAGAGAATGAACGGAAGACAAATAAAATAAATCATCTGCTGAAAGACCTCCACTGGAAAATTGATGGCAAGTTGTTCGTCAAAGTCCAGCTTCGGCATCCAGAACTTAATGTGAAAGCCCATGGCAACACCTGTACGACAATAACAAAGATGTGTCATTAAAGCTGATGATTGGAAATGCTAAACACCAAGTGGTGCGCTGTGCTGTCAGACCTATGGAGGACTCAAAATGACTTAAGTATAAATAAATAAATAAATAAATGCATGAATAAATATAGGAATAAAAAAATAAATGCTTAAATAAATGTATAAATAATAAATACAGGAACAAATAAATATATGTTATAAATCAACAGGACATCATAAATAATTATATTTCTACATTTCTGTATTTATTTATTTATTTCTCTATTTATGTGTCCACACGTATTTCTTCATTGTGTGACATTTACCTGTCCGTGTTCAAACATATATATGTATATATATATATATATATATATATATATATATATATATATATATATATATATATATATATATATATATATGTATATGTGCGTTTTGTTTTGTTATGTTATGTTTGATGTTGGTTGTTTTTGTCATTTGTTATTTTATTTAGTAGTGTTAATTATTGATAGGGCAAGCTCTAGAACCAGCTCAGCTCAGTGGTTCTCAAATGGGGGTCCGCGTCCCCCTGGGGGTACGTGAAGGCACTCCAGGGGGTACGTGAGATTTAAAAAAAATCTATTTAAAATTAGTATCCATTAAAAAATCCTTTAAAAATAGTTATTTCATAAATATTAAATAAAACACAAGTGTAAGTTCATAAACTGATTTTTTTATTCAATAGGCAAGTTAGGGGGTACTTGGCTGAAAAAAGTATTTCAAAGGGGGTACATCACTGAAAAAAGGTTGAGAACCACTGCTCTAAACAGCCTGATCCACACTCCATACCAGTTGGTGGCGGTAATGCACCAAACAGTTAGCCTGACGACGTCATCCTCATAATTGTAGTCAGAATGTGAGTCTGATCCGCTCCGTTGGGCTGTGATTATGGGGCGTGTCTAAAAACCGAACCAGGAAAGAAAATGCCTCTTCTCAATTGGATAGAGCTACAACCAATCAGAGCAACGGAGTATGTGACGTATTTTAAGCGAAGCATTACCCTGGGTACCATTCATGTTTGGGGTGCTCAATACGTCAATCGCGATCGACCGGTCGATCGCGGCGACCTGCCATTGTGATTGGTCGGAGAATAATTTCTCCCCAATGGAGCAATGCCAGACTAGCCTGGATACCAGACCGAATTTAGCCCCGCCCTCAACATTATTTGGTCGGGAAAATTGGTCATAATTCTGACTAGAATTATGAGGATGACATCGTCAGGCTAATGCCAGACCGAACTTCCCGACCAAATAATTTTGAGGGCGGGGCAATAAACCTCAAAGAAGAAGAAGAAGAACTACGACACCAACGGACGCGTTGGTTCAACGTCACCAGTTAACACGGTCGCTTCTTAATCCGTAACAGCGGCGTTAGCGTCCTTGTACCGACTCCAGTAAAGGCTAAGATAACTAACAATTAAAACGACATTCAGCTCCAAAAAAGATAAGAAGTGAAAGTTCAGTTTAAGACTATTTAATAAACTTTAAAACGTCATTTTAAGTGGATTTTTATTTGAACGTTAGATAAAACAGTGCCGTTAATTGCAGTTAGCTAACGCTAAATAACGTGAACTCGTAGCGTTAGCTGGTTGCCACTCACCCAGGACCATAGCCGTTAGGCTTAATATCGCGAACGCGTTCCGCCAAAGGGAGGCGAAGCCTCTCCTGACGCCGAGGCAGCGGCCTCTCCGTGGCGGCGCGCGGGTTCCCCTCCTCGGCGTTGTTCTTGGTGGAGAGGTTCTCCATGGTGTGAACAAATAGTGTGACGAACGGTCTGAATATTCCTATAACTGAATTGTATATTCTCTCTAACTGCTTTTCCTATAGCTCATTTCAACTGCACTGCGTCGCTATGGCAACGGCTCGGTCCGAGGTGAGTTGGTGTCAGCTGACGTCACTACACACAGACCCAGACATATAAATAATATCTAAATCTTTTTTTTTAAGTCAGCCGTTGTTGTAAGAGTATTTTAAGGCAGATAATGAAGGATTAATTAAAAAAAGAAAAAAATGTAAGTTTTTAGGGAAACGTTGTGATATTGCACCGTTGGGCCTAGTTGGTAGCAGAATTTCAGCATTTTCTCTCCTTGCTGGTGTCATTCTGAAATGGAAGTATAACTAATTCCAATGCAAATTAATCTTATTCAGGCGATACACAATAATATTTATTTCTCGCTAACTTTAAATAGAATTTTCTCAAAATCCGAACAGTAAAATCTCATGAAAATAATCATGGAGCTAGCAGACATCACCACTAACCAGACTGCAGTGTAATTTGTTGCCAGAAAGTTATGGATTTTCTTTAAATACATTTCAAATATTGGCATAATATTAATAATATTTATTTTTCGCTAACTTTAAATTGAATTTTTTCAAAATCCGCACAGTAAAATCTCATGAAAACAATCGTGGGCCTAGCAGAGGTCACCACTAACAAGACTTGAGTGTTTTTTTCAAGAAATGTAAGGATCTGCTTTAAATACATTTCAAATATTGGCATAATATATTAATATTATAAGTACTTTCATTAAAAAAAATCAAACAACAGAATATCTTTATTATCTCTGGGTGACACCTTGAGGTACTCTACCATGAATCAGAAGTGAAAATATGTTATAACCACGCACCATTTGGTTCTAAATCTATTCTGAAATTAGACACACATTTGCGCATGAATGTGATTTTCTATATCTTTTATTTTGAAATTCTAAATCAGAACATCCAATATCGTAATAATGACCTTCTTTTATGTATTTTATGCATCATTCATACAATTCATGATTTTTCTTCTTTTCATTTAGTTTAATATATAACTATAAATGTATTTAAAAGCGTGTTTCGTCATATCACGTTCACCGGAAGTTTGCTCTTATTTTGAAGAGTTTTCAAACACTCGCACCGTAATGCCTGGTATATACGTGTACTGAAAAATATCGGGCGGGCTGGCTTGACTGTGTTTTTCGAAGTGGAGGCTGGCTTGACCGCAGTAAACGGGTGCACCTCCTTCTCTTCTGACGCGCAGCATCAGACAACAGGTCGTGACGTGTTTGTGCCCTGACGTTTTTTTGTGATAAATCAACCACAACTTCAGCGCTGCTGAAAACATGACGTCACAACTGGCCCCACGTGTCCTAAAAAAATAAACAAACAAGAACTCACGAAATCCGTGATTTCAAAGCTTTGTCCAGCTGTTTACTGCCGTTAGTTATGTTTAGAGGATAGAGAGAGGGAGAGAGAGGAGAGAGAGAAGAGAGAGAGAGAAGAGAGAGAAGTGAGAGAAGAGAGAGAATGCATTCTTATTCTGTTCTATTCAATTTCAATTCAATTCAGTTTATTTGTATAGCCCAGTTTCACAAATTACAAATTTGTCTCGGCGTGCTTTACAATCTACACATAGACATCCCTGACCTTTGACCTCACATGGGATCAGGAAAAACTCCCAAATAACCTTCAGGGGGAAAAGGGAAGAAACCTTCAGGAGAGAACAGAGGAGGATCCTCTCCAGGATGGACAGATTTGCGTGGCCAGACTGAAAAAAAATCATACGGCCTCTTTGGTATTGTTCAGAGGGCCAAATGTGGAGGCGGGCCGTACCCGGCCCGCGGGCCTTAGTTTGAGGACCGCTGCTCTTGGCTGTTGATGTCTATCAATATCGCTCATTTTGAAAATTTGGTCAGAGGGCAATACGGATCAGAATCAGACCGGCGAGGAGGGCGATACGTGGCTGGCATGACGACCCATTAGCCAATCAGAACGCTTGTACTGTTGTTGCCATAAAATAATTCATCTTTATTCATAAAGAGAATGTAAGCTAGCGGTCTGATGCTGCAGAGGAGACGCAGGTCGAGGATGTATTGCATCATCAGTGTTGCTGCTTCAACTCGGTCAGGATTTCTTTTGGCATTGGGTGCCCTTTTTTTTGGTTTGAGCACCTGCCCCCCAAAATGTCTGTGCACGTGCCTGTATACATGTATATATATATATATATATATAATTTAATTATTTTAAAGAGTCTGATCCGTGCAGAAAAAGCTTGAGTATCTTTTGTTTTTAGTTCAGTTTTAAAGAACCAAAGTCTTGTGTAAACTCCACTGTGGCTCTGAATGTCACGATCAGAACGAATGAATCACGGCTCGAGTCTGGTTGAGATGTCTGTGGAGGAAGCACGAGGAACTTCTTCATCTTCATCTCCATCTTCATCTTCATCTGTCTGCAGGAGCTTCTTTCGGTTTGACCTCCTTATGACCTCCTGGTAAGTGAGCGCGTGTTAGTTGGTGCTCTGTTCCTCAAATGTACCTCAGCTCTCTCTTCTCTCCTGTTGACGGACCATCTCAGACGAGATGAGATGACATGTGTCAGGAAAGTAGAAGTCCCTCATGACACGTACGCCAGTCATGAAGTACTTCTGTCCCTCATGACACGTACGCCAGTCATGAGGTACTTCTGTCCCTCATGACACGTACGCCTGTAGCTCTCAGTAGAAGTGGCACGATGTATTAAATGGTCGTATCAATACAGGACATGTGGCGTCTGCATTGTTTATTTAAATAAAACAAACTTACAAAATGCTGACTCTGCGCTATTTAAAATAAATGTCTCTCTATCAACGCTGTGTTAGCCCTTCCTGCTTAAGGCATGCTGCCAGGTCAAAGGTCAGAGGTCAGAGGTCGCTATAAATGACACCAAACCGTAGGTTAAAACCCTTAACTGAATTAAATCAGATTAAAATAAATACTAAATACAACAAATTATGAACGCACTTACTTGAAGTAATTTTATTTTTAACATTTAATTTATAAATCAAAGCCGTGGAAATTGGTTCACAGCTTGAATTGTTAGCTCAATAATATAATAACAGAACCTTTTAAAACTGAACCGGGTCCACGGAGACTCTGAACGCCTCGTCGACGTGTCCGTGGAGGTCGGTCGTGTGACCTTTGACCCGTGATGTCATCGGGTGGTGACGAGTCACTCCTGAGTTTAGACACACGTTGTTGCTGTGGGCGTGGCTTCTGTCTGGTTCATACAACATTATCTCCTTTAAAACACGGCGAGTAGTCACAGAGTAATGCTGTTGATAGCAGGACAACTTGTATAAAATCACAATATTTAACTTTGCAGACCATCAATGTGTTATTTTAACGCTCCTCCTTTAAATTCTGTGAGTTGGAATAAAGAGTCACACATATAATTATTTTTTACACTGACGTCTTGTGTTGCGTTCAGGTTCCCCAATGAATCCCAAACTCCCCCTTTAAAAACATTTGACTCTAATATCTCAACATAATTAAACAATCATTCGTTTCTTTTCTGCAAATTTATTTAAATTACTGAATATTATTTAAATGTATATTATTTATTTTTGCACATTTAAACAAAACAACGACACAACTCACTTAAAGTAAAAGTTATGTTGATTTTTACCTACGAATGCAAACAGACTGAATTAAAAATAAACTGGGGCACTTATTGAAATGTGTGAGATAACATTGAACCTTTAATAATAATATGAGGCAGTAATAAGATTATTAGGCAGTAATAAGGCAATAATAAGTATATTAGATAATATTAAGACTATTAGGCAATAATAAGACTATTAGACAATAATAAGACTATTAGGCAATAATAAGACTATTAGGCAACAATAACACTAATAGACAGTAATCTACAGATTAAAAATGTTTTCTTAGATTTTTTTACAAAAAACAAAGAGAAAACATAAATCAGACAATCACATGTTCAATTGTATTCTTATTTATTTGTGGTTGATTATTGTTATACAATTTTTTAAACAACTATTAACAATTATAACTTATTCCTTTTAAAAAATATTTAAAAATCATATGTCTATTACGATATCAAACTATATTTCTTTAGCAGTTTTCCCCTTTGCCCCGCGGTGATTCTCACGCAGAGAAGAAGTTCATATGTAACTAAATGTAATACGCCGAGACAAGTCTTCCTCTTCTTCCTCTTCTTCTTCTTCTTCCTCCTCTCCTTCTCTCTGCGGCGGCCGTCACAGACCGGAGGTCGCGTTGGGCCTCTGGACCTTGAGGGAGAAGTCCACCACGGGGCATCCCTGAGTCAGGCAGCCCAGAGAGACCACGTCCACCTGGGGGGAGCAGTGCAGCACCAGGGCCTCCGGGGTCACGCCCCCACTGGCCTCCACCAGGAGCGCCGGGAACTCCTGCTTCAGGGCGAGGGCCGCGGCGTGGAGCTCCTGGGAGGAGGAGGAGGAGGAGAGGAGGAGGAGGAGGAGGAGGAGGAGGAGGAGGAGGAGGAGGAGGAGGAGGAGGAGGAGGAGGAGGAGGGGGGGTGGGGGTTGTGTTGTCTCAGATAAGAGGTTCAAACCAGGCTATTAAACTAAGTAGTTTTTGTTGTTGTTGTTGTTGTTGTTGTTGTTTACCTGAGGGCGAAAGTTGTCCAGCATCACGATGTCAGCTCCGGCTCTGGCCGCCTCTCGGCCCTCGTCTGCAGAGCGACACTCCACCTCGATCTTAGAGCTAAAACCCGACACCGAGCGGGCGGCGGCCACGGCCTGGGGGGTCATGTGACTTTAAGACATGTGACCTCTGTCTAACAGTTTGTCTGCTACAGGAGCCAAACTTCCTAAAACAACCTGATTGCAACACAAGTATTCATAAATACACTGTCAAAAATAATCATTGTTTTAAAAAAACTCACAGTATTTAAAAGGAGGAAAATTAAAATAACAAATTCAGATTGATGGTCTTCAAAGTAAAACATATTTTTATGCTTTACATTAAAACCTTTACGCCGCTCGCCCACCCGTGAGATGCTCCCGGAGGCCCAGACGTGGTTGTCCTTCAGCATCACCATGCCGCTCAGGTCCTGTCGGTGCGCGGCCACGCCCCCCACCAGCATGGCGTACTTCTCCACCAGGCGGAACCCCGGGGTGGTTTTGCGCGTTCCCGCCACGGCGCCTCGCCAGCCGCTCGCCGCCGCCGCCGCCCGCAGCCGCCGGCAGCGGGTGGCGATCCCCGAGGCGCGGGCCAGGCAGTTGAGGGCGGGCCGCTCCCCCAGGAGGAGGCCGCGGGCCGGGCCCCGCACCACGGCCGTCAGCGTCACGGCCTCCGGACCTGTCGGGGAGACGAGGACCGCAGAACCATCGGTTCTACAGGAGAACCGGTGGAGAGCGGGGGAACTCTGAGGGGTTAGGGGGCGCATGGTAGGGAAATGGTTCTTTACAGAATCCTGGTTTAAAAGGTTGTGTATGGTCTTCTTAAAGAACCATTTTTAAAGGTTCTTTAAGACACTTTTATAGGTTCTTTGAAGAACTATTCAAGGAAACGGTTCTTTAAAGATCCCTGGTTTGAAAGGTTCTTTGTGGAGCCAGAAATGGTGCCTTAAAGAACCATTATTTATGGTTCTTTAAGGCATCTTTATAGGTTCTATGAAGAGCTAGTTAAGGAAATGGTTCTCTAAAGAACCCTGATCTGAAAGGTTCTGTATGGAACCAGATATGGTGTCTTAAAGAACCATGTTTTGAAGGTTCTTTGAGACACCATCATGGGTTCTTTGATGAACTATTCAAGGAAATGGTATTTTTAAGAACCCTGGTTTGAAAGGTTTTGTATGGAACCATGAATGGTGCCTTAAAGAACCATTTTGTAAAGATTCTTTAAGACACCTTTATACATTCTTTGAAGAACTATTCAAGGAAACGGTAGAACCCTGGTTTGAAAGGTTCAAAGTGGAACCAGAAATGGTGCAGGGTTCTTTGAGACACCTTTATAGGTTATTTGAAGAACTATTCAAGGAAATGGTTCTTTTAAGAACCCTGGTTTGAAACGTTCTTCCTGGAACCACATATGGTTCTTCTATGGCAGCACTCTGAAGAACCATTTTCGGTTCCAGATGCTCCTCTATGGATCCACGGATCTAATCTGCCAAGGCGGTTCTGTGGAGACGGCGTGCGGTACCGACCGATCTCCGCCCCCTCTTGGTGGACCCAGTCCACGCTGCAGCCGACCTCTGTGAACACGGCCGTGAAGAAGGGGCTCCCCGCCAGAACGCTGCCGGCCGTCTTGCACAGCAGCCGCGCCTCCACCACCCGCGAGCCCACGCACACGCCCGCCGGGTCAAAGCTGGGCGTGTCCTCCGCCAGCCACGCCCGGGCCAGCCGGGTCAGAGAGTGAGGCGGCAGGCAGAGCGCCGCGTCGGGAGCGGGCCGAGACATCCCGAGAACCCGGAGCGTGATGCTGAGACACCTGGAGCGTGATGCTGAGACACCTGGAGCGTGATGCTGAGACACCTGGAGCGTGATGCTGAGACACCTGGAGCGTGATGCTGCTGCTGAACGACAGATCAGATCATGAAAAAATATCTCAAGACGCTTTCTTATTTCACAATAACTGACATTCAGAAGATCCTCTGCTATGTGCTGCAGAGCAATGGTTCTCAACCTCTTTAGAAGGTCTTCATGTACCCCTATAAGACCTTCACCTACCCCTAGAGGACCTTTACCTACCCCTAGAGGACCTTCACCTACCCCTAGAAGACCTTCACCTACCCCTAGAGGACCTTCACCTACCCCTAGAGGACCTTTACCTACCCCTAGAGGACCTTTACCTACCCCTAGAGGACCTTTACCTACCCCTAGAGGATCTTCACGTACCCCCTAGAAGGCCTTCACATACCCCTAGAAGGCCTTCATGTACCCCTAGAAGGCCTTTGCGTAAAACATTTGAGAACAAAAATAAAGAAAGCCATACATTCAGACTACATTCAACAGATCAGTTTTGTCAGCACCCGATCAACCAAATTCCTCTTTTACGTTAAACTACACGGACAAATTAGAGGGAAACTCTAAATAAAGTGTAGAAACGTAACTAATGCAGAGGCCTGAATGATGAGAATCAAAGGCAGATGCAGGCAACCCAACGGGACACCCCTGGCAGACCGTTGAGCGCCTCACGACTAGTGAGGGAACATCTTCAGGACGCAGTGTACTCCGTCACACATGCACTAGTTCATCGTCTTCTCTCCAGTCCAACATCGGAAAGGCACAAATAAATGCAAATGAGTTTTTTACTTACGTCCAACAGCGGCTCTCTCTCCGATTTCTGTTGGTCACAGACTGTGGAGCTGAAGAGCTGAGCACAAAGAGCCACAGGACAGGAATTTACCTGGAATTTGAACCTGTGGCCATGTTGAAATGTTTACAAGCTATCGAAGAGTTAGCGCTTAGCATTGATTTCTTGAGTCAACACTGATCCACAGGTCAGAGTGCATTATTTGGACAAATGGATGGAGGTAAATTCAAGTTTGAAGTTGATGCAGCTGAGCAACACACGTGTAGAACCTGTTGTCGGCCTGCTAACCCGTGGACATCTACCATATGGAACTATTTTGTATTAGAGAAATGCTTAAAAAATTCTGTCTGTGGCACTTTGCATATAAATCTCTACTTGCCTCTTTTCACCAGTGATTATTATCGGAGCTCTGTTGCTCTCATCGTGGGCTCCAATAAGGATGTGGTGACATATAATCACCCTTTCTTAAAGAAATGTAATATATATATATTTATAATATATATATATATATATATATATATATATATAAATATTATAAATATATATAAATATTATAAATAGTATATATAAAATATAAATATTATATACATATTATATAATTATTATATATATATAAATATAATATAATTATTATATATATATTATATTATAATATATATATATATATATATACACACATCCTAAACTTTTATTTTGAAGGTTTCAACTTAAATGGGTTTATGTTATAATATTAAATAAATGTACAATATTTCTACACTCAAATAAACAATAATCAAATGCAAAGACAGTTATTTCATTATGTTTTTGGGAGTATTTTATACAGTTTCAGTTAACCCGGCCCTTTGAGGGTAGCCGTGATGCTGATGTGGCCCACGATGAAAATGAATTCCACAACCCTGTTCTGGAGCAAACACACAATCTCATCCTGTAGCATCTAACAGCTACATTGCATGAAATGAGACGCACTGCTTATGTGTTGAATCCCTCTGGTGGCTTCATGGATGCTGGTTATCCCAGCCTCAGGCCATGAGGATGGAGACATTACCTGCAAAGTGGGAGGAGATCACTCGTCACTTCCTGCCTTGAGGCAAAAGGTTGGATAATTCAACTGCTAGCTCATCTGTGTGCAGGTTTGTGTATTCTTAATAAATGGCCCCGCTGTCTCCGTATGGGGAAGCAGACGGGAGGAAGTTGCTCAATATCCTCAAAGCTGAAGGCTTCCCACCAGACAGTATACGCTCCTTCAGTATAGTCCACTCCCACTTTCTATAGGGTACCATTTAGGAAGCTCCTATTGTCTTGTTGTGTATTTTGGATACTCTCATTGTGGATGTTATTTCAAGGTAAAACTAACCCGAGTCTGACGAGAATCACAGTGTTGCAAAGTGTTTTTATAACTGTGTGTGCATTGTCATGTGTGTGTATTGTCATGTGTGTGAATTATAATGTGTGCATTATAATTTGTGTGAATTATCATGTGTCTGCATTATAATGTGTGTGAATTATGTGTGTGCATTATCATGTGTGTGAATTATCATGTATGCTACATTACATTACATGTCATTTAGCAGACGCTTTTATCCAAAGCGACTTACAATAAGTGCATTTCAACCTAGAGTACAAACTAAGAACAACAAGAATACAGAAAGTAACATTTCCTCAACATAGTCAAACTACTAAAGTACCATAATAAGAGACATTCAAGTGCTACCAAAGTGCAAGTCTGTGTTTAATCCAGATATAGTCTAAAGGTGCGTTTTCAGTTTCCGGTGAAGATGTAGAGACTTCCTGCTGTCCTGGTGTCAGTGGGGAGCTGGTTCCACCACTGAGGAGCCAGGACAGCAAACAGTCTGGATTTCGAGTGATTAGCTCGAGGTGACGGAGTCACAAGTCGATTGGCTGTTGCCGAGCGGAGCGAACGTGCCGGGTGTACGTGTGACCACATCCCGGATGTAGACGGGGCCCGATCCGTTCAGAGCATGTACGCCAGAACCAATGTTCTGAAGCGGATGCGGCCACACCGTAGCCAGTGAAGAGAGCGGAGGCGGAGTGGTGTGGGTGGAGGTGGAAATAAACTGAATTGAATTGAATTGAATTGAGTGGTGTGGGTGGAGGAGTGGTGTGGGTGGAGGAGTGGAGTGGTGTGGGTGAACCTCTGGAGGCTGAAGACCAGTCGAGCTGCTGCATTCTGATGAGCTGCAGAGGCCGGATGGCCTTAGCAGGTAGACCAGCCAGAAGGGAGTTGCAGTAGTCGAGGCGCGAAATGACCAGAACCTGGACCAGAGCCTGGACCAGAGCCTGGACCAGAGCCTGGACCAGAGCCTGGACCAGAACCTGCGCTGCCTTCTGGGTCAGAAGAGGCCGTGTTCTCCAGATGTTGTGCAGCATGTATCTACAGGAACACTGTGGCAGCGATGTTGGCCGTCAGGGAGAGTTGACTGTCTAGCATCACCCCGAGGCTCCTGGCAGTCAGGGTAGGGGCCAACACGGAGCTGGTGAAGGTGGTGGTCAGGTCCTGAGTGGGGTTCAGTCAGGGTAGGGGCCAACACGGAGCTGGTGAAGGTGGTGGTCAGGTCCTGAGTGGGGTTCAGTCAGGGTAGGGGCCAACACGGAGCTGTTGAAGGTGGTGGTCAGGTCCTGAGTGGGGTTCAGTCAGGGTAGGGGCCAACACGGAGCTGTTGGAGGTGGTGGTCAGGTCGTGAGTGGGGGAACCTTTCCCTGGTAGGAACAGGAGCTCGGTCTTGTCAGGGTTGATCTTCAGGTGGTGTGCAGACATCCACTGAGAGATGTCAGTCAGGCAGGCAGAGATTCGTGCCGCCACCTGTGTTTCGGACGGTGGGAACGAGAAGATCAGTTGGGTGTCATCGGCATAGCTGTGGTAGGAGAAGCCATGCGAACGAATGACAGAGCCGAGAGAATTGGTGTACAGAGAGAAGAGGAGGGGACCCAGGACGGAGCCTTGAGGAACCCCAGTAGTGATAGAGAAGAGGAGGGGACCCAGGACGGAGCCTTGAGGAACCCCAGTAGTGAGAGGAAGAGGAGGGGACCCAGGACGGAGCCTTGAGGAACCCCAGTAGTGAGAGGAAGAGGAGGGGACCCAGGACGGAGCCCTGAGGAACCCCACAGTGAGAGGAAGAGGAGGGGACCCAGGACGGAGCCTTGAGGAACCCCACAGTGAGAGGAAGAGGATGGGGACCCAGGACGGAGCCTTGAGGAACCCCAGTAGTGAGAGGAAGAGGAGGGGACCCAGGACGGAGCCTTGAGGAACCCCAGTAGTGAGAGGACAAGGATCAGATACAGATCCTCTCCAAGTTACCCGGTAAGTATGGTCGGTGAGGTAGGAAGAGAAAAGAGCGAGTGCTGTGCCTGAGATCCCAGGTCCTGAAGAGAAGAGAGAAGGATCTGGTGGTTCACGGTGTCAAATGCAGCAGAAAGGTCTAGAAGGATAAGGACAGAGGAGAGAGGATGCTCTAGCAGAGTGAAGCTGCTCAGCAAGGAGGGCAGTCTCTGTTGAGTGGCCGGCCTTGAATCCAGACTGGTGGGGGTCAAGAAGGTCGTTGCTGTGGAGACAGGAGGACACTTGGTTAAAGATAGCTCGCTCCAGAGTTTTGGAAAGAAAGGAAAGAAGAGAGACCGGTCTGTAGTTGCTGACTTCAGACGGGTCAAGCGCGGGTTTCTTCAGGAGAGGGTTGACTCTCCTCCTCCAGAGAGTTGGGGAAACAGCCAGTTGAGAGGGAGATGTTAATAAGATGGTGAGAAAGGTCAGAAGGTCAGGAGCAACAGCCTGGAGGATGTGAGACGGGACGGGGTCAAGGGTCAGCTGGTCGGTCGAGCAGAGGTCACCAAGCTAAGAACTTGACTGGGAGACAAAGGGGTAAACGAGGAAAGAGAGGGGGATGAAGGAGTTGGTGTAGGTGAAGTGATAGAGGATGGATCAGTAAAGGAGGAGCGTATGTCGTCCATCTTGTTTGTAAAGTAGTCGACAAAGTGGCAAAAGGGAGGAAGGAGGAGGGGGACTCGGGGGATCAAGGAGGTTGGAAAAGATAGAGAAGAGCTTTTTGGGGTTGGAGAAGGAAGACTGAATTTTGGTCAGGTAGAAAGAGCTTCTGGCTGCAGAGACAGGAGAGAAGGAGGAGAGGAGAGATTGATAGCAGAGCAGGTCTTCCGCTTGATTCTTCCGCTTTCCGTCGCTTATCAGTACCAGAGAGTGAGAGAGAGTAAGAGATGAAGTAGTGGTCAGAGACATGCAGAGGAGTTACAGTGAGGTTAGAGGTAGAGCAGTCTCTAGTAAAAATGTAATCAAGGTGGTTGCCAGCTTTGTGAGCAGGAGGGGAGGGGCTGAGTGAGAGGTTAAAGGAAGACAGTAAGAGTACGAGATCACATGACTTCTCAGTCTGGATGTTCAAGTCACCTAGAAGGATGAGCGGGGGGCGGTCCTCCGGGAAGTTGGACAGGAGGACGTCCAGCTCTTCCAAGAAGTCTCCCAAAGAACCAGGGGGACGGTAGAGAACAACAATGTGTAGCTGAGCCGGATGAGTAACCGTCACAGCACGAAACTCAAAAGTCAGTGGGGTAAAAAGTGGAAGCGGAGAGAGAGAGAAACACCATTTGGGGGAGATGAGTAAACCTGTACCTCCCCCCCGACCAGAGGGTCTGGGTGTGTGACTGAAGGAGAAGGCAGAGGAGAGAGCAGCCGGTTAGACGTGTTGTCAGGTGAGATCCAGGTCTCAGTGAGAGCCAGGAAGTCAAGCGACTGCTCCACAGCAAAGCCAGAGATGAAGTCGGCCTTGCGGTTGGCAGACTGACAGTTCCAAAGGCCTCCTGTGACGAGGTGCTGGGTGTGAGTAGAACGGGTAGGAAGGAGAACAGAGGAGGGGTTCCGGTACGCAAATGAACGAGTCCTATAGTAACTACGAGTAGAAATATGCACAGGTATGGAAAACACACACATATTCACAAAGTGGTGTATTACTCAGCCACCCCCGAAGACTCCAACGAAAGACTCCTATGTCTTTGTCCTCCGAGTCTTGACTCCAACGAAAGACTCCTGTGTCTTTGTCCTCCAAGTCTTCGTCCGATGAGTCACTGACGCCTGTAGACCCAATCCAGTTAAGAACAGTTTCCCTAATTACCTTCAGCCGCGTTAATCACCGGCCCTTTTTGTATTCAAATGATGCTCAATTGAAACCAGGCGATGAGCGATCGTCCAATCAGTGTAGCTTCCGCTCACAGTGGCTGGAAACACTTCTCACCCAAAACAAATCTTGAACAACACAGACTGACAATCTAGGAGCTTAAAACAGGAGATACAACAGTAACTTAGCAGATTTAACTAATTTAGAGAAGATACTTAACAGGATCCAAGAAGTCGGTAGTCGATCGCTCATCACCTGGTTTCAATTGATGTACATTGTCATGTGTGTAATATCATGTGTGTACATTGTCATGTGTGTGTAATATCATGTGTGTACATTGTCATGTGTGTGTAATATCATGTGTGTACGTTGTAATGTGTGCATTATCATGTAGTTGCCATATCATTTGTGTGCACTATCATGTGTGTGCATTATCATGTGCACAATTCCCTTATATACAGGTCCAATGGTCTATTATATTATAATTATATTATATTATTATTATATTTTATTATAATTGTATAATATAGTCTAATCCTTCCTAAAATCCCTCTGTGCTGTACTACTTCATACACAGTCTATGGTCTCTCCTCATTATATCACAGTAACACAGTGTGCTGAAGAACACTGGCGGTGACGTCAGACAGACGACATGCCTGAGCGGCTTTTGCGCGCTCCCGACGCCAACGAGCACGAGCCGAGGCTTCCTCCACATCCAGAGCTTTCGCGAGCAAGAACCAGGAAGTGTACACATGGAGGGTGTGTCGGTCCCTGCCAGTGAATGTTTTATTATTTTTAAAAGCACAGCCCTCCTCCTCCTCCGCCTCGGATAGACGTAATCATGGGGGACTCGGCGAGGACCAAGCGGCGGGAGCAGCTGAAGCGCTGGGCTGGCTCGTGCACCAACAAAGCGTCGGCCGAGCCCCGCCGGAGGTGGCGGCGGGGCGACGCCGAGAACGGAGCCGCGGAGCCGCCGGCCCAGCCCGGCGACCCGCCCCAGGACCCGCCGGCGTGCGGGGGACCGGAGGGAGTCAGTCCCCTCCTCAAGCGACGGTGAGGACGCGGCCCGTCGACGCGGTTTACCGGGTAACGGCCGTGCTAACGGCTAGCTTCACGGCTAGCCCAACGGCGGAATGCCTGCTGAAGGAGGAACGTTGGGCTCGCGCAACACCGCACGAGCGTTAACGTCTTTAAGTGTGTTATTTTAGACCCCTTCAGATACACAACTGTTACACAACTGTCAGTGGGTGTAAGTTGTAGTGTTGGTGTGAGCTAACTAGCTAGCAGGACTCCATCCCGGTCTCCTCGTCCAGCGCAATTATTTCGCCCTTTTAAAAAAAATCACCAAATAAAGCTCTTCTTCGTGATCCAGTCCCCACAAATTGGCATTTGTGGGGACTGACGTTGGGGTCCCTGTTGGTGACACGGCCCTTAACGTAACACGGCTACTGTAGTTTACTTTACACGTAAACTGCACTGCAGCTTTATATCCACCCGTGCACCAAAATATACACGATTCCCCAGGAAATACATATTTTACTTACTATTTATCCCGTTTCAAAAAAATACCACCAATAAACTCTTGCTGATCCACTCTTCACAAATTGGCATTTTTGTGGACTGTCTCTGTTGCGTTGGGTGTGACATCCTTCAATAACATGAACTAAGCTACTGTAGTTTACTTGTAATCACACATAAACTAATGCAGCCTTAAATATTCACTCCTGCACCAAAATATCCACAATTGGCAAAAAAAAGTCCCCAGTAAATACATGTTTTACTTTTGTGTGAATTTTATTTTGTGTTTTTGAGGAAATTATGTACCCCTGTTAAAAAAAAACCCTAAAAAAACTCTTCTTGCTGATCAACTCTTCACAAATTGTCATTTTTGTGGACTGACATGAGAAGACTTCCCTTGTTGGGGTCTCTGTTGCGTTGGGTGTGACATCCTTCAATAACATGAACTAAGCTACTGTAGTTTACATGTAATCACACATAAACTAATGCAGCCTTAAATATTCACTCCTGCACCAAAATATCCACAATTGGCAAAAAAAGTCCCCAGGAAATACATGTTTTACTTTTGAAAATTATTTATCAAATTGGCAAAAAGTCTTCACAAATTGTTGTTTTGTGGGCTGACATTAGAAGACTTCAGGTAGCACCTGTAGGGTGTGACGTGGTCCTTCAGCAACATGAACTAGGCCACTGCAGTTACTTACACATAAACTAATGCAGCTTTAAATATTCACTCGTGCACTAAAATTGGCAAAAATACCCCAAGAAATACAGATTTCACTTATATTTTAATGCTTAGTTGTGCAAAAAGTGTCACTGCTGTTTTGGGGGGGATTTATTTTAGCCCTTTTTAAAAAAAAACGTTTTACTTTGTATACATGTCATCAGTGCAGCTGCAAAGATCCTCTGATGGAGTCTGAAGATATTAAGAGATGGGGGGGGCGTTGTAGGCGATAGCATATTCCTTCCCAGCCTCAACCTGCAGTTAAACTTCTTTACGCTGCTGTACGCTCTCTCTATATCGTCCAGTGTGAAGGTCAGCGTGCCACAAGGCAGAGGTTCATCTCGCTCACTGCCTCCTCCTGTGTTCTAGGAAGAGCGTGAGGTTCGACAGGGCCGCAGAGTTCCTGGCCGCCTGCGCCAGCGGCGACACGGACGAGGCCCAGATGATGCTGAAGGAGGCTCAAGAAACCCAGACGGGGGAGGACGCGGCGGAAATCATCAACTGTTCCAACGCCGACGGAATAACCGCCCTCCACCAGGTGAGGCGCTTCCTCCTCTTGGGTTCAGTCAATAGTATTTCTTGATTACCTTCGCATTGAAAATGCTGAAGGTAATGTTTTGATCGGCGTGTATTTATTTGTATGCGTGCGTACGTGTTATTCGCATAACTCAAAAAGTATTAAACCGAATCGCATGCCATTTGGTGGGATGATTGGTTATTATCCGTGGACCATTTGGGATTAATAGGGTCAAAGGTTAAGGTCATAAGAAGGTCAACAACTTATTTTTTCTATATTTTCATCCAATTAGCAACTAATGCCACAATGTTCACAGTTCAATGCCCACTCTTGTGATATGCGACGGTCTGCGCTCTACCGAGTGCCCGTTCTATTTCTGAGATGCATGAGACATATTTCTACTTGCATTATTTATTTTCTCCCTCTCTCCTACGCAGTCCTGCATCGACGGCAGCATGGAGATCGTGACCTTCCTCTTGGATCACGGCGCCAACGTGAACCAGGTGGACAGCGAGGGGTGGACGTCGCTGCACGTCGCCGCCTCCTGCGGCTACAGCGACATCGCAGAGTGAGTAGTGTGCGTCTCTACGGCGGCGTAAGCTGTGTGATTCGGAACCCCTTTGACGCTTTGGAGACGCCAGAATGCAGCGTGGGTGCCAGAGTATGTGTGTGTGTAACAATGCTGACACTGTGTTCCTGTTTGGCAGTCGGCTGAAGCACAAGTGGGCTGGCCTGGCACATCTTAAGCTGGCCTCATATGAGAATGCGGCTCAAATGATTTAGCACCATTTTCTCTTGTTTTCTGAATAATGCCCTTTAGGTATAATGTGATATAATTGTAGAAATGGTTGTCCTTGTGTCTGCAGTTCAATGGTTGATCACCATGTTTGTCCTCTCAGTTTTCTCCTGCAGCAAGGGGCGTCCGTCTCCGCTGTGAACTGTGACGGTGACGTTCCACTGGACATCGCTCTGGATGAGACCACCGAGCTGCTCCTTCAGGGTTACACTCTGAGGCAGGGTGGGTGCACTTCACTATTTGTTTGTGCTTAATCTAATTCATGCTGCCTGCTAGACGGCCAAGTTAATACAGGTGGTTTAAAGAAAACATATATATTTATAAAAATATTTATATAAATATATATATTAATACAAATATATATTCATATTTATATATATGTGTATACATATATCTATTTTTATAAATAAATATTTATATATATATATTTATATACATTAATATATTTGTATAAATATATGTATATAAATATATATATTTTTAATAAATATATATATATATATATATATTTATAAATATATATTTATAAATATATATATATATTTTTATAAATATCTAAATATATATATATATATATATATTTTTTAATAAATATATATACTTTTATAAATATATTTATATATACATATGTATCTATATTTTGGAAGTTACTAATGATTCATCAGTCACAATATTATTGGTTCATGAGTAAGAAAATTTAAAATCATTGTTATTCAGGGTTCTTACGGTCATGGAAAACCTGGAAACGTCATGGAATTTTAAAAAGGTAATTTCCAGGCCTGGAAAAGTCATGGAAAAAAACTTAAATCATAAAAGTCTTGGAAAATTCATGGAAATTTGTCATGATCACACCGAGTTTGAAATAATTAATGTGTTTTTTAAAGAAAGATGCTCAAAATATAAGCCGGTGTACACTCTCAATACACAAAATGTTCTAAATTGTTCATATTTCTTACCAAGAATTCAGTTTGGTCATTGCAGGGTTCGTACGGTCATGGAAAACCTGGAAAAGTCATGGAATTTAAAAGTGGTCGTTTCCAGGCCTGGAGAAGTCATGGAAAAAACTCAAATCATAAAAGTTTTGAAAAAGTCATGGAAATTTGTTATAATCACATGTTCATTTACGCCAAGGTTGAAATAATCAATATGTTTTTTAAAGAAAGACGCTCAAAAGGTAAGCCGGCGTACGCTCTCAATACGCCACATTTTCTAAATTGTTCATGTTTATACCGAGATTTCAGTTTGGACATTTGGTTTAAAGTCATGGAAAAAGTCCTAGGAAAGTCCTGGAAAAGTCATGGAAATCCACTGGTCAAAATGTGTAAGAACCCTGGTTATTCTTCTGATAATGGAATATAATTTGATACTTCATTCCATTGTATGTATGTATGTGTGTGTGTGTGTGTGTGCGTGTGTGTTTGTGTATATATATTTGTATACGTATATATATCTCATAGAATAGACACATGTAAAAGAAGAGACACATTTGACATGTTCTGTGTCCAGGTGTGGACTTGGATGCAGCCAAGCGGCTGGAGGAGGAGCAGATCATGACGGACGCTCGCACCTGGCTGACCGAGGGCTCGCCCGCTGACGTGAAGCACCACCGGACCGGCGCCACGCCGCTGCACGTGGCTGCAGCCAAAGGCTACATAGAGGCTCTCAAGTAGGCATCGCCTTCATTGGCTTTCAGAACGTATATATATATTTATATATATATATATATATATATATATATCTCTAACTGTGACTTCTTCATGAAGTGTGTCTGTGGTCATGTGGCGCTTCATGCCGTTGTGCTGTTGCGTAGGATCCTGTGTCAGTGTGGGCTGGACGTGTCGGCGATGGACTTTGACGGCTGGACGCCGCTCCACGCCGCGGCGCACTGGGGTCAGGGGGAGGCCTGCCGCATCCTCGCCGAGCAGCTGTGCAACATGGAGGCTCGCAGTAACGCGGTACGGCCCGAGGATTCCTGTTACAGCGTTCTTCCATGTCCAGAGTTCTTTCATTGACCGCGAGAGGAGCGTGGACCCCTGGATGTTATGAAACTAAATGTAATGTTTCCCGGTGTTTGTTGTTTCTCAGGGTCAGACGCCGTTCGATGTCGCTGATGAAAGCATCGAGGAGCTGCTGGAGGAGTTATCACAGAAACAAGCCACTGTGAGAGATTCACCTGGGATCACATCATTCACTAGAGTTACAGAACAAGCACTAACGGCTCTCGCTCTCTTTGTCTTTCTCTTGCTCTCTGTCGCTCTGTTTCTCTATTGCTCCTTGTTCTCTCTCTCTCTCTCTCTCTCTCTCTCTCTCTCTCTCTCTCTCTCTCTCTCTCTCTCTCTCTCTCTCTCTCTCTCTCTCTCTCTCTCTCTCTCTCTCTCTCTCTCTCTCTCTCTCTCTCTCTCTCTCTCTCTCTCTCTCTCTCTCTCTCTCTCTCTCTCTCTCTCTCTCTCTCTCTCTCTCTCTCCACAGTCCATATTGGATAAGCAGAACCAACCAGGCTCCCCCGTTGCAAATGCAACAAACAAACGGCGGAGGTTAGTGTCCAACTGTAACTTAAACAAATCCACGAGCCGGTTACAGCTACATCTATTATTTTAATTACATAAAGGAAAAAAAAGTCATGAAAACTTATTATATTCACAAATAAACTGAGATTTCACTAAATTTTGGGTTATTGACATTTGGTTTAAAGTCCTTGAAATAATCCATTGGTCATGTGGATGAACCTGTTCATTGGTCATGAGGATGAACCTGTTCACTGGTCATGTGGATGAACCTGTTCATTGGTCATGTGATGAACCTGTTCATTGGTCATGAGGATGAACCTGTTCACTGGTCATGTGGATGAACCTGTTCATTGGTCACCATGGTGATGAACCTGTTCATTGGTCATGAGGATGAACCTGTTCATTGGTCGTGTGGATGAACCTGTTCATTGGTCATGTGGATGAACCTGTTCATTGGTCATGTGATGAACCTGTTCATTGGTCATGAGGATGAACCTGTTCACTGGTCATGTGGATGAACCTGTTCATTGGTCACCATGTGGATGAACCTGTTCATTGGTCATGTGGATGAACCTGTTCATTGGTCATGTGGATGAACCTGTTCATTGGTCATGTGGATGAACCTGTTCATTGGTCATGTGGATGAACCTGTTCATTGGTCATGAGGATGAACCTGTTCACTGGTCATGTGGATGAACCTGTTCATTGGTCACCATGTGGATGAACCTGTTCATTGGTCACCATGTGGATGAACCTGTTCATTGGTCGTGTGGATGAACCTGTTCATTGGTCGTGTGGATGAACCTGTTCATTGGTCGTGTGGATGAACCTGTTCATTGGTTGTGTGGATGAACCTGTTCATTGGTCGTGTGGATGAACCTGTTCATTGGTCATGTGGATGAACCTGTTCATTGGTCATGTGGATGAACCTGTTCATTGGTCCCCATGAGGATGAACCTGTTCACTGGTCATGTGGATGAACCTGTTCATTGGTCATGTGGATGAACCTGTTCATTGGTCATGTGGATGAACCTGTTCATTGGTCGTGTGGATGAACCTGTTCATTGGTCCCCATGAACCCTGAATAAGTTCCAACATGAGTCCCTCGTCTTCCAGGAGCTCCGTGTGCCGGATGAGTAGTAAAGAGAAGCTGAACGTGTCTAAAGAGAGGGGCGTGTCGGGGAGCCTGGAGCTGAGTGAGGAGAAGGAGAGCAGCCCAGGTGAGCTGATGATGATGATGATGATGATGATGATGCTGCTGATGAGGATGATGATGATGATGATGATGCTGCTGATGCTGGGGAAGAACCAAACGCTTCATAGACGCCTCTAGTGGAGCCAAATCCACAAGATGCTGCTTCTCTTTTCCCAGGAAGCTCCACCGTGTCCAGTCCAGAGAGTCTGACCCCATCCACCGTCAGCCTCGGCGACAAGGTAGAAATCAGTGTCTTACATGAAGTACCTCATGCAGTGTGCTCTTGGTGATTCTTAGATGTTTATCGCCCTTTTCTGCTTTGGTCCTTAATATTCACAACTCATTCTGCACAGCGTCGACATTCTACACAATATAATTGTCTTTTACAAAACAACTAATATTTTCTTTAAACGCCTTTTTAATATGGCTCCAGCCCAGTTTATGTCATTACAACTCATTGTAAATCGAAATCCTTAAATTTACTTGGCAGGTTGATGAAAACATAGTTTGGGTTATATTGATTGACTTTTGTTTAATTTCCTTTGGTCATACAAGTTCCACATTATCTCAAAGCGGGTGAAAACTGGTGAAGACATAAAATAAATATTAATCATGAATAAAACGTGACAGCATAACGACCAGCAGCAGTTTTCTATTAAATTAAATCATGGCGTAAAGAACAAATAACAACTAAGAACAATATTAAGAATATGAAAACGCCTAAATGTGATAAATATTACAAATGGGGAAGAATGTAAAGTGAATTGAGAACATTTACTCACAGTTCAGGCCTCTCTTTCTTGTCTCACATGGTTCAGACCCCAGAGGAGAGAAGTGAGGAGGAGCAGGAGCAGGACAAGGAGAGCCGGACCGCCCGAGTCCAGCCGACCCCTCAGAACCGGGACCCCGCGGCGGCCGAGAGCCCCAACACGCCCAACACCGACCGGCGCAAGTAGGAAACGACTCATTTAATGAAGCTAGTACATAACAGATCTGTTATTTATAAACACAACAAGATGCAGATAAATGTTACGTCATCATGCTTAGATCATGCTTATGTGCGTGTCACGTGTTTTGTGTGTTTAGGTTCCAGGCTCCAGTCAGAGACGAAGAGTCCGAGTCTCAGAGGAAAGCTCGCTCCCGGCTCATGAGGCGGTCCCGCCGCTCCACACAGGTACTTCTTCACTTTGACTGTGCCTGACGTATAGTCTCTAGAGATGCTGAAGCTTAAAATATATATAAGTGTGTGTGTGTATGTATGTATGTATGTATGTATATATATGTGTATATATATATATATATATATATATATATATATATATATGTATGTTTAGGGTCATGATATTTTGCAGCAATATATTATTGAAATTACTTTGCTGTTGAATATAATATATTTATATAAATATATTTATTTGTAAATATAATTTTATATATAAATATATATATTTGTAAATATATATTAATATAAATGTGTAAATATATATATAAATGTGTATATATATATACATTTACAAATATATATGCAAATATATTTATATATAAATATGCAAATATATTTATATATAAATATATGTACACATAATGTATAAATATTCAAATATATTTATATATAAACATAGATACAAATGTATGTATATATGTAAATATATTTATACATACATATATTTATATATATATATATATATATATATATATGCAAATATTTTTTATATATAAAAATGTATATATTTCTAAATGTATTTACAGACGATGCACTGCATCAGTCTGTTCACTCGGTTTGGAGTGTAGTGTAACGAGTGCTGTGCTCTTTGCTGGCAGGGCGTGACCCTGACTGACCTCAAAGAAGCAGAGAAGACGGTTCCTAAAGCTGCAGAGCCGCCGCGCAACGTCCAGCCCGTCAGCCCCATCGTTACCGTGACGCCCGCCGACAGGGGTGAGTGAGGATGACGCCCTTTACTCTCACCCCGGGTGGGTGGGGATGACACCCTGGAGTCACCGTAATGCTAGCCTATTGTAAACGTGCTGTATTCTATGGGTGCGGCGCTCTTCCGGTGGTTTTGAAGGGTTGAGGTTTCTCTGTGGTTGCAGGGCGAGGCTCGCGGCTGAGGAGAGGGGAGTGGACCTCTTCCTCTTCATGTTTTTTGCCACCTGTTTCTCACACTGTGCTTTACTCTCATTAATGGGGAACTGAGCATTTCCTTGTCTGACGACATCATGATCACATGACTCAATCGGCCCGTTGGCATGGTAACGCCCATCAGGTCAGTTTCTTTACGGGGGTGTCCGGTCATGGAAAACCTGGAAAAGTCATGGGATTTAAAATGAGTTATTTCCAGGCCTGGAAATGACCTTTAAAAAAAGAAAAATTATATCCCAATATTTGGGGGGAAAGTCATAAAGATCTGCATTTAGACAGTTTGATTAAAAGAATACGTATTTACATAAATATGTATTCTTTTAATCAAACTATTTTCTCATGGCTCATTTGAGGTTATACTATTTACTCCCGTATACACAGAGATTTCCCATAATGTTTGATCATGGAAATTTGTTTTTTAAGTCCTGTAAGTCCCTTCAACACGCGTGTGGACCTGTCCCTGAAGGCAACGCGGTGAAACCTGGGCTCACTCAGCCAATCGGAGCTCGGCTCAGAGACCTGGAGTTGGAACGGAGGTCAAAGATGATGCAACTTCCGTTTTTACTGAAGATTATATTTGGAAACTAACCAGTTGAATAGTTGCTCAGTTTAAACCTGGAAAAGTCATGACATTTTAAAATGGTCATTTACAGGCCTGGAAAAAACTTAAATCATAAAAGTTTGGGAAAAGTCATGAGAATGTTGTTCTATTCACATGTTTGTTTATGCCGAGTTTAAAATAATTCATATGTTTCTGAAAGGATGACGCTCATAATATAAGCCGGCGTACGCTCTCATACTATCGGCGCAATTATAATTTGTTCTCGTTGCAAGTGAACGCACCGTCACTCCAACGCTCGCTGGCCGTAGCACCAGCAGCTCAGGAAGCGGTCGGGATGATGTCGTTTGTTTCATTTAAGGTGTATTGTATGCTTTGTAATTCAAAGTTTGAATATTACAGTTTTAAAAATGTTCATGTATACACCGAGATGTCAGTTTGGTCATGGACATTTGGTTTTAAGTCCTGGATATCCAGCGGGCGACATGAGAGGGAGCCCTGCCGTACCGACCTCCAGTGACGCGTCTCTAGCCGACTGTTTTCTTGTCGTGTTTCTCACATGTTCTTCGCTCTTCTTTTGGATCTTTACGCCGCCGTGTTTCGCGGTTAGTGAGATTACTGACGGACCTCCGACGTGTTTCAGACGCCGACCTGGAGAACCAGGGGGAGCCGGAGGGAGAGAAGCGCCTCGGCGTGAAGGACCGGAGGAGAGGGAGGAGGGAGCGGCGCTCCACCGGCATCGTCCAGCCAGGAGAGGTGAGGGGGAACCGACCTCCGTACACAGGAAGTCTGATTGAAAGCGCAACTTATTTTAGATTTTTCCTCTTGTTTAATAATATTATTCCTAAACATGGCCTCACCAGAAGCTTCAGGCTGACTCACCTTTGGCTGTAAAGGGCTGTATCCCTCTCATAATGGACAATTGTAATATATATATATATATATATATATATATATATATGTATATATTATATATACTTATGCTAGACTGCAAGGATTGTGTTTAAAAAAGAGAGCGGTATGAATCATAAGTATTAATATAGATGAATCATGACTGAGGGAGCGGGACTCAAAAATAACCCCCGTGAATGACGATGTGGACGTGTGTTACCATGGCAACGGTCTGAGCCGTCGGTGTATTTGGGTTCAGCCTCTCGCTGCGTCAATGATGAGCAACAACTTGCATGTTGAGCTCAACGGAGCAGAAATAACCCAGTGGAGAGAAAATGACTCAATCGGGTCAAAATACTTTGAGTCCCAAACTCTAGATCAAGGGTTTCACATCAGAGACCGTGAGATCAACGTCTGGTGGACAATTGTAATCATTAAACCGCCAAAACTATCGATGGATTCAGAAGCTGAAGCAGAGTTTGCTGTCGACTGTAAAGAATGAAGGTCATTAAAGGAGAAACCGGAGAGAAGAAGAGGAAATTAATGGACTTGAGAAGCTAAATGTCAGTCTTTGAACGTCACATTAAGTGATCTTCCCCACTGTGGGTTGGTTCAGATTAGACGTGTTCTCACTGTCGGCCTTCTTGTTTTCAGAATGAAAATGAGGACGAGCATTCGGATGATGCCAACAGCAAGAGTTCTTCCAAGTGAGTGTTTTATACTCTGTGACCCTGTATTCACATCCCACTCATTTTAGAGGAAAAACATGATTACAGAGAATATATATATATATATATATATATATATATATATATATATATATATATATATATATATATTTTTAAATACAAATAAATATACATATTTATATATATTTAAATAAATACAAATGTGTTTATTTTAATATTTTATTCATTTATATATAAATACATATTTTTATATATCTTTTTTAATAAATAAAAATGTCTTTATTTTTATATTTTATTTAATTGTTTTTATATATATTATATATATATATAGATGAATCATGACTTTATAAAAGGAAAGCGATCTGTATTTTCCTCGCGTTGTGACCTTCTATTCTCCGATGTGGAGCTCATGGCGCCTCGGGGGGAGACTGTTGGAACTTGTCTCTGAGCTCTGAGCGTGTTGCTGCCGCGTCTTCGTCTTCCTCTTCGTCGTCTTTCAGGACATTCTTGAGGCATTCTTAGTTGTATCAACGTATCACAAGTGAGAGATTCTTCTCTCGTGTGTTTTAAAGTCTCCTGTGTGTGTGTGTGTGTGTGTGTGTGTGTGTGTGTGTGTGTGTGTGTGTGCAGTGAGAGTCGGTCGGGCGACCTGTCGTCGGACTACAGAACGGTACGTCTCTCTCTCTCTCTCACTCCGTCCGGAAACACACACCTGAGGGGTGAAAGTGAATAATAGCTGACGTGTAGATACCCAGAAACCCCAGGGAGAGAGAAATGAACAGACGTAGCATCTGTGTGTGTGTGTGTGTGTGTGTGTGTGTGTGTGTGTGTGTGTGTGTGTGTGTGTGTGTGTGTGTGTGTGTGTGTGTGTGTGTGTGTGTGTGTGTGTGTGTGTGTGTGTGTGTGTGTGTGTGTGTGTGTGTGTGTGTGTGTGTGTGTGTGTGTGTGTGTGTGTGTGTGTGTGTGTGTGTGTGTGTGTGTGTGTGTGTGTGTGTGTGTGTGTGTGTGTGTCTCCAGCTGTACTTGAAGGTGCTGCAGGAGAACCTGGCGCTGAAGGACGAGCTGCAGGAGAAGGAGCTGCTGCTCAGCCAAAACAAAGTGGAGCTGGAGAGACTCCAACAGGTGTGTGTGTGTGTGTGTGTGTGTGTGTGTGTGTGTGTGTGTGTGTGTGTGTGTGTTATACAGGTTATATTCTTACACAACTTGTTTCTGCAGAGTCAGGACTGCAGCACAGACCGACCGGCTCTCCTGGAGCTGGAGAGATTTGTAAGTGTTTAAAATAATAATACTAAGATATGAATGGAACGTATATTTGTGAATCGCACACGATTCACAAATATACCCCCCGTGTTCTCAGGAGAAGTTGACCCTCCAGAGGAAAGCAGTGGAGCTGGAGGACGAGCTGAAGGTACGTCGACTACTTCCTGTACCGCCTCGGCTTCAGTGTCAAACTACGGTCATGAGAACCTTGAAGAGTCCTGGAAGAACATTCCTGGAACTTCCAAAAGTCATGGGAATGTGTTATATTCACATGTTCATTTCACGCCGAGTCACCATGGTGATGAACCTGTCCATTGGTCATGTGGATGAACCTGTTCATTGGTCATGTGGATGAACCTGTTCATTGGTCACCATGGTGATGAACCTGTTCATTGGTCATGTGGATGAACCTGTCCATTGGTCATGTGGATGAACCTGTCCATTGGTCATGTGGATGAACCTGTTCATTGATCATGTGGATGAACCTGTTCATTGGTCATGTGGATGAACCTGTCCATTGGTCATGTGGATGAACCTGTTCATTGGTCACCATGTGGATGAACCTGTTCATTGGTCACCATGGTGATGAACCTGTTCATTGGTCATGAGGATGAACCTGTTCATTGTTCTTAAAGTTATCGTTGTTGAAGAACAAGCGTGATTGTTTACTTGTTTGTTTGTTTACTTGTTTGTGTTTCAGGTTCTGGGCGACCTCCGGTCCGACAACCAGCGGCTCAAGGACGAGAACGCCGCCCTCATCCGAGTCATCAGCAAACTCTCCCGATGAACCCAGAGAGACGGACAGAAAGTATTACTGGAGTTCTTCTTTTCGCCAAACTCCGAAAGACTCGAGCGAGGAAGAGGAGTGAGGAAGAGGAGCGGCGGCGCCGACCGGCCGGCGGCACATTCCACAGAACCGGAGCGGACCGAGTTCAGGGCCGTCGCCGTGTCTGGGCCTTTTATGTTTTTGGCAGATCTACTGTATAACAAGCTTTTTGAGCCGCGCCCCCTGGTGGACGCAGCGGGGACTGGCCGGTTATATTCAGTCTCGTCGTATTTTTTTAACTGGAACATTTTAAATGTGCTTTCACTCCTCCTGGAAACTTTGTATAAAACCTGTAACGAGAGACTTTAAGCCATCGCAGCACCAGATAGAGAGATGGTTGGGGGGAAGAAGAGGAGGGAGGAGGGAGGAGGGGGGGGCAGTCAGGTGTGTAGGTGGTTACTAGAAAAATATTAGAACATTTAAAAAAATTACCGTTAATGTGCCAAAAAGCGTCCCTAGTCGTAGGGGAGAGGAGGTGGGGGAGGAGAGGAGAGGAGAGGAGAGGAGGGGGGGAGGGGAGGAGAGATCGCTTTCCTTGGATGACTCCTAGTGGACCAAATGTGCATGTGCATGTCTCCCTGCTCCTCTGAATGTATTTTTAATATGTATATTTATGTGCACAGGGGCCAGTGGTTCAGACCGCGAGGGGGAGGGAGGAGGTTCTGATGGCGAGGGGAGGAAGGGGGAGGAGGAGGAGGTTCTGCTCTCTGTTCAACTCGACTTGCTGCTGCTCCTCGTGTTCAGATTTAAACACAAAATGTTTGTTACAGACGTATGGAAGGAAGCATTCCCTTCTCTCTCCTCCCTTTTCCCTTCATCTCTCTCTCTCTCCCTCAGTCATCCTTCTCCTCCTTCTCCTCCTTCCTCCTGACCGGACTTGGAGCAGCAGCTCCTCCTCCTCCTCCTCCTCTGATGGTGCCTTCATTCTACATTTTAACTCATATTTCTGTTGCTTGGCGACGTGATGTTCTAAAGTATAAAGACAGTCTGGGTATAAACTCTTCGTGACTCCTTGTTTTATTTGTACTAACCGTAAACATTCAGCGGATGTTTTAAAGTTGGTTGAACTGACAATTAATATGTTGAACTATATATTTGTTGACATTAGTTTAGGGAATCAATTATAAATCTGACCTGGTTTTTCTTTCCAGTGATTAATATTTAACAAACATTATTTCTGCAGTTTGTTATTTAAGCAATTTATACTTTATGGAATTTTTAAAGATTCTCCTGCAAAATAACTCACACTAATAACACCAAATTATTTACAAAAATAACGAGAATAGTTTGCAATTATATACACAAAGATATATAATATATATATATCTATATTAAATATATACATTTAATATTATAGTATACCCCCTGAGGACGGCTGTAGTTCAGTGGACAGGGCCCTCCTGTAACCACAAGGTCTCCGGTTCCATCCCCGCTCCGCATAGCATGTCGAAGTGTCCTTGAGCAAGGCACTGAACACACAGGATGGCCAAATGCTCTTAAATAACTACGGGAGAAAGACGGATGAATTTCTTTGTTTTCCCTGATGACATCATCCGTCATGCTCCTCTTCCAGCCGGAAGAGGGCCGTTTCTACCAGGGGGTTGGCGGTTCAATCCCTGCCCGAGTCGATGTGTCCTTGAGCAAGGCACTGAACCCTGAGGTGCTAGCTGGATATGCATGTAACATGAAGGTCTCTCTGGGGATTAGTAAAGTAAAAGCAATCTAGTAATGTAATCTATTAGATTAGTAAATGAATGTAATAATGTAGATGTAATCTAGTTAATGTAGATTAGTAAACGTAGTAAAGTAGACGTTAGAGACAAGGTGTCGGACCATCTGGAGGCCGAGTTGAACAAAACTCTTTATTGTCCGAGAAGAATCACAAATGAACAGACGGCAGCATGCAGCGTTCATAGAAACTGTACAGCGTGAAGGATGAGGGGCGCAAAACGAGAGTCTGTACATCCAGGGGTTCAGGTTCAGGTTCTGGTTCAGGTTCTGGTTCAGGTTCAGGTTCTGGTTCTGGTTGACGAACAACGAACTGCTTCAGTTCCTCTCAGTAGACGTCCGGCACCCCCTGAACCTCGGGGTCACCGACACCGCCGAGGTCTCCAGCAGCAGGCGGCGCCGGCTCCACGCGATCTGATGGAGGGGGAGGGGCTTGATGGGGAGGGGCTTGATGGGGGAGGGGCTTGATGGGGGAGGGGCTTGTTGGGGGAACGACGAACATTAAGGCAAACGGGAACTAAAAACTTAACTTAAGACGTGTTTGTTTTCCGAGTCGGTGCTAAGGCCTCGTGGCTGAAGGCCGGGTCCATCCACGTGGACGCTCAGGGGGTTCTGTAACATTTCTCCAATTCTGTAACCTTTGAGTCCCACGGTCAGTGAACGCACCATGTAGAGTATAAACACCCCACAGCAGGAGAGTCTTTGATATGCAGAGCTACTCACAAGGCATGCTAAATACATGATAAGGCAGCTTTTGTTTTTTTACCTTTATACTTGTTCACTTTGGCCCCGCCCCCTTGTGAAGGGGGGGGGGGGGGGCATTGAGGGAAGGGAGAAGCTCTGGATGAGTTTTTTTACAAGGCAGGTATTGGTAATTATATCAAAAGACAGCAAGCAAAGCAAAGAGAGGGAGATGAGATGAGGTCACAGGTCAGACAACAGCTGGGAGATCACACTATATATATATATATATATATATATATATATATATATATATATATATATATATATATATATAGAACAAAGAAAAGAAAAGGCTAACTAAAGTCTGATTGTACAGTTGCTTTTCTACATACTTCATAGTGAGAGAGGAAGACGCCGTTCTGGAGAGGTGGAAGAAGAAGGGCGGGGCTAATCTCTTCAAGCAGCAGAATAAACACGGGGCCGGGGGAGACGCTACATGGAAGAGCTTGTGTGTGTGTGTGTGTGTGTGTGTGGGGGGGGCGGCGGCGAGGTGTTAAGACAACGCGGCAGTAACGAAGATGGAGAAACAAAGAAAAATCAAAGTGGGCGGGGCTTAGCAACGCACGGGCCTGGCGTTACTGTTTCCAGTCTTTGGTGATGTTGAGGTTCCACTCCCAGGACAGGTGGTCGTGCTTGTCGTCGTCGGTGAACTTTGACTTGATGTCGTAGTTCCCTCTCGCCATCAGGCCGCGCGGGGCCTCCTCCGTCGTGGTCAGGAAGTCGTACTCGGCGGCTCGAGGCCCGTAGCTGCCGACCATGTAGTCCGATTTATCGACTGTCGAAGGACGAGAGACGAGAGACGAGAGACGACGTTACGGAGACACGCCTCATTTCAATCCTCTGCATTTAGATTTTTTTGTTAGAACGGGCTGCCAATATTTGAAATATAATATATATATATATATTATCCATAAATAAATATAAATTAATATAAATTAATATATTATCCATAAATAAATATAAATTAATATAAATAAATATATTATCCATAAATAAATATATATATAATTATATATAAATATATATATTCCTATTGCATAAATAAATATATATATATATATATATATATTTATTTATTTATATACACTTTCTTGTGCAATAGGAATGGTCTAATAGAAGGTTTGTAGTTGTTCGAGGTTTGTGGTCAGCACTTTAAATCCTTAAAACACCCGTTTAGTTATTTCTGTGAATTAACAACATTTCACCAGTGGGGTAAAAATCTAGATTACAATTCAGGCTTTTGAGTTAATTCCAGACGATGCTGGAAACAGATAATTGCTTCATAAAAGCCGAGTGTGGAAGAGGAAGAGCTGGTTCACAGTTCACTCACTCTTTATTCCTTTCCTGAACGTCTGCTGCACATACTTCAGTCCCGAAACGATCTCCTTGTTCACCTGCGGAGAGACACGCTCTGTTAAAGACAACAACAACAACAACAACAACAACAACAGCAGCAGCAGCAGCAGCAGGTGTGCTCTGAATCACAGAGATGAGAAATGAACAATGTGAGCCCCTGAAACTTTAGAAATCTCCCCCAGGAAGGAGGAGAACGTTTCTTGATCCAGAGGCAACTCACGGGTCTCATGAGCAGCTGGAGGTAAACAAACGAGTGAAACGCTTCTGAAACGCCCGTTTCATGGACCTCACCTTGAAGCTGATCTTGATCTTGTATTCGACGCCCTCCTTCAGAACAATGCCCTGCTTCTTGAAGGACTCCAGGTCTCCTGTTGCACAACAACAACAACAACAATCTATGTTATTCATCATAACTAAGAACATCAGAGGTGTGAACTTAACTGCTCTCACTATTAAGCTGATTTATTATAAAACTACTCCTGAAGCTTCTTAATGCGTCACAATCTCCTATATTAATATATATATATTCTATATATATATATATATATATTCTATCAATTAATACGTTTCATCACCGACATAAGTGATTTTTGTTTTATAAAAAGAGGCAAAAAAAATATAAACATAAATCCATGAGTTTCAATCTGTTGCCACTAAAAACTCAGTAAAAATAAAATAAATATTTATTTTGAAAAATGTGAGCGCTTTGACCCTGACTTCAAAGGCAGACGTAGAACTCAAGCAGCGGTCTCACCCTGCAGGTCCAGCTCCAGCGGGCTCGGGGCGGTTTCACAGATCAGAGACATCCGGATCACTTGGACGTTAGGAACGTCGGGATCAGCGACTGGATCGAAGAAACACGTCGGATCAATAAAGGAAAACATACTTACATACATATCTGTATATTCTAAACCGCTCCTCGTTTCACAGACTTTCAAACGATGCAGATATTTGTTTAATTCCTATAAGACCAGAAGAATCAGAACATCGAGGAGGAAACACGACAAACCGTTTTCTTTTGTTCCTTTGAAGTAAATTTCCATGAAAATGAAAATGTTCTTTTATCTCGGTGTATAAACATGAAAAAGTGATAACATGTCGTATTTAAACTAACAAAGAGAACTTCAACGCATCCAGTATATAAGACAATAGTTCAGGTTAAAATAATAAACATTTATGTCTTTTCAGTTACGGTGCGTTCACTTGCAGCGCGAAAAATATGAGTATGAAAGAAAGTATGGCGGCTTACATTTTGAGCGTCATTCTTTTAAAAGCATATTAGTTATTTAAAACTCAGCGTAAATGAACATGTGAATATAACACATTTTCTGTGATTTTTCCAAAACTAAATATATACATAGAAATATAAAATAAAAGCAACCGCCCACACACACACATTCTCGTATAAGCCCTGAAGTGATGACCACACACACACACACACACACACACACACACACACACACACACACACACACACACACACACACACACACACACACACACACACACACACACACACACACACACACACACACACACACACACACACACACACACACACACACACACACACACACACACACACACACACACACACACACACACACACACACACACACACACACACACTACCGGTGTCAGCGTCCCCCGCGCCGAGCAGAGCTTTCTTGTACTTCTGGAGGCTCTCGTCCTCCTTGTCCAGCTCCTGGATCTCCTTCAGGCTCTTCTGGGCCGGCGGTTTGTAGTTCACCGGCTCCGGCTCCTCGTTCTCAGCTGCGATGGCCGTCAGCTGCTCCGGAGTCAACTCGTCCTCGGCCATGTCTGTGAGGAGGAGACGCATTCAGGAAAAAGACTTCCGGACACACAGCGTTCCTGCAGCGTTCCTGCAGCGTTCCTGCAGCGTTCCGGGTCTCTTAGGAGGAGGTTGTGATCACAGACGAGCCTCACGGGGACGGAGGGAGGAGGAGGAGGAGGAGGAGGAGGAGGAGGAGGAGGGGGGCCATAACTCTGTTTGCCGAGTGACATCATCTTAACCCATTTCCCCGAAATAACATCATCACCACGAGGAGAAATGAGCGAGGCGTCATGTGACCACAACCATTCCGGGGGGAAATGCCTCATGCGGGTGTCTGATGGGGAACGTGAAAAAACAAGTCGAGCTGGTCAACATGAGCCTGAGCAACCGTTTGGGCAGCATCACGGCTAACCGCTAACCGCTAACGACCTAGCCACACTTGGGACAATTACCTTAATCAGACACTAATTATATTGATTTATTGACGTGCTGCTCGGGGACCGGGTCCTCCTCATACAATCAGAGATGTTCTTATGGTACGTTTCTTGCAAATAACGACTATATATGTGACAACAGAGTTAAATGCTAACATTTAGAATGTATTTAGTTTAAATAGGCTGACAGGAAGGACTGTGTTCCTTTAGTATGAGAATAAATATATTAATAAATAGCTTAAAGGAAAGTTTTTGACAGAATCGACCAGGTTTATTTTTCTGGTGCGACAGCCATTCATTACCATCCAAGGAAAACAACATTTTGTTTGGATTAATTCATAACAAGAAATTAACACTGAAGAGCAAAATATACATTACGTTATTTGTACCTTCAGTTAATAGACGTGTTTACCAGGGTCGTCCTCTGCTATGAGAAAAGATGCGAGTCAAACAATGAATGAATAAAGCAGTTATAGCTTTGTTTATTCCAAAAGACTCGACGTTCACATGAATAATTCATTATGGTTTGAGGTTCATTTGATACTGCTTAGCGGTTCGGTTCCTTAGCAATTCTTTTTTGTACTATTGTGTGAAAAGAGATGGTTAATGAAATAAAATAAGATGACGTGGTTTTGTTATTCTAGGCGATGAGGAACAGTAGAAACTGCATCTCTGCAGGTTCACCTTCTGCCTGCTGGTCACCCGCTGCTGCCGGAGCGCTACGGGATTATTACTGTGTTATTACATTTATGAGCACAGACTCGAGTCACACGCAGAGTACCGTCTCTTTGTGTTCTCTGTGCCGCGCACCGAGTCGGTGTGGCAGCGAGGGAGGAGGGAGGAGGGAGGAGGGAGGAGGGAGGAGGGAGGCGACGTTCTCATTTCCCACGTAGATCTGACTCGGTGAACTCTAAAGAACCGACAGCAGAACCGCTAACGGCTCATCGATACTCTGGATTTCACTCGTTTGGGACTAGGTCACCTTGGTGGGGGACTCAATAATCAATACCTGGGCTTTGGGTATCGGCTAATGCGGCATGCCGACCCCGTACCACGTTGGGCTAATGAGCTGAATGAATGAGCTGTGTGGAAGGGACTGGATAAGGCTTCCATTTAAACATCAGCTTTCGTAAAACACTAGAAGGGGCACTCGGTAGAGCGCAGACCTTCACATGTCACAAGATTAGGCTTTAAATTATGAACATGTGGCATTAGTTGACAATTGGATAGAAATTGACCGCGCTATGGTAAAAAGAAGATGTTGACCTTTTGGTCCTCGGATAATTACCAATCATCCCAACATCATGCGATTCAAGAAGATGTTGACCTTTTCATGACCTTGACCTTTAACCCGGTCAATCTCAAAATCTAATCAAATGTTCCCCGGATAATTACCAATCATCCAAGTTTCATGCGATTCGGTTTAATACTTTGAGTTATGCGAATAACACGCATACAAATAAATAAATAAATAAATACAAGGCGATCAAAACATTACCTTCTGCATTTTCAATGCGAAGGTAATGAATGTATTAAACTGTCACGTTATAAAATAAAATGTATAGCGCCAACAAAGTCTTGAGACTGTGTGTGTGTGTGTGTGTGTGTGTGTGTGTGTGTGTGTGTGTGTGTGTGTGTGTGTGTGTGTGTGTGTGTGTGTGTGTGTGTGTGTGTGTGTGTGTGTGTGTGTGTGTGTGTGTGTGTGTGTGTGTGTGTGTGTGTGTGTGTGTGTGTGTGTGTGTGTGTGTGTGTGTGTGTGTGTGTGTGTGTGTGTGTGTGTGTGTGTGTGTGTGGCCTCCAGCCGGCGGGTCATGTGGCGCGAACCGTGCAAACAACGGCAGAAGTGATGACAGCTAGCGGAGTTTACCGGAGAGGAACCGAACCGGCGGGTCGGGCGTCCATCACGACATCGTTACACACACAGCGGATGCTGCTGATGTCTTAACGTTCAGAGTGTCGCACGCCGTCTAGTTATCACAACTCAAACTCAGAGCTGAACACCTGTAACGGCAGCGCTGCGTTCGTAACCTACGGATTCCTCCTCTGAACATACCCGAGTCGTCCTCTGACCCGCCCGCCAGCCGCTGCCAGGGGCGCCGGGAAGGAATGAACTCACTTTTTAGTCTGCAGACACAAACGTGCCCGAGCAGGATCACAAAAAACTTCCCCTTTTTCTCATTCCACCCTACACACACCTACACACACCTGAAGGAACCCATATCAAGAGACAACGATTTTCTCTGATCAAATCCCCACTTAAATGAGATTATATATGATGTTCTTTTCAAAGAACATAACGTGGTTTAGTTGAGGCATGAGGCATGTGACCGTTGGAGAATAGGAATGCCAGTTAGAATATTTTACTTTTATGGAAACTGCCGTGTAGACCCATTAAAGTGGGTCATTAAACCAAAGTAATGCGGGCATTTCTTTTTACTGAACATTCCTTTGAACTCGAAATGCGATGCAGTGGTTACCACAACTAACTGAGATGTGCAAGAGGCACACTCTTTGGACCAGGCCTGTTTGTATAGACGGTGCTGGCTGGGGAGCGGCTTCACAGAGAATGCATTATGCAACTGCTGACATTAAACTATTGATGTCTCTGAGGGAGTACATCCACTTCAGTAGTATTATATTTATTTTTATATATATATATATATATATATATATATATATATATATATATATATATATTATTATTAACAATAAGAACAAGCTGCAGGGCAACAGCACTACCTGTGCAGTCTCCTGCAGTCCTGCCAATGATGTTAAATTATAAAGACTTGCATGCAAACAAAGGAAATGTTGTTTTCTCTTTAAGTATTACTGACTAAATGAACTCATAAATATAAAATATTAATATAAATACCACATGAACATGTCAAGACTGCCATAAAGGGGCTAACCGCACCTTGCGTGTCATGACAGCTAGCACTGCCCATCACCGCTTTTCTTTGCGCCATCTTCTCAGGAAACCGGCTGAAATACCGCTATCTGACAGCTAACTCGCGTGACAGATGACATGGATTTATATTCACGAAATGGAGCGAGAGAGAGAAATATAGAGAGAGAAAGAAAGAGAGACGGGTGGCTAGCCGGGAACGATCGGGTAGAATTCAGCCGAGCTAGCGTTAGCCGAACGAGTTATCACCCGGTACCGGAGCGCGCGAGCGCTTTCGACCGTTGGGCTCGCGCGAGACGGGTCGTGATTAGATGTCATTAAAACGGCCGGCCAGCGACGTACCTTTGTGTAGCGCAGGTGTGTTTTCAGGTGCCTTTGCGGTGGCGCTGAGGTGCGTCCGTTTCTCTGCGCTCCGGGAGCAAGTATGGCGAACGAGGGGCGCGGCCCCGCCCCTCGGGCTGCGCGCGCAGCTCGCTCCCCGGAACCTGATGGAACGCTTCCAAGAGAAGGGAGGGGTGACGTCACTTCATCGCACAAAGGTGCCGAGTGTTGCATTTTTATGAGACTATTGGAGCATCTTTGTGATTAATAACCAATCAACTATCGAACTGATATTTATACTATTTCCAGCTCTTTCTAGAATAGATCATGTTTCCTTTGGTCAGGTAGCGCTCAAGATATGTGCTTCTGTAAATATGGGCCTTCATAATGGCCTGTGAATTATTTTTTTAACTCGTTTTCACATTGCTAAGCTAATGGTGACACATGCAAAATCTGTTGAGACGTCCCTACATTAAATTGGAGTTGAAACACGGCTTCAATTGAGAGAAATAATCCATGTGAAGGTAGAGAAGTAACCGACTTCTGTAGTTATATAGCTGTCATCATTCATAGAATACATGTAGTGACACAAGGCCAAGTCTGACAGACCAGATTAATACAATTTAGACACTTTAACCTGGTTAAAGTTAGTCTGGTAAACAATGTAAAATAAGGCAACAGCAATATAAGTTTGTTTGGAGTCAGTTATTTGGCTGCAGCACAAAAGATGGCATCTTATCTGGAGGGCATTAACCAGTGAATATGAAGAGGTATTTACCAATCTTTCAGAAGTCCTACCAAAATAATACAACTTAAGACTGAGGGTTCATACATATTTTGACAAATGGATTTCCATTACTTTAAACCAAATTTCCATGACCAAACATTTGGGGAAACCTCAGTTGTATACATCGTGGATTATCCCTCAGCTCTGTTGCTATGGCCAATGAAAATTGCCTGCTTATAATTATTTAAGTTTTTCTTTTCAAACTCAGCATAAATGAACAATTCCATGACTTTTCCAGGTCAATAAGAAACCCTGACTCTGTTATAGAACTAGTGATGTTATACTACCGTTCTCTTTTGCTTGGACTCAGGAAGGATCGTTGAGTCTTATCCACATGACACATCTGGCGGTTGAGAAACAAGACTGACAAAAAGTCCCAAACCTGCACTTAGAGATGTTTAACTCTGTTCTCGACTCAATCAGGACCCACAAGTCACCCTCCTGGCCACTTTGTCTTGCTCTGAATCCGACAGTAAGACTCCCTGAACAGCTGACGCTGCAGTGACCTACGTATTAAAAAGCCTAAATAAAACAAAACATGACAAACTCATTTGTTTTTTCTTTTTATAAAAAGGCCAAAACTGTCACAGTAAAGTAAACTGTCCCAGAGAGAAGATGACTCTCCGAATAAACACCAGAAAGACAATTCAATATAATTATTTATGTACAAAAACCCTTTGAAATATGTTCAAATGTCACGCACACAGCACCAAATGACCGCCCCGAGTCACATCGACATGTTGACATTACAGCCGGTCAAATCCATGAATCACGTTGTTGTGAATTAAGAAAAAAAACAAAAACATGTTGCAGGTTTACAGCAATTGTCCATAAGTGTAAAAAAGCACAGGAGCTGGTGGCCGAGGGGGAAAATCCACAAAACTGAAGCATGGCTTTAAAAAAAAAAAAAAAAAGATTGAAAATAAAATTAAAAACAGAATATAATGGTCCATACAATAAAATGTTTTAAAAATGCAACAATTTCTAATAAAGTCTGATCAATCGTATCCAATTGAGATCGACCGAAAGGGACCGACGCACCGTGGATTGAGAGCTTCTAGCTGGTGTCCATCTGAAACGAGGACAGACGCGGTTAGAATAACAAACATAAATGCAGCGTGGTTAAAGTACAGAACGGTGTCACGGGGGTACACACCTTGGCATTGTACGCATCCAACTGGGCGTCCAGCTCCTCTGCAGAGAGCTGGGGTCTGTTTCCACCTCCTCGTCCGCGACCCCTGAAGCCGCCTCCTCCTCCGCCACCTTGCCTCCTCTCTCCTCGCTCCGGCCGGTCGCCTCGTTCACTCCTCTCAAACTTTGGTTGTCCCAGCCGGCTGCGGTCAAAGCCCCGGTTTGAACTGCAGAACGAATAGTCAGAGTGAGATACAGCCACACACAGAAGAAACACAACAACCGTTAGCCTCCAATCACAGATGAACAAATCAAATGCATCTTAATATACATATTGCTAGTTAGCAACAATACCTCCAGACTCAGGCGTGTATGTATTTTTACCTTTGAGTATTTATAAACTGGCATTTCTTCCATTACTTAAGTAAATAATCTGGGTATTTCTAGCACCACCGCATCATTGAATTGAATTAGAGCCACTTCACAACCTCCACCAAAATATATACAACCAACATGCTTATGTAGTTTAACAGCAAATAACATTTAAAAAACCGACTATTTAAGTTCCCCCTCTACAAATTATCTGCTGCGTAACACCCAACGGAAAAAAATTATATCAAATTATAGTTGAATTGTTTCCATGGTCTTGTTGGAGGATGTGTGTGACACACACAATGATCTCCCAACACCCAGGACTGATGGACCCGTCTCCTAGTAAAGATCTTCAAACGTAAACGTTCTCCAACGTGACTCACCTTTGTGTAGACGGCCTACTGTCAGCGTCGTCCTCTGAAGTCAGTTGCTGGATTTTCATGGGGCGGCCTATACATAAAAATAAAAGTGTGAATTATTCCTGAGCACTTCAAACTAACCACAGTAAGACGATGTTCTTGTAAGACACAGGGGTCAAACACAAGGCCCGGGGGCCGAATCCGGACCACCACATCATTTTATGTGGCCGCCGACGGCTTGAAAGACATACGATCACCTTTTCTTTAAAAAAAAAACAAATCCTATACTTTTATTTTGAATTAAATTGAATTTGTAATATAATTAGAGAAATGTTCTTATGTACAATATTTCTAGACTCAAATGCAAACAGTTATTCAACTATATGTTCGGGAGTAGTTTATCCAGTTTCGGTTACACTGGCCCTTTAAGACAGTGGTCCCCAACCTTCTTTGAGCCACGGACCGGTTCCGTGTCACACAGCTGTTGTTGACTGACAACTGAGCCGCGGCTCGGGGTTTGGGGACCCACGATGAAGACGAGTGTGACCCCCGGGTGTAGAGCGAGGAAGTCGTGCTCACCGTCCAGAGGGACGCCGTTGTAGTGCTTCATGGCTTTGAGTGCTTCCGCCTTCGTTTCGAAGTGGACGTCGGCGGTTCCTTTGCTGCGGCCGGACCGGTCGTAGTGAATGGACGCTTTCTGTAATGTCCCGAACTCGGCAAACAATTCCTGGGGATCGAAGTAAGGAACATCAGGAATGTCCACGACACAATAAAGCGGATTAAAGCAGGTTACAAAATAAATTACCTTAATATCCAAGTCAGAGACTCCGAATTCCAGATTGGAAACGACCAGCTTGCCATTACTTTCCACGCTCCTCTCCACCGCTGCACTCTGCCGGTGGCCACCTGTGTGCTCCTCAAACATGTCGTGCTGCCACCTGTCCGGCAGCTCTCTGGGCTGGGGAAACAAACGCATGACGTTAGATACAAGCGCTTAATTTAGCGAGTATATAATATATACACTACCAGCCAAGAGGTTTTGACACTGTGTGGGAACCTCTGCAAAAGTGTGGGAAGAACTTTCGGAACAATATTTGGCTGTTGTATCTGCATAAAGGTGGCTATACTGTGACAAGTAAAAAATAAATGTAGATACCATTGTTAAAAACTATTCTGTTTTTTGGGTCAGGGATGTCTATGTGTACAGATTGTAAAGCACTCTGAGACAAATTTGTAATTTGTGAAACTGGGCTATACAAATAAACTGAATTGAATTGAAATTCCCAGATTTTTTTTAAGATGTCCAATTTGTCCTATGCTTTAATTTCAGAGTACATTGAAAAAATAAAACTGTAGAAACTGAGGCATTCTAAAACGTTTGACTGGTAGTACGTATCGTTAAGGGAACTCCTGGCTGGTAGCGTGTCGTTGTTCAATGGAGTCATAGCGTGATACATCAGGTTACGCAATAAATTACGTCACGTGGTCTAAATTAAGAAAACATGGCAATTCAATACAGGGGGAAAACTGCATTTTCTTTTAAAACGCTCAATTAATTTTCGGTTAAGAAATGTCGACCAGATGTTCCTCTCATGACTTTAGAGGCCAGCCTTTAGGACACCACCTCAGACACAAAGCAGCCATGTTGCCGCATGGGGCGACGGACGAGTTTCACCGAGACACCTATTGTTTCAGAACAAGTTAAAAACTAGTGTAGATACTTTAATTTAAATCAGGCGGGAAACAGCCACGGCATTGGAGGTAGCCAAGCTAGTAATTAAAGCTAACGAGCCACTCCGATGAAGCTAAAGTGCTACCAGTCCGGAAAATACACATACGTCCAAAAAAAAGAGGAAAACGGACACATTGTGAAATCACGCGCCACTTCCGTGCCCGCGGCTTGCCCCCGCGGCTCGCCCCCGCGCTCACCCGGCTGTACGGCGCCGCGCGGCCGTTCCTCTCGCTGCTGCTGCCGAAGTTGTTCTGTCGGCTCCGCGCCGGCCTCGACGCGCCGCCGGCGGCCCGGCCGGAGCCGCCTCCCGGGCCGCCGGCCGCGCGACCTCCTCCGCGGCCGCCGCCGCCTCCGCCTCCCTTCTTGTTGAGCTTGATGATGTCGTCCAGGGACATACTCATTTTATCGGACATCGTGGAGGCTGGGCGTGGAGCTGGAGCCGAAGACAAAGAACCGTCGGTGCGGAGACGCGGTTGTTTATCGGCTGCTTCCTGCGCGGCGCGGTCTCACGAGCTAGCGGGAAATGCGTAGGCACTTAGCGGAAGTGACGCCACAGCAGAAGTCCCGCCTGTTTTATATGTTCTTTTCAAAAACTTTATTGATAGATTTGAACCAAGGTAATTAAGTGTGTCAATCTTGTTATCTTGTAAATTAAACCAGGTAGAACTTTATTTTTTATTTTTTTCTTCTTCTCAGTAGCAAGTTAGAATAATGAAAACAACAAAAAAGACAATTGAAGACATTCCAATTATTGTTTACTATAGGCTACATCTAAAACAATACAATACAATACAAACTTGTTGTGATTAAAGCAGTGGGGGGTAATAATAGTGAAGCAAATTGGCTCAAGTATTGTACTTAAGTACCATTTTGAGATATTTGTACATTGCTTACCAATATTGTATTTTTTATTCCACGAAAATGAGTTGCCGATTCAGAAAAACAATACAAAAATATAAATGAACTAATGAATTAGGATGTAGGAAATGGAATTAAATACACAGAAGATTATAAAGTAGTACAATTTAGCTTGACCCATAATAGCATGATATGGGTCGAGCATAATATGTATGATGTATATAAGAAGGATTAAAATTGACTGATATCAAATATTCACACAAAAATATTACTGTAAAAGTAAAAGGTATGTTTTTACTTGTGGTACTTCATTATATCAAGTAAGGTTTTGAATGAATGGAGGAAGTTTACTTGTAATAGAGTATTTTTACACAGTGGTATTGTTTTTAATAATCAGAGTCCTTCTTCCACCACTGGATGAAAGACGTAAAATAAAATCATAGAGAATAGTTGAGATAAGATAAAGTGCTTTATGCAATCAGCCATGAGGTATATTACTATTAATACATTTGATTTTATACTTGATTTTTTTTACTGGGATAATAATTCTGCTTACAAATATTTTTTCAAGAATTCAAATTTTAAAATCCGAAAGTTTGATTCAAAGGATATATGATGTATAATGCTAAAATAAAGGAAACCCCACTCCCTTTAAAACACTATTCACTAATTTTTGGGAATAACCAAATTCAAATCAAATATATGCATTTAAATAAACAGTCAAGTAGTATCTGAGTAGTACACTATTTTACAGGGTTAACACTAACAACATATTGTTTATCTCAAATAGATACCTGCTTGATTTTGGGGTATTTTGTTCTCTTCACTTCTCATTACAATTGTTAATAAATTATAATTAACAAAGAGGCAGATATTCTCAATAGAAGAAACTATTCCAGAGGAAAAAAAGAATAGGAAAGCAAAACAACTGAACAGATTATGTACATGATGCAGGACCATACAGGTGACAGATTGTATCAATGATTCTCTTAATTAAATAAACAATAATAGCATGTAAGGGATATATATATATATATATATATATATATATATATATATATATATATATATATATATATATATATATATAAGGAATTCCAGACTTGAGAGTTGAGAGTATGTTGACACGTAACACACGTTTCTTTTTCTTTTAAGACAAAAACATATAACTACCGTATCTCATTTAGTTGCACATTACCATTTTTTTTATTTTTTTTTATTTAATTTAATATTATTATTTTTTTCTTTTTTTTCTTTTTCTTTGGGGGGGTGTTTGTCTTTAGTACTCCAGAGGGTGGCGGTAATGCACCAATAATATGGATGCCAACTGCCGTTAAAAAAGAAGAAGAAGAAGTTGCACATTACCTACATTGACCATGAGGGGGCAGCGTTCCACCTCCAAGCGTACTGCCGACTTGAATTTCAGCTGCAGAAGAAGAAGAAGACGTTCCTCCCGGGTTCCTAGAGCATTAGGCTAGCTGGATGTTGTTGACTAGCATCTCACTGGGCACAACATGAGTTATAGACTACAAACAAACACATCTCACATATCGACGGATACCTGAAGGAGACGTTGGAGGCCGACTCGTCACTTTGGCTGCTATCTCTGCACAGCTAACAGCTAGCAGCCAGAAGCTAGCCCGCTCCGTGCTGCTGCGCCGCGCAGCATGAAGGTGAAGATCCGGCAGTGGAACGGAGTGGCCTCCTGGCTGTGGGTCGCCAACGACGAGAACTGCGGGATCTGCAGGATGCATTTCAACGGCTGCTGCCCCGACTGTGAGTAGCCAAGCTAGCTAACGCGACGGTGTGCTAACGACGTACCGGTGTTACGGTTCAACAGGCGACCGTGTTAACTGGTGACTTCCTACCGAGCTGTCCCTGAGTCCCGCTTGGTTTGATTTTGTAATCAAGTGTCAACTCTTCTCATATACATAATAATATAGTATACACATTAAACACTGCGACATTCACGCGGGCAGCTACGTGTTCAACCGCTGTTTACACCAACGTCACCAGTTAACACGGTCGCTGCTTAATCCGAAACACCGGATAATTGACCGGCGTTAGCGTCCTTGTACGGACTCCAGTAAAACCTAAGATAACTAACAATTAAAACGACATTTAGCTCCAAAAAAAGTAAGAAGTAAAAGTTCAGCTTAAGACCATTAAATCAACTTTAAAACGTGAGACAATAAATGGATACAAATTAAACGTCACCAGTTAACACGGTCGCTTCTTAATCCGTAACACCGGCATTAATAGTGGATCTTTTCGAGGTTTCTGCTTCTCGTAACGTCCAGAACTTATTAAGTTGTATATTTGCATATTATAACTGAGGCTTCTCCAAATTCCTTGGGAGCACCGAAGACCCATTTTGACCCAGGAAAACCCTGGTAATAACAGAAGATGAACATTTTAATTCATTCATCTAAAGATCACTGTTTCTCATTGAGCTGTCGTATTAAATTAATTACGAAGGTATACTATGTAGTTCATTCAATTGACATTCTTTTCTCCCTACGTTAACCGGGGACTAACATTCAACTTTTCTTCCAGGCAAAGTGCCGGGGGACGACTGCCCGCTGGTCTGGGGTCAGTGCTCCCACTGTTTCCACATGCACTGCATCTTGAAGTGGCTGAACTCGCAGCAGGTGCAGCAGCAGTGCCCCATGTGCCGGCAGGAGTGGAAGTTCAAAGAATGACGAGCCGCCGCTGCAGAGACTCGGACCCACAGATGTTATTTTATATAAGCTGTACATAACTGTTTTTTAAATATTCATCATCTAATGTAATGCAAAGGACTTTTGGAAGCTGCTGTATTTGTGATTGATTAAATAGAATAAAACCTTCTTCACCTGCTCTGTATGCCTCTTGCTTAGCGACGGGTTTCAGCAATAGGCGTCAAGATGCTCCAAGTATTTTATATACGAGTTCCTTTGAAATGTAATTTTACATTTTGTATAATTATAAATGTATCTAAACTAACTTTAGTATCTTGTAAAATAGTTGCATTCTTTGGCCACTTGTAGAGTGAGCTGAATAAAAATGTAATTGGCACATGCCAAATAAATTCAGGCTTCTCATGCAAATATTTATGTATATATATTGCATTTAAGCATTCACTTTTAATATTAAGACATCACTTTAGCTCAAGAGAAATGTTGGTTGTTCTGAAATTGTAAAGTCCAATTAGACACTCAAAAATAAGCCCAGAACTAAGGACAATTCCATAAATTGAAGTGTTTTATTTTAATGAGTCCAGCCATCCTGTGAGGCTGCATGTCGGCCCAGCAGAGCTGAAGTTAGCGTGTATATTTAACCACTTTAAGTCACTTTCAGAGTTTTAGTAAACTAGCAGAACATGTACAACATTCAGCTGAGGACGAGGCGTCTGTCCACGAGTCAAAGGACGCAGCAATCAGTTTTGAAGGCTCTCGTTACACGTTATGCGGTCGTCAAGGCAACGGTGCACTTCAGTTAAAATACATAAAACGACTGAAGACAAATGTATTTTTTCCAATTTTTTTATTTGTTTATTGGCCACCATTTCCCATTTTTCCACATCAATTTGGATATGATGGAATGCTATATTAAGGTTCCCCCACCACTGTAGTGTCAAACCCATCACCTCGCTCTACTCAAGCCCCGCCTCCTCCCTGCCACAGACACATACACACACACTCCCTCCCTCCCTCTCCCACACACACACACACACACACTCACACTGCTGTGGCAACAAGGGTGCTGGGTAGAGCCAAAGGAGGCACAGTACAGGTGAGGGGTGGGGCTGTGCACTTGTTCCCTCCCACTTCAGACATAAACACTCCCAAACCCCCGACCAGCGACCAGAACCCACCGGCGTGAATCTCAGATTCGGCATGAATGCAGTGCGGCCCGTCAGAACTGGCTCAAAAAAAACCATCGGGTCCGAGTGTGTCCGAGGGTCCAGCCGGCTACAGCTGGGCACAATGGCACACCGTTAAAAAAAAAAACTTCCTAAATAAAATAAAATAAAGTAAAAAGCTCATAGTGAAAGCAATTAAATAAAATGGGATTTCCCCCCAAAAATAAAATAAAAAAGTTAACCTCTGTTCCTTTAGAAAAAAAAGAGTCAGTAGCCATGCGTACATGAGGAGACTGAACTGAGATTATTTGGGAATGAAGAAACGAAAACAAAGTTCTCCCCACCGCAAGAAGGAAAATGAGTCTCAGCTACAGAAGGGGCGGGGCTTCAGCTCCGTGGGGTGAAGACATTAAACACATCCATGGGACGTCCCCATGACAACCACACACAGATCCTCTGGGAACAGACCATCGACAGCCCCCCCCCCCACCTAAGAATACAGTTACAGGTTAGCTCACACCCACATGAACAATGACAAGGCCTTTTGTTTTCTCTTGAAGGGGGAGGAGCAAACGCATCAGGAGAAGAAAAAAAAAAAACTTTTTTTTTTTGGAAAACTATCTCAATGCCATTTTTACATTTGGTTTTAAAATATACAAGGCGTTACACAGCTGCTGCGGAGCAGAGAGGGCGTCGAGGGCTCCCACCAGGTGTTGCACTCGAGTCCTCAAGGTGAGACGAGACCAGTCCGGGTAGAAGTTAGGAGGTTCCGAAAAAAAAAAAAAAGACGCCGCCGATGGGGGCCGGCTGACTGAAAGCGGAAGTATCAACGTTCACAGGATGGGGGGATGAAAGTCACGGGGTGGAGGGTGGGACTCGTCTCTCTCTCTCGCTCACTTCCTCCAGCTCTTACAACTCGTCGTGTTCGTCGTCCTCGCCGTCGGAGCCCGTGTCCTGTCCCTCGTCCACGTCCTCCAAATCCTGCAGAGAAGTCCGTTAAGAAAGAGTCGACGTTCACGCCATGCAGGGCGCCGTCACGCACCGTAAACTAGAGACGCATTAAACAGCCTATAAATAAATAAAGAAATGGATTTATTTAATGATGTCTTGTTTAGGTATAACTTATATTAATTAATTTATTCCTTTATACATTTATTTAAGTATTTATTTATTTTGTCCTTTTTTTATTTATTGAAACATTTATTTATTCTTGTATGTATTTATTTAAGCATTTATTTAATTATTCCTGTATTTATAAATGTATTCTTGTATAAGCATTTATTTAATTATTCCCGTATTTATTTATACTCAGTCATTTTAAGTCCTGCATAGTTTTCGTGTGGTATTCTCCGTACGGCGCAAATCCAAAACCTACGCCGCAAACCTACGCTTTTTTGGTAATTGTTACTCTTTATTCCATAACATAGCGTCTTTCTTTAGAAAACATGAATTATTTAAAACTCGGCGTGAATGAACATGTGAATGTAACATTTGCATGACTTTTCCAGGTACTCAAGTAAAATAACTTCACCACAACGCTTTGTGTCCGCGCCGCCACTAGCTAGTTATGCTACGCTAAACATAGGTAGCAGCCCTGTGTTGTAGACCGTTTTGAGTAATAAAACCTTGAAGCCACAGAGTTCCTCGAGTCTCTCGCCGTGACCTCACCTCTGCGTCCAGGTCGTCCTCGTCCTCTCCGGCGGGGGCGCCGCCCTCCTTGCCGCCGCTGTCCAGGAACTTGGTGAAACCTTCGAGCGTTCTCTCCCCGCTGTAGTCAATCACCTGTAGAGCAGAGATCAAAACAATGAAACATTCACGATTAACGGCCAATCAGAACTCAGAATGCAAACGTGAAAACACACGGAGGGGAGCAGCTCCTCGTAGTCTGCTAAACTGATCAGAGTGTGTGTGTGTGTGTGTGTGTGTGTGTGTGTGTGTGTGTGTGTGTGTGTGTGTGTGTGTGTGTGTGTGTGTGTGTGTGTGTGTGTGTGTGTGTGTGTGTGTGCTCACCGTGCGCTCGTCTCCTGCGGGGAAGAACTTGAGGGTGGGGAAGCTGTGGACTTTGACCGACTCGATCTCGTTGGCCGTGGAGTCCATCTTGGCCACGATGATGTCATCGCTGTCCTTGTACTTCTCGCCCAGCTTCTCCCAGATGGGGGTCAGCTGCTTGCAGTGGCCGCACCACGGAGCGTCTGAGGACGGGGGGGAGGAGTCAGGACGCTTAGCGCGAGACATTCCAATGGAAGACGTCATGGCTATGAACATGTGACGTGCAGCCCCCCCCCCCCCCCCCCCGTCAGGGAACACGGGTTCTACCCAGCGATGGAAAATTCTTCCAGAAATAGTGCAGATGTGGATTAAAAAAAGAAAATGCAGCCGCTATATTTAAACAAATCTCCCCAGCTCAGCGCGTCAGGCTGAAAATAAATGAGCAGAGAACCGAGAGAACGTAACGGCCACAACTTAAAGGTTGAGCACGCAGTGAGGAGCGTAACCATCCACGAGCCTCTGAGCCGAGACTGAGGAACTACGATGAAGAAGAACGATGAAGAAGAGGCTCTTACAGAACTCGATGAAGACGTTCTTGGTGGGGCTGAAGGCGATCTCCTCAAAGTTCTTGCCGACCAGGATCTTGACGGGGTTCTTGTCCCAGTCCTCAGGAATGTCTTGACTCATGAGGTGAGGCTGCGGGAAACACGCTGCATGAATACTGGGGGGATATATATATATATATATATATATATATATATATATATATATATAGCTCTCCTCTCTCCCTCCCTCTTCCTCTATTCACCCCACCCCTCCTCTATTCCCCCCACCCCTCTACCTCCCCCCTCTATCCACCCCATCCCTCCATTCACCCCATCCCTCTCTCTACTCCCCCCCCCCCCACCTTGAGTTTCCCGTCGATGAACAGCTTGCAGAAGGCCACGATGGCGTCGGCGCTGATGGTGTCGCTCTCCGGCCGGTACTTGGTCATCTCGTCCTCCAGGGTGATGAGGCGGATGGCGGGGCACTCCTCCTTCTTCAGGCCGAAGAACTCCAGGATGCGCTGGTTGTCGTCCACGTCGCTGTCGATGAAGATGAAGAGGATCTGGGGGGGGGGGGGGGGGGGTGAGTAACCCGGGTCATCAGACACACCTGGGGGGCGTCTCATCGAGGTGGAGGCGGTCCGCCTACCTGACCCCGGAACCCCCCGGCGGCCTTCTTGAACTCGTCCATCTTGTCCTGGAAGTCCGAGGCGGTTTTGGGGAGGAACATCAGGATGTGGGACTTGATTTCTCCTCCGAAGATCTTGGGGGCGGTCTGCGGACAACGGGGAGACGAACGGATTAACGGACTCCAAACGGGGAACGTGGGACCACTGGGGAGGGAGACGAAGGCGAGGAGCTCCCACCTGCTCCGTGAACTCGATGACGAGCGGCAGCTGGTTGGACTTGATGAAGGCCAGAAGGTTCTCCTTGGTCAGCTCTCCGTCGAACGTGTTGCGCCCTTCATCAAACTGGAACGAAGACGAGGAAACATTTAGATCGACATGGACTCAACCGAACACAGACACGTCGCGTGTCGTCCTCCAACGGTCTAATGAACATCGGAGCCACGAGACTCGACCAGTCGCCTAATCAGGATTTCATTTTCGCTGTTTTTTGGTCAAAAAAACAAAAAAAAGCATTTTGAGCCTGGAGACTACTGCCCAAGTCTAATTATTGCCACGTGATGACAATTCCACGGCGGTCTCCCCGTCTTTTTGCTCGGAGCCGACGACGCTACACAAACGTTCATCTCCTAATAATCCATAAGCGTGAGGCCAGCATCCCGCGGTGGAGCAACGGAGCCTAAAGGCCCCACGCCGCCCCACGCCGCGGCGTCCACGGCGTGAACTCAAGAACGCGCTCACCTTCTTGAAGAGGACCACGCTGTCCTTGGAGACGTCGTACTTGGAGAAGATGGCGTCGTCGCTGGTGATGGCGAAAGGAATGTCGTCCGTGGTTTCGGCCGCCTTCTCGTAGGCCTTGGCCTCGGCGGAGTCGGCGTCCTGCAGGAACACGAAGAGACTCGCTCAACCCTCCGGTTCCCGTCACATCCACCAACGTGTTCTACTCCTGGGGTCACGTTGACCTCGGCAATTAAAACCTCCAGAACATGATTAGAATGGATATCGTTCCAAGTTTAAGGGTCACTTTATGTTTGTTTGTTGACGACCTAAACGGCCCTTCAAATAAATAAAACAGCTGATATTTCTTATGTTTTACACAGTAAGAAACAGCCTGGGGTCAAATTTACTAATGTATAAGTTGCGTTCAGGACATTGAAAACATGTCATGTGCATTTTAGGTTTTTCCAGTTGACCCCAATTAATTAAGAAAAGTCATGAAATAAGAAGCCAAAAATATGACGTCAATCATTTTCTTAGACATTAAACATTGAATCGGGTCAAATTGACCTCAAAGGTAACAGGAGGGTTAAGATACGGCCTCGAGTTCCCCAATAATAAACTTTAACCGGCACTAATCTCTTTCCAGGCTTTGACGGAAACAAAAGCATAAAAAAGGAAAGAATGTTACAAAAAATATGTTTAAATAATGACGATTCTGAGTAGCCCAACATGTTTTCATGTTGCTTTTGATGACAAAGCATAGAAGTGAGCCGTTCTGTTGGAGACGTCAGGCCGTAAGCGTATGGAAAGGGAGCCGCAATAAAACCCTCAGAAAGTCACCTTGAAGAACCCGATGACCGCCACGTCGTTGTCGGCGATCAGCGCCTCGGCCTCCGTGACCTCGGCCAGCGTGTCCACGGCCGGGCCGGTGCGCTTCTTCAGCCAGGCGACGATGTCGTCCGCCTGTCTGCCGGCTGCAGCACGACAACAACAACAACAACAACAGGTCAGGCACTCATGAAGCAAAGACGCGTCAAACGCTCAACTTTAAATGATTTAAATTAAATAAGCACATCGATGTAAACAGGAAAGTAGGAAACAGGCGTGTTGGCAGTTGAAGCAGAGATGTGGATCCAGCCTCAAGTTAATACCGCAGTGCCTCATGGGAGCAGATGTTTCGGTGACGGTGGTCAGGCTGAAGATGTTCAGGCGCACAGAGACGCGCTTCTAGGATTAAAGTTCATCTGCATTTGGAAAATTGAAAATATGTAAACAGAGCGCTTCTGCATGCCTGAAGAGCTTTGTGGTTCACAGACGTTCAGACGCACAACGCCGCTCAGGGCTTCACTGAACGACCCAAACACCAGGAGGGAATATAACAAAAGAACGTAAATAAGAAGGCCGACTTTGAGAGGTTGCCAAAAGCTTTCTTTGGAGTCAGACTGTTGCCATTAAAGTGGACGTGTGTCCGTCTGAAGCGGTGATGCAACGCGGTAGTAACTCCTCCATGAAACACGTGGATGAAGTCAAACAGTCTTGAAGTGGTACCGAGAGGTTTTTGTGGTATTAATTCTCACATATTTCCCCAACCCCGCCCCCCCCCCCCCCCCCCCCCAACGAGTCGTGGCCCAGGCAGAGAGGACGTGAAGAACTGCACATCTCCCCAATGCCTCAGTTTAGGCCCCACCCACATTCCTTCACAGCCAATCAGCTTTGAGCAACACGACTCGGTTCATGCTGCTGTGCGGATCGTATTACCGCGATGGAGGAAGTCAATAGGGCGTCTTTAGCAGATTCTTTATGGCATCATGAAGCCTCCCATGACGATGAGGAAAATAATATTTGCTCACTTTACAGGAATTACTCTCGGGTTACATCACTTTCTGAAAATAAACTCCTTTATTCGAGGTTACATTAAGTTGCACGGTGTGGCAGTATGACTAGTTTTTTTTATATTTGCACATTATAAATATAAAACCCCACATCAACACTAACTCTTAACAGAGTTCTTACACATTTTGACCAGATTTCCAGGCCTTTAAAAACAAATGTCTATGACCGCGACCAAACTGACATCTCGGTAAAAACATAAAAAAGGTAGAACATTGTGCGTATTCAGAGCGTACGCCGGCTTATATTTTTAGCGTCTTTCTTTAAAAAACATTTTAATTATTTCAAACTTGGCGAAAATGAACATGTGATTATAACACATTTTCAGGACTTTTCCAAAATGTTTACGATTTAATTTTTTCCCATGACTTTTCCAGGCCTGGAAATGACTTGCGTAGGAACCCCGTTTTAAGTAATTAACGGAGTCCATGAGAATGCAGTGATGCTCACCAGAGTACTCCTTGGGCGACTCCTTCTCTCCGCCCTTGAAGAACTTGATGGTGGGGTACCCCCGGACGCCGTACTCCTGGGCCAGCTCCGTCTCCTCGGTGGCGTCCACCTTCCCCAGGCGGACCAGCGAGCCCTCCGCCTTCAGCGTACCGGCGGCTTTGGCGAACTCCGGCCCCAGGGCCTTGCAGTGGCCGCACCACGGGGCGTCTGCAGGAGGAACAGGGCGGTTTAGCAGGGAGCAGGAATAATACGGTCAATAAAAAAAATTAATAAAAAATGCAACATGGCAAAAAATAAACGAGCGATCGTCGTCAAATGACCAAATTGATCAGATTATAATTTGTAAACGCCTCATCTCTCGACTAAGCTTTGGTCCTGCGTGAAAAAAGCAGAATATAGTTGAAGAAATGAATCATTGATCAATGGAACTAATTATGGACCAGCTGTTTTGATATATTACTAGTTAACTTCATTTTATTCTATTGGCACTTAAAGCGACACTATGTAACTTTTCCCCTGTAGTGCCCCCTTCAGGTATTTAACGTCTGGTCTCGAGCCATATATGGCTCTTCAGGCTGATCGAACAGCTGATCAATGCGTGTGTCTCGGCAGCCACAGCGAGCCGTTGAGTGTCATTCTGTCTGTACTCGTCTCGTAGCGGAGCAAATAAAAAGTCACCCGTGAGCGTGTACTGGCACTATATGACGTTGGTAATCACTGCCAGACAGCAAGTTTAAGTACTTCCTGTTCCTCAACCGGAAGTACCGGGTCGCTCCCAACCATCTTACATTCAGCAGTTTTCTGGCCACTGACCCCCGATGGCGGAGGCGCAAATCAACATATTAAAAGTCATTGTAGCGGCACCATTTTTTTCAAGCTGTTATTTTAAAAAGGTGAAAAAGTTACATAGTGGGGCTTTAAATTCATAACATTTTGGACTGATGAACAGGGAAGAATAACCGTGGAAGAAGTCAGCTCGGGTCTTTTATATGATGACATTTGATGAACTAAACTTTATACAAGCACATTATTGATAATGAAAACAGTGGCAGCCCATTTGTCCATTATTCTAGCTACCTGTCCAGGTAACACAAACACACACACACACACACAAAAACAGTAAATGTATTATACCCGTCCATGTTTTACACAAGGTTAATTTCCTTTGTGCATTGGTTAAAAACATTAATTTATTGCGTTACATTAGTTTCCTACTCAGCTTTTGGATAAATTTAAATTGTTTAGGAGCCATTATGTGGGATAATGTCATTATCTACCGTGTAAATTGTGAACTTGGAACACACATTCCTCTACAGTCACCAAATGACACGTCACCTAAAGCGACCTCATAGCGTCACACCGCGAATCCTTGACCAATAAACGCGTCACGCTCCGCTGCAACGCACAGATGAACTTTTGTTAAGTACACGTCAACCTAGCGGCTCAGGCCCCGCCCACTTTACGAATACGTGGAGAAAGCGAGAAAAAAAATGGAAAAGCCTTCCTCTCATTGGTCAATCTCCCCCACGGCCATCGCCGATTGGCTCACTGATTTGTCAAATAAAAAAATAGAAAATCTGGATGTTAAAAAAAACAAAAAAAGTGTAGCGCGATGGGCCTGCAGGCTACGAAGAAGTGGTTTAATTAAACATACGCCGGGACGCGCACTCCACTCTGATTATTACGAGCATAACCCGCGCTGAGCTTCCGTTAATGATTACATTTACAGCTTTATTTACGATGTACAAAAAGACGATAAAGCCAAGTAGGGTGCGTTCCTGTGAGCAAAGGGTTTCCAGATAACGCCGTGGCACCGGAGATAAGGAAGATTAAAAAACGAGCATAACGTTGATAAATAGTTTCACGTTAGTGGCGAGCCGAGCCGGGGGTTCGTCCCGGTGCCAGGCGTCGTTCCTCGGCGAGAGATGTCAGATACTCGGTGCTAGTCGACGTTAGTTAGCCTTGTCCGATAAAGGGAACACGCAGTCTGATAAACAATGCGCCGTTTATTTAGTGTGTATTTGTACTCGGTTTGAACTACGGCGAACACAGCTGGTGAGAAAGAAAACAAAGTATATTCACGTATATTTCAGCTCGATGTTAGAAAGTATTAACGTATAAAAGCCACGAACAGCGGCCACTTGTCAGAAGAAGTGTCAAAGTTTGATGCTACACCGGCTAGCTAGCTAGCTAGCCAACCGGCAAGCCCCCCGTTACGAGACGGACCAACGGTCGCCGGGAGCCTCCCGCCGCTCAGGTTTACTCACAGAACTCCACCAGGATGTTGGGATGAGCCGCCAGAGCCTCGTCCATGTTACTCTTCTTCAGCACCAGGACGTCTTCCTCCTCGGCGACCTCGGCTCTGCTGGCCACAGCCAGCGTGCAGACGAGCAGGAACTTAAACATGTCGGTGTCCGGGGCTCTTCTTCCTTGACGAGCGGGGCGAGAGACGCGGTGGGTCGGCCGAGGAAACGTGTGTCTCGGTTCCGGTTCTTGTCGGAGCGGCTCGGGAGAGTAACTAGCTGGTGTTTTCGTGACTACCCGCTATACTTAACGTGGCATCCGCACGTAAAAAAAACCCAGAGGGGAGGGTCTTCAGACGTAGTGCGCATGGGCAGTGGGTGTTCGGCCGTATTGCGCATGCGCATTTAGCAAGCCGAAAGCAGTTCGTGTTGAATTGTGACTGGACCGCTGCGACTGCACCTGGAAGTGAATGAGCGCGCTATTACTACACGTAACGTGGACGACTGTGCGCGAGACACGATGTGGAAGCGATGACGCGATTTAAACGCTATTTAAACGTTTACAATTTTAACGTGTGTATACATCACATGTCATTTAGCAGACGCTTTTATCCAAAGCGACTTACAATAAGTGCATTTCAACCTAGAGTACAAACTAAGAACAACAAGAATACAGAAAGTAACATTTCCTCAACATAGTCAAACTACAAAAGTACCACAATAAGAGACATTCAAGTGCTACTAAAGTGCAAATCAGTGTTTTAATCCAGATATATATGCAAGCACAATTTTAATCATATTGTGGCTGCATCATGCTTTATTATTTTTGTTTATATACAAAAATGTGTAAACCATATTTTCCATCAGTATACAGATAAAACAAACCAAAGACAACAGTCAACATAGTGCAAGAATTTAAGCATAAAATGTCCATAGTTAAGACAATAAAAGTGCACAATCAGCCAAAAAAATCACCCAAAAGATCTTATGTATAAATAATATTGATATTATCACGTCCTGGTGAGTTAGGGACGGTGTATTTTTGATTGGAAAAGGCGACAATTAGGGAAGTTAAAAGGACAACACTGGTTATTTTTTGTTTAGAAGGGGATATATTGAGTGACCCGAGTCCTCAGTTAGCTGTGCACAGGTAGTCTGGTTTAAGTGGTCTTCTCTGTCACCTGATGTACGACGAATAGCCTGAAGGCCCCTATATTGTCACAGTAATCATAGTATTAATGTTGTGTGCATAGTGTACTACAGTATCAAAGTTAAACCAGAGCCAGTTTAAATGATCTGATGAGAGATATTTTACTTGTAGTTGCTGCACGGTTCATCGCCTGCACCCCACCAGCTGCTCAGCATTTAGGCATTCTAAGGGTTAAATGCAAAACTGTGATCAGAACAATCAAATCAGGACACAAAAATCCTGTAGAAGGCCTGTATCGCAGCGTGTAAAGCAGAGAGTCAAATTCAGTAAACAAATGTGGATGTTATGGACTCCTCAGGCAAATAGCGGCAGCTCTCGGGAGTATTTAAGTGCTGATGTTGTACTAAAAGTCCTAACACTTGACATATATTACCTATTCAAGTCAATATTGACATTGCATATAACAGGAAAAAAATATCTACCTACAGTAATAATGCTAAATATCAATTTATATTTATATAAATGCTTTACTGCTTTATATATATATATATATATAATATATGTATCATATATATTATATACATATTATATATGATATATTACATTATATATATTATATATATGTATATATGTATATGTATATATATATATATATATATATATATATATATATATTGTGAGCAGATTATTACTCCGAGATGATCTCTTTGTAAATGGAACATGTTTTTTAAATGTATTTTACATGATAAGCCAACGCACTCAGAACCAGTTGTTGACACCAGGTCATGATCCACTAGATGTCAAAGTGAAAATGTCGATGGAAAAAAAAGGTTGCTTCAGTTTCCTGTCAACAAGCCAATTTTATTTATTTCATTCCAGACTCACGAGTCCATAAAGCAACTAACACAAATATAACAAATAAGATAAAATACGAGGACATGGGTACAATCACGGCAGTTATAAAATCACTCGTGGTTAAAAAACATTTAAAAACATGTGTTGTTGTTCCCAGAAACAAGAAGAACACATATTCAATATTACAGTTCATTACAATTCATCCTCATTCTACATCTCCTTCTGTGAAGCTGCTATAAAATGTGATATGAGAATTATGTGATACGTTATTGGTTTACCTCCAGGCTTCGATTGGCGCTCATGAAATGACCGCCGGTGTTTATTCTGTTAGATTCTGTCAACACGTGTCAGCAGATAAGAGGCGAGCTGTGGACTTATTGCAGTAATAGTGCCCGTAAAACAAATACTAGGACCTTAAAGTCTCCGTGACCGCTTCACGTTTCATGTCCAGCGAGGACAGAAAGACAAACGACACGTTCATTTGATCAAGTTGGTTTTTTAAAGTGCTAATATTGATCTGCTTTTTATTATTTGCTCATCTTTTATGGAGCGTGCAGGTGAAACCCAAACGGCTGCTGTGTGTGAGTTTTTTATTTTTTTAAATAAAATTAATATCACAACAAGCTAACATGGCTTATTTGAAGCCTCCAGCTATATAATATAAACAAAATTACAAACATGAATAAAAAATGCATAAGACAGACAAGAAAAGAGAGAAAAGAGAGAAAAAAAGAAAGAAAAGAAAGACAAATACTGTCATTATATTGAGTCTGTGTAGGCATGCGTGTGTGTGCATGTGTGTGTGTGTGTGCATATGTGAGTGTGCGTGTGTGTGTGTGTGTGTGTGTGTGTGTGTGTGTGTGTGTGTGTGTGTGTGAGTGAAAAGCTCTTAAAAAAACATTAAGCATAACAATTACACATAAAGACTTTAAAGGCTGGAAACACATTTCACAACATAATTATACGTTTAGTCGGTAAAATCCTGTTCAGCAAAGTAATCAGTGAACTGGTGGCATTCAAAGAGATTCTACAATTAAAGAACACGCCTCTGGGTTCACCATGTCCATCATTCCTGAACAGAGTCCGATCGGAACCAGAAGGGCGTGAGAACATGAGGAGGAAGAGGAGGAAGAACCGGTTCCTCATCTTTGTTCTGACCAGGAGCTTCAGAGGAGGAGGAGGAATCAGAGAGTATTCAGAGAGGATTCAGAGAGGATTTAGAGAGGATTCAGAGAGGATTCAGAGAGGATTCAGAGAGGATTTAGAGAGGATTCAGAGAGGATTCAGAGAGGATTTAGAGAGGATTTAGAGAGGATTCAGAGAGGATTCAGAGAGGATTTAGAGAGGATTCAGAGAGGATTTAGAGAGGATTCAGAGATGATTCAGAGAGGATTCAGAGAGGATTTAGAGAGGATTCAGAGAGGATTCAGAGAGGATTCAGAGAGGATTTAGAGAGGATTCAGAGAGGATTCAGAGAGGATTTAGAGAGGATTCAGAGATGATTCAGAGATGATTCAGAGATGATTCAGAGAGGATTCAGAGAGGATTTAGAGAGGATTCAGAGATGAATCAGATGATTCACAGGGATGTGACCAACGTGGCTCATTCGGGCCTAATGGAGTTCTTAATGGAGTTCTAATGAGGACGAGAGAGAGAGAGAGAGAAAGAGAGAGAGAGAGAGAGAGAGAGAGGGACGCTCACCGCTAAATGCCTTTATTCAAAATAAAGTGCCGTTACCATGGCAACACGGCCCTGGAGTCCTTCACCCGGCGGCAGTCAGAACATTCGATTACCGGGAGCTCTGAGCGTGACGCACGCCCATAATCAAGCCGCCGCACGGCGAGCCGGACGAGGCTCAGCCGCCGGCCGATTGGTCCAGGAGCAGAACGCTGCACCTGGGAGGAACTACGAGAACAAATACAGAACATAGAACATCAGAGAACGTCTGAGAGTCTGTGTGACAACGAGTAACACGAGAGGTTCTGTACGAGATGGAGAGAACCAGACACGTGAACCACGGAGGAACACCTGGAACCAGAAAGGGTTCTTCAGAGGGATGGCATAGAAGAATCATTTATGGTTCCACAAAGAACCTTTACATCCAGGGTTCTTTAAAGAACCATTTCCTTAAAGAGGAAGAACCTATAAAGGTGTCTCAAAGAAACTTCAGGAAATGGTTCTTTAAGGCACCATTTATGGTTCCACAAAGAACCTTTAAATCCAGGGTTCTTTAAAGAACCATTTCCTTAAGGGTTCTCCAAATAAACTATAAGGGTGTCTCAAAGAACCTTAAAACTTAGTTCCAAAATGCTTCTCTAGTAGGTGATGGTTCTTCGTAGAACCACAAAGCCTTTTAAAGAACCATTCAAGAACCAGTATGTTCTGTGTGTGTTCAGATGAGACGGTTGGTGAACATGTTCCTAATGAGTAGAGTAGACGTGTCGTTTAGGAACGTTCTGCAGAGTCACGTTCTGCAGAACTGATAAGCAGCTGCTCCTCTTCTGCTTTCTGCTCTTCGGTTTCCTTCGTCTTCGTCTTCGGTGGAACTTTAACTGACGGATGAACTTTACCTTCGTGACTCGTCATAAATACTCCTCATTATCCTGAATTAAAGCTGCAGACGTGAGCCGTCTCCGGTGGCCCGCCTCGTCGTTACCGGCCGGGTTCTGGTCGGCCCGGTCAGACCGCTCCGACCTCGGCGCCACACTCCGCCCCCCCAGAGCCACAAGTTAGAACCACGAGTACTTAGGAGTTAGTTATCCCGTTCAGGCGGGACCAGAACGTTCTGCTCGCGTCCCGCTTCAAGGCTGCATTCATACAGATACGGGCGACTGGCCCCTGGTCAGCAGGTCAGCCCTTCACTCAGGGGGTTGGGGGTTCAATCCCCGCGCAGGTCGCCCTTGAGCAAGACGCTGACCCCTGATTGGTTCCCTGTAGCCGTGTGTGATGCAGAACCAGTTGAACCAGCTGCAGACACACCGGGGGGGCGTGATAGCAGAGCAGAGGTCTGCTGGGTGAGGAGGGGGGGGGCATATCACTTTTATATAGTTGTATGTCTGTTATTTTAAAAGTCATTCAGGTAAAAGGTTAAAGGTTAAAGATCCTGGAGAGAAGCAGCAAACACGACTGAATGCACCTCTCCATCAGAGGGTTAGACCACCGGCTACTGGGAGGAGGAGGAGGAGGAGGAGGAGGAGGAGGAGGAGGAGGAGGAGGAGGAGGAAGAGGACCGTAAGGCCTGTGACCTTTAGGCCCGTGACCTTTATGCCTGTGACCTTTATGCCTGTGACCTTTAGGCCCATGACCTTTATGCCTGTGACCTTTAGGCCCGTGACCTTTAGGCCCGTGACCTTTAGGCCTGTGACCTTTATGCCTGTGACCTTTAGGCCTGTGACCTTTATGCCTGTGACCTTCAGGCCCGTGACCTTTAGGCCCATGACCTTTATGCCTGTGACCTTTATGCCTATGACCTTTAGGCCCGTGACCTTTAGGCCCATGACCTTTAGGCCTGTGGCCTTTATGCCTATGACCTTTATGCCTGTGACCTTTAGGCCCGTGACCTTTATGCCTGTGACCTTTAGGCCCGTGACCTTTATGCCTTTCAGTATCTGGCCGTGGTGTCTGAGGCTTCGATCTGGAGGCGTTGCATTTCTGGGCTCATGTCGGTACGCAGGTGTTCTTCTGAGGCTGCAGGTACAGGTGAACCCTGAGGTGTGAGGCAGGAGGAAGAGGAGAAGAGATGTTCGGAGAGCCTGACGGAGATCAAAGGAGACTTGAGTACTGCGGAGGAGGGGGGGGGGGCTGAGGTAACAGGACCTGCCAGATCTTCTCTGGTTACAGGTGTGGAAATGACAAAACAAAGCCAGCTATCCATTGTCTTTTTTCTGCATTGTTGCACAGGTCACATGACGTCATGGAGGCGTGTCCCGGTCCGCGCTATTGTTCCTCCAACTTCATCTACTTAACCATTTATTTTAATCTTTGCCTCTTCCCTCTGAACTTCATGTTTGTGACGACAGGTTTAATCTGCCCAGAAACGCACCTTGAAAACAGCGAGCGGGAAGAACCGCTTCCTGAATACTGTCGGTACGATGGCGCCCCCTGGTGGCAATGCTCGGGATAACACGGTACTGTATCTACAATACACGGTTAACTTTAACATCTTTAAAATATCATCACCAGAGTAAAGATAGTAGAGAAGTGTTACCATGGGGAGTAAAACATGATGTGGCTGCAAAAGGGATGACTACTTTAAACTGATGACATCATACATGATTATATATAATAGTTATATGTAAAGTAATTATATGTTGTGATAATAATGGGAATCTGGAAAGTAGTTTGAGTTTGAAAAATAGTTTTAACTGAAAGGGAAAAATAAAATAAACTACAGTTGAGTTACTGTAAAAGATGATTTTCATGACTGATAGCAAAATTATCTGTGATCGAATCTGTGCAGCTGTAAACACACACACATACACACGCACACAGACACACACACACGCACACACACACACACACACACACACGCACACAGAGACACACACACACACACGCACACAGACACACACACACACACACACATACACACAGTGATGATTCTTTGCTTTTATTGATACACAACAATGTTTAAAGCTAATTTAGCAGTCAATTATTCCACAGATTGGATTTAGTAAAAGGTGGAGGAGAAACAAGGCGGACAAGAGAGGAGAGGGTCCACTAGTCCACCGGCACCGGCAGGTCCTGGTGGTGGTTGACCTCTGGGCGGTGGTGGTTGACCTCTGGACGGTGGTGGTTGACCTCTGGGCGGTGGTGGTTGACCTCTGGGCGGTGGTGGTTGACCTCTGGACGGTGGTGGTTGACCTCTGGACGGTGGTGGTTGACCTCTGGACGGTGGTGGTTGACCTCCAGAGGGTGGTGGTTGACCTCCAGAGGGTGGTGGTTGACCTCAGCTTGTTCCCGGCTGAGCTCGGCGTACTCGACTGAACCCTGAACACAAAGCAGAGCAACTAAACACCTACAACACCTAAAGACCTTTATCACCTTTATGACCTTTATCATCTTCATCACCGTTATCACCTCCACCCTGATCCTCACACTCAGGGTTCTTCAGGGTGATGCCAGAGAAGTACCATAACTGGTTCCACGAAGAACCTTCCAAACCAGGGTTCTCTAAAGAAACATGTCTTTAAAGAGTTCTTCAAATCATCTACAAAGGTCTCAATGAACCTTCAAAAAATAGTTCTTTAAGGCACCATATCTGGTTCCTCGAAGAACCTATAAAGGTGTCCAAAAAACCTTTAAAAAATGGTTCTCTAAGGCACCATTTATGGTTCCTCAAAGAATCTTTCAAACCAGGGTTCTCTACAGAACCATTTTCTTCGAGAGTTCTTCAAAGAACCTATAAAGGTGCCTAAAAGAACCTTAAAACATGGTTATTTAAGGCCCCATATCTGGTTCCTCAAAGAACCTTCCTAACCAGGGTTCTTCAAAGAACCTATAAAGGTGCCTCAAAGAACCTTAAAACATGGTTATTGTAGGCCCATATCTGGTTCCTCAAAGAACCTTTCAAAACAGGGTTCTCTAAAGAAAGGTGTCTCAAAAAACATTGTGGAAATGGTTCTATAAAGAACCATTTCCAGAATGCTTCTTCAGTAGTTGATGGTTCTTCGTAGAACCACAAATAATAATAATAATACATTTATTTTATAAGGCGCCGTTCAAGGCACTCAAGGTGGCCTTGAACGGCCTCCTAGAGAACCGTCTAAGAACCTTTGTGGTTCTGTGTGTGACGGGACTGTCAGGCCTGATCTTCATCTAGGAGGAGAACCACAGATGAGATGATGACCTGAGGTCACATCCTGAGTGAGTTCCTCTCCCCATGGGGGAGATCAGGGGCATCAGGGGGTCTGGGGGGGAGGGGGGGGGTCTCAGGCCCAGCTGGGCTCTGAGCTCATCTGACTTCGCCTCAGCTGCGATCTGATTGGACGATAAGGAAGGAAGCCGCAGCCCCAACGCCTCTTTGTTCTCCTCTGGAAACACTGATGAGGTCACTTCCCCCCGGCTCCGGCTGAGAGGTGTCCTGCTGCCGGGCTCAGAGGCACGCGGGCAGGACTCCAACGTGCTGGTACACAAGTCTTTATTGAAGTCGTCGTTCAAGTGAAGGAGAAGAACGACGTGTACTTCTCCTCTTCTAAAGGCTTCACAGGTACATATCACTTCTTTGGAAACTGGAAAATGTATAAAGAAAGTGACCGTATGAAAATAAAATATAAAATAAATAAAAATATATAAAATACATTTAAATATATAAAAATGTATTTAAATATATAAAATAAATTTATATAAATTAAAATTAATAATATTAAAAAAATAATTTAAATTAATTTTCAAAAAGTGAGTAAAGAAAGTGTCCTAAATCCGTCATTCACTTCCTGAAAATGAACGTGATGAACGCGTGAAGAACACGTGAAGAACACGTGATGAACGCGTGAAGAACACGTGATGAATGCGTGAAGAACACGTGATGAACATGTGAAGAACACGTACATGTGTGTGATTGTGCAGATGAACACTTACGTAGTCGAGATGGTCGGCTGCACCTGAAGGAGAAATCATCGTAGGTTAATGAATGTGAGTCACTCCACAGTGATGATGATGACATCTATTGTTCACCTGGTCACATGGCATCTATTGTTCATCTGGTCACATGACCTCTATTGTTCATCTGGTCACATGACATCTATTGTTCACCTGGTCACATGACCTCTATTGTTCATTTGGTCACATGACCTCTATTGTTCACCTGGTCACATGGCATCTATTGTTCATTTGGTCACATGACATTGATTGTTCATCTGGTCACATGACATCTATTGTTCATCTGGTCACATGACATATATTGTTCATCTGGTCACATGACCTCTATTGTTCACCTGGTCACATGACCTCTATTGTTCATCTGGTCACATGACATTGATTGTTCATCTGGTCACATGACATCTATTGTTCATCTGGTCACATGACCTCTATTGTTCACCTGGTCACATGACCTCTATTGTTCATCTGGTCACATGACATCTATTGTTCATCTGGTCACATGACATCTATTGTTCATTTGGTCACATGACATTGATTGTTCATCTGGTCACATGACATCTATTGTTCATCTGGTCACATGACATATATTGTTCATCTGGTCACATGACCTCTATTGTTCATCTGGTCACATGACATCTATTGTTCACCTGGTCACATGACCTCTATTGTTCATCTGGTCACATGACATCTATTGTTCACCTGGTCACATGACCTCTATTGTTCACCTGGTCACATGGCATCTATTGTTCATTTGGTCACATGACATTGATTGTTCATCTGGTCACATGACCTCTATTGTTCACCTGGTCACATGGCATCTATTGTTCATCTGGTCACATGACATCTATTGTTCATCTGGTCACATGACATCTATTGTTCATCTGGTCACATGACATCTAGGTTTTTTCTTGTGTTGTTCCTGATTCGTTGTGAGGTCAAAGGTCAAAGGTCAGGCTACAGTATGTGTACAGATTGTAAAGCCCTCTGAAAATAATTTGTAATTTGTGATATCCGACTGTATGAACTGATCAGAGTTGAACAGACCCACTGGGCTCCTCTAACTGGGCCGGTAGTGACCAGTGAGATCCAGATGAGAGGGAACCAAGACTTATAAAACACAAAACAAGGAGCCGATAAAAGCCTGAACACTGGAGTCAGGTGATCGCCTGGATCTTCCCCCATTGACAGAAATCAATCTCTCCAGTGCAGCGTCTGAAGCGAGGGCTCACCGTGTGGAGCGCTCTGCAGCTCGCTGTACACCGTGTCCGGGCCCTTCCTCAGGAGGCCTGCCGGGAACCCAGAGCAAGGCATGAACATCAAAGACGGCAGATAACCGGCGGGCCGCGGCGGCGAGGAGCTACAGGCGGGCGGAAAGCGGCCGGGCGAGCAGCCCGACCCTTCCTGTTTACCGCCTCTGGAGATGTTTATTAATTAAGGGTAATTAGGCCCCTCCCAGGAAGCGTCGGCCTTCATTATCAGCTGCAGAGGAATGTGGCGACGCTCAGGGTTCAGAGAGGAGGAGACAACGGAGGGACGGAGGGACGGAGGGAAGGAGAGACGGAGAGACGGAGGGACAGAGGGAAGGAGAGACGGAGAGACGGAGGGACAGAGGGAAGGAGAGACGGAGGGACGGAGGGAAGGAGAGACGGAGGGAAGGAGAGACGGAGGGAAGGAGAGACGGAGAGACGGAGGGACAGAGGGAAGGAGAGACGGAGGGACGGAGGGACGGAGGGAAGGAGGAGAGCGGGAGGGAAGGAGAGAGGAGGAGGGCCGGAGGGAGACCGAGGGAGGAGGGACGGAGGGAAGGAGACCCGGAGATCCACGTCGGAGGGACAGAGGACACCACGTCCGGAGGGACGGAGGGCTGAACACAAGACACACTCTGTGACACACACTGTGACACACTCTGTGACACACACTGTGACACACTCTGTGACACACTGTGACACACTCTGTAACACACACTCTGTAACACACTCTGTAACACACTCTGTAACACACACTCTGTAACACACACTCTGTAACACACTCTGTAACACACTCTGTAACACACACTCTGTAACACACTCTGTAACACACACTACATGACTAACATTCTAAATATATTTATATTCTTAGAATATAATATAATGTATATAATCCCAATATTTATATATTTATAATGTGACTATACTATACCAAAGGTATACTTTTGGTATATAATACTCACATTAAATATATATTAATATTGTGACTATATATATTATATGAATATGAATATATTTATAATTTGTATATATAGTATACAAAAGTATACCTTTGGTATATTATTAGCACACTATAAATATATTAATAATGTGATTTTAACATATTTGTAAAATACTCAAAATATATAAAAAATGTACTTAATATACAATAACAGCATAATGTAAGTGAACTCTTAACAATAGCACATACCCAGTCATGTACTTAACTTGTACAAAGTATCATTTAAGTTGTTCAAATTTAGCCCAAACATATACGCTCAAATACGTTAAGATTAAAGTTAAATGAGACCTTTAGTTGTGTATGTTTGTCTTTAGTGAATAGAATCTCATCCATTTGTCTCTAGTGAATAGAATCTCGTCCGTTTATCTCTAGTGAATAGAATCTCGTACGTTTGTCTTTAGTGAATAGAATCTCATCCATTTATCTCTAGTGAATAGAATCTCGTCCATTTATCTTTAGTGAATAGAATCTCGTACGTTTATCTTTAGTGAATAGAATCTCGTACGTTTATCTTTAGTGAATAGAATCTCGTACGTTTATCTCTAGTGAATAGAATCTCGTCCGTTTATCTTTAGTGAATATAATCTCGTCCGTTTGTCTTTAGTGAATAGAATCTCATCCATTTATCTCTAGTGAATAGAATCTCGTCCATTTATCTCTAGTGAATAGAATCTCGTACGTTTGTCTCTAGTGAATAGAATCTTGTACGTTTATCTCTAGTGAATAGAATATCGTACGTTTATCTCTAGTGAATAGAATCTCGTCCGTTTATCTTTAGTGAATAGAATCTCGTACGTTTATCTCTAGTGAATAGAATCTCGTCCGTTTATCTTTAGTGAATAGAATCTCGTCCGTTTGTCTTTAGTGAATAGAATCTCATCCATTTATCTCTAGTGAATAGAATCTCGTCCGTTTATCTCTAGTGAATAGAATCTCGTACGTTTGTCTCTAGTGAATAGAATCTTGTACGTTTATCTCTAGTGAATAGAATATCGTACGTTTATCTCTAGTGAATAGAATCTCGTCCGTTTATCTTTAGTGAATAGAATCTCGTACGTTTATCTCTAGTGAATAGAATCTCGTTTGTTTATCTTTAGTGAATAGAATCTCGTCAGTTTATCTTTACTGAATAGAATCTCGTCCGTTTATCTCTAGTGAATAGAATCTTGTTTGTTTATCTTTACTGAATAGAATCTCGTCCGTTTATCTCTAGTGAATAGAATCTTGTTTGTTTATCTTTAGTGAATAGAATCTCGTCCGTTTATCTCTAGTAAATAGAATCTCGTCCGTTTATCTCTAGTGAATAGAATCTCGTTCGTTTATCTTTAGTGAATAGAATCTCGTCCTTCATGAAGACTCGACTTCCCAAAAAACGCTGATTGTTGTGAAACGTTTTTTCCCGTTAGCTCACAGAAGGGAGACGGCGGTTAGCTCTCAGCGCCGCGAGGCGTAGAATAAAAACACTCAGAGGGAAATTAAACCATCCGTCACTGACGTGGAGCCGGAGTACCGAGACACGGGGACTATGCAGGCACAAAATAAAATATTACTGTATTATGGGAAATACCCATAAATCCTTGCAGCCTTACGAGAGCCAATAAAGAGGTTTTTGCAAAGTCTGCAGAAAAGTCTCCTCCATTATTATTACTGTGTAAAGCAGCTGTGACACGCCACCCACTCCCCTCTCACTCTACACTGTACATTCACTATGAAGCTATAATATAATAATAATATATAATAATAAATACCTTCGCATTGAAAATGCGAAAGGTTATGTTTTGATCGGTGTGTATTCATTTATTTATTTATGTATTTATTTATTTATTTGCATGCGTGTTACTCGCATAAGTCAAAAAGTATTAAACCAAATCGCATGACATTTGGTGGGATGCTTGGTTATTATACGGGGACCATTTGATTCGATTTTGGGATCGATCAGGTCAAAGGTCAATGTCAAGATCATGAAAAGGTCAACATCTTATTTTTACCATAGCACGGTCAATTTGTATCCAATTGTCATGCAACTAATGCCAACATGTTCATAATGAAATGCATAACCTAGTGACATGTGAAGGTCTGCGCTCTACCGAGTGCCCCTTCTAGTGGTTAATGAGCTCGCTTTAATGACACATAAGTTAAAGCCATTTAGAATATGAATGTTTTCATTGAACGGTACGCCGTCTTCAGTAAAAGTATAATATAATGATATTATTATTATTATTATTAATAATGTCTCACCTGTGTCGGGCGGTCGCTCGCTCCACACGCTGACCGCCGCTCGGTCCACCTTCACTGGAACACAGAAACATCAGATCAGTGTTTCTGTGTTTAGATCATGCATAATGAGATTATATAAATATACCTTCTTAATTATCTGCGACACATCGACAACGGGTCAGTCAGCTGACATCGAGGGGAAGAGCGTCTTAGCTATTCTTTAAAGTAACTGTTAGGAAACATGCATATTCACTTTCTTGCTGAGAGTTTTATAGTAAATATGTTACGACACTCTTTAGGCTATCTGTTAATTAAATATGAAGATACTGCCAGAAACCAGTTAGCTTAGCTTAGCATAACGTTTCTGAACCTTTGTGTTTGAACCCATAGAAATATGTAGTTATGTGTAACAAATGTAAAAGTGCAGAGTAATTTTTATTTTAGAATATTTAAAATGTAACTTTTTCACCGAGGCCCTCCAACAGTTTCCCATTCAAGTGTTCATGCTAACTCTAGCTAAGCTATGCTAACTCTAGCTAAGCTAACGGTCTCCTAGCTTGGCGACAGTCTTCTCTCCTTACTCTCCGCAAGCAAGTAAATATTATGTTCATGAAACTTGAACAACAAGTTGAACAACAAGTTGAACAATAAGTTGAACAATAAGTTGCATGTGACTCATTTCCTGACGCGTCACATTTTATAGCCTGAAACTAAATAAGCTCCAACACACAGAACCATGGAGCAGCCTCAGGAACCAACAAAGGTTCTCCAGAGTGGTTCCACAAAGAACCTTTTAAACCAGGGTTCTTTATAGAACAATTTCCTTAATAGTTCTTCAAAGAACCTTAAACGGTGTCTCTAGATTTCCACAATAGTTCTTCAATAAGAGTTGGTTCTTCGTAGAACCACAGAAACCTTTTAAAGGACCATTTGAGAACCTTTATTGTTCTGACCTGCTCTAACAGACTCTATTGTTTCTACATTTTAAGGAAGTCTCTCTTTTTAGGAAATGAATCATCTCCATGTTATGTTGGTGATCTTGGACCTGTGCTAATCAGAGATTAATAATAATAATAATAATATAATAATAACAATAATATAATAATAATAATAACATAATAATTATATGATAATTATAATAATAATATAACAATAATAATATAATTATAATAATATAATAATGTTCTCTTGGACTGCATTTGTATTTTTATCCTCAGCTCGAGCAAAACAATGAATGTTACCGACACACTTGTAAATAAAACCAACGTCTTTATTCTACAAGTGTCTCTTCCACCCGGTCAAGAGGATCAACCAAAAATATATACACACATTTCCTGCGATGGTGATAAAGATGTATATACAAATCAGAAAAAACAGCAATAAAGATACAAGATCACGAGGAACCCAGAGAACAAAGACGTGACGCAACGTCTGGAGGAGGGAGCAGCTCCTCTGACGCCTCACGCCACGGCCGCAAGGCGTTCATTTCCCTTTGCTTTGAAAATTAAGAACAACAAAAATGCAGATTTGAAGCCCCGCCCCCAGGTGGGGGGGGTGTAGGGGGGTGGGGTGGGGGTGATGGGGGGGGGGTCGTCTCTACACTGTGGCTGGGATACTGTAGCTGCTCCTGTTGCTGATGTCAACGGGGAGCGACGCCACGCTACCGCCGCGCGCCCCGCTGGTCCCTCGCCCCTCCACGCCATCATAGAGCGGCGCTGCGCCTGGAAGGAGACGGGGGGGGGGGGGGGGGCACTCTATGAGCAACAAATGACCATAAATGTCACGTACTTTTGATTTGTTTAGCGACTTTGAATAAAAAGCGCTTTCTTCCGGCGTTAAGCGACTTGTGCCCTCGGAAAGTTTAGATTTAGTCTAGATTACAACTTTTCCTGACTCTATACACACACACACACACACACACACACACTGCCGGGGGAAGTTTCAGAACACCTCGATTTCTCTATTTTTTATTTAAATGTTAGCAGTTAAGAACCTGAACTGGTACAAAAGGTCAGCGGCAAACTGCCAGAGGTCAAACAAAAGTTAAGGTTGCCAAAAATGTACATTTCAGATGGGTGAGTGTTACAGGGGAAATGACTGGTGGCTGTTAGGATGATGTCATGAGGACTGAGGATGATGTCATGAGGTTGAGGATGATGTCATGAGGACTGAGGATGATGTCATGAGGTTGGGGATGATGTCATGAGGACTGAGGATGATGTCATGAGGACTGAGGATGATGTCATGAGGACTGAGGATGATGTCATGAGGACTGAGGATGATGTCATGAGGACTGAGGATGATGTCATGAGGACTGAGGATGATGTCATGAGGTTGAGGATGATGTCATGAGGACTGAGGATGATGTCATGAGGACTGAGGATGATGTCATGAGGACTGAGGATGATGTCATGAGGACTGAGGATGATGTCATGAGGTTGAGGATGATGTCATGAGGACTGAGGATGATGTCATGAGGACTGAGGATGATGTCATGAGGTTGAGGATGATGTCATCGTGAGGACGGCCTCACGCGGAGGAGAGTAAAGCCAAAGCTACCTGCGTGGTACACCTCTGTGTCGGGGGTGAGACTCTCTGTTAACGAGTCGTCTGCTTTGGGGCGCGAAGGCTTTCTGAAGACGGTGAGAATAAAGTCAAGAGAAAAAAATCTACTGAATGTCAAAATGTGCAAATAAATGTGAAAGGAGCCAATAATCCACTTCAATACGCAGAACGCTTGGCCTTTACGTTTGGGAGTTCTTGTCCTGTTTTATGTTTTCCTGGACTTTTAATTAATTTTATTTATTTATTTAATACAGAACGTACCTTCACCGGTTAGCATACATGTATCATTATATTTGAATATTAATCCACCTTTAACATTATTTGCTATAACTTGGACTAGTCCACTCGACTCTACCATCGTACAGTATATACAGAATAATATTTAATATATAATATAAATATAAATAAAAAAAATTGAACGAGTCATTTTTATGTCTTGTATTTAGCTTCTCACGTATTAATTTACTTTTTTAGAGATTTATTAATTTACTAGACGACAGTCAGGATGTAATTCCCCTGAGGGATTAATACATGACATTAATTATATAATAATAAACATGCTTATTGACTCGGATTCCCACTAATTATCAAGTCTGTGTAAGTTTATTAAAAAACAAAAATATATGATAATTTTGTGGTTTAATGGGAAGTTATGAGACTATTTCTGGGCCAGGGTCGCAGAACAAACATGGGAAACGACTCGTAAACAACAACAACAACAACACAACCCTCGTCTACACTGACACCCACAACATCCATTCAGAGGAAGCAAGGAGTCAACTCACACTGACAACTCAGCTGCTGCCTCCCTGTTGCCTACAATAAGAGAGGAGACGTGAGGGGGGGGGAGGGGGCGGGGCTTGGCACACAGTTAGACGTAAGCGGGCCTGAAGCTCTCTCTACCTCTCTTGGATCTGAAGCACAGCACACACACAACCAGCAGCACACACAGCGCCAGCAGGCTGAAGCCTCCGGCCACCGCCTTCTTCCACAGGGCCAGGCGCACTGCGGGGGGGGGGGGGGGGGGGGGGGGGGGGGGGACAAGAAGAACAAGTCAGTGACAAACGCTCCTCGTCTTCTCTTCCTCGTGTCGACATCTTTACTTTCAGTTTCTCTCTCAGTGAAACACTGAAACTAAACGACTGAATCCATTCAATAATCAAACAGAAAAGAAACTGAACCAGATGTTTGTGTTGACTCACTGACGTTGTTTGTTTATTTGTCTCTTTGAGTCTCTGGAGCTGAACTGTGTTTATTGACTTGTTTACTTTACGTCGATAAAGGAGGTTGTGTTGTTAGTTTTTAGGTTTTCATCCCAGAGGGGCCAGGGTCCCAGAGGTCAGGGTCCATCCCAGTGGTCAGGGTCATTCAGAGGGGTCAGGGTCATAAAGGTCAGTGTCAGTCCCAGAGGTCAGGGTCCCAGAGGTCAAGATTAATCCCAGAGGTCACGGTCAGTCCCAGAGGTCAGGGTCCCAGAGGTCATGGTCCCAGAGGTCAGGGTCCCAGAGGTCAGGGTCCCAGAGGTCAGGGTCCTAGAGGTCAGGGTGAGTCCCAGAGGTCAGGGTCAGTTCCAGAGGTCAGAGTCCCAGAGGTCAGGGTCAGTTCCAGAGGTCAGAGTCCCAGAGGTCAGGGTGAGTCCCAGAGGTCAGGGTCAGTTCCAGAGGTCAGAGTCCCAGAGGTCAGGGTCAGTTCCAGAGGTCAGAGTCCCAGAGGTCAGGGTGAGTCCCAGAGGTCAGGGTCAGTTCCAGAGGTCAGGGTCAGTCCCAGAGGTCAGGGTCAGTCCCAGAGGTCAGGGTCCCAGAGGTGGCCTCACCCTCGATGGTGACGGAGTCGCTGCGCACCACGTTGTCGGCGTGGTTGACGGCCTCGCAGTAGTACACGCCGCTGTGGGCCCTGGAGAGGCCGGGCAGCCGGTAGTTTGTGTGGTTCTGGCCCGACGTGGTGGTGTGCAGCGGCTGCCGCTCGCCCACGCGGTACCACTTGAAGCTGACGGGCGGCGAGCCGCGAACGCCACAGATCAGGCACAGCTCGTCTCCCTCAGAGATGTCCTCCGGGGGGGGGATGACGGTGAGGAGGGCGTGTGTCAGGGGCACTGGGAGAGACAGAGGTCCTTCAGTAAACAGAGATGTTACCAACCACAGGGGAACAGAAGGGGGGGGGGGGGGGGGGGGCGACACGATTGGCTCAGTTTGGGCGCCCCGGATATCCTGTTAGAGACAGAATGTTAAAGGTCTTCGTGATATGTTATGCTCATTTGGACTCACTGAGATGAAGATGAACTAGATCAGTGTCAAAGGGATCGGTTGCTTCTGTCTGGCTCCCCTACCTGACCAATCCTGTTTGGACCGCCCCGGCTCATTTGCATATAAGGACACATAAATGTCACGCATAAGTAAATAAATACGTGTGGACACATAAATAAATAAATAAATAAATGTAGAAATAGATTTATGTAATGATGTCCCGTTTAGTTATAATTCATATGTATTGCTTCCTGTATTTATTGATCTATTAATACATTTGTTTAAGCATTTATTTATTTATTCCTGTATTTATTCATGCATTTATTTATTTATTCTTGTATTTATTGATTTATTTATACATTTATTTATTTAGTACCTGTATTTATTCATGCATTTATTTATTGATTTATACTTAAATTGATGTACTTAAAATATGTAAGCAGCTAATGATCGTTAATAACTACCAATACATTATATATATATATATATATATATATATATATATATATATATATATATATATATATATAAATTGCCGCATCCTGTACCTGGACTCACTGGTCACTCTGTGCTTCATTTACTTTGAGCTAATGTCGGTGAGAGACGTGACAGAGTGAGAAAGCCAGTGTGGCAGCCTCCCCCAGGTCCTAGTGCCTGGGGATTATATCGATAGGTATGATAATCGGCTATTGGATTTTAATTTGAAGGAGGAGAAACCATATGTATCATGTTAGAGATCTGACTGTTTGTTATAACTGAAGCCCCCGTGAGATGAGCCCAACCACCTCGTTGCCTCTTACATATGTAAATAAATGCGTTGTTCAAGCGGTTCTGGATCTCTACCTATGACGGTGGCGTTGAGCCTCTTGCTGAGCGGCGCCTCCCGTTGCCGGTTCTGGGCCTCGCACATGAACTTCCCGATGTCCTCGGGCTTGTGGACGGTGGCGGTGAAGAGGGCCTGTCGGGGGGGCCGCTCCACACTGACGGAGCTCAGGGGGTCGTACCCCATCAGCAGGGTGTAGTTCACCGGCAGGCTGCCCACCTCCGACCGGCACAGGATCTGGAAGGGCCGGCCCAGGACCGCCCGGCCCACCACGGAGATCTTTGGCGTGGAGACGGAAACTAAAACGAGGAAGAGGAACACTCAGACGCCATGTGGAGCCGGAGGTTATGTTTCAGGAGTACGGTTCACAGGAGGAAAAAAAACTCTCCTCCGTCAATATTTAACCATCTTAGACGGTAAATTATTGCGTCTATTAATTATAATGTCAGTCAAGATTAAAGAATCATAAAAAGCTATCGGTGGACTTGAACCTGTAGTACCAGAGTTTGCCCACCAGGGGAATGTAAGTCCCATACTCGGTCTCCTTGGAGCTCAGGCTTTGATCTCTTTAGCTGCTCTGGACTCGACTATGTTGGGCGAGGAGCGTAATGAGTCATTTGTTCCATTCATAATATATAAATAACTAATTCATTCATTCTTATCGGCTCACATGTGTCTCAAAAACAAATTCTGGATATTCAGTCACACGTCCAAGAAATGAGTAAAAAATAACAACAACATCAGAGATGGTTTTGTCCCATAAGACAATTTAGGATATTCCCTCTGGCAGCGTCTACGTTAACTTAACCCTTTACCTTCATCGAGTCAGAATCGTACGAAGAAACTACCGTGTAACTACCGATCTTGTTTGAGGACGCTCTTAATCTGGTTATCATATTAATAACTCATGAGCTGAGCTCACCTTTGGGCCTCACGCTCAGCGCCGCGCTGTGCTTCACGATGCCTTTGATCCGGGCGGAGCACGTGTAGTTGAAGTCGTACGGCAGGGCGTAGCCGGAGAACACGCCGGGGCCCCTGGGGGCCAGCGGGCCTCCGGGCGGGTCCAGAGTGTAGACCAGCTCCTCCCCGTCCAGCCTCTCGGGGGCGGGGCTCTCGCTCCGACAGGTCAGCCTCAGCTGCTCCTTCTGGAACACCTCCGCGGGGCTCATGGTGAGAGTCGGCGCCGAGAACAGCTCTGAGGGCGCAGAGGGGAGACGGGGGCGTGGCGGTTGGATTCAAAATATATAAAAAGTCAGAATATCGCAAAATATATATAAAAAGTCAGAATACCGCAAAATATATATAAAAAGTTACATATGGCAAAAAATATTAAAAAGTCACATATACGTCCAAAAAGTATTAAAAAAATCATTTGTGGCAAATAAATATAACAAAGTAATATATTGCAAAAAATATAACAAAGTCATACATGGCAAAAAAACAAAACAAAAAAATCTGGCAAAATAATATAAAAAGTCATATATGGCAAATAGGTTGCTGTTGGATTAAAAATATGAAAAAGTCATAATATTGCAAAAAGTATAAAAAAAAGTAATATATGGCAAAAATTATTTTTGGCAAAATAATATAAAAAAGTAATATTTTGCAAAAAAGTATAAAAAAGTCATATATGGCAAAAAACTAAAAAAAATAATTTGTGGCAAAATAAATTTAAAAATGTCACAGGGCAAAAAAATGTATAAAAAATTCATATCGCAAAAAATATATAAAGTTACATATGGCAAAAAATATAAAAAAAAGTCACATATACGTCCAAAAAGTATTAAAAAAATCATTTGTGGTAAAATAATCTAAAAAAGTAATATATTGCAAAAAAGTATAAAAAGTCACATATATGTCAAAAAACTAAAAAGAAAAAAGTCTGGCAAAATAATATTAAAAAAATCACATGACAAAAAAAAAAAAAAAAAAAAAAAAAAATCATACATGGCAAAAAGGATTTCATAAATGGCAAACAAATTGTGGCAAAATAATATAAAAAAAGGATTAAAAAAGCATATATTTCAAAAAACAAATTTGTTGCCAAAATATTTTTTTTAAAGTCACAGGGCAAAAAAATATTAAAAAGTCATAATATCGCAAAACATATATAAAAAGTTAGATATGGCAAAAAAAATTAAAAAGTCACATATATGTCCAAAAAGTATTTAAAAAAATCATTTGTGGCAAAATAATATAAAAAATAATATATTGCAAAAAAACTATTAAAATTAATTTGTGGCAAAATAATATAAAAAAGTCACAATGCCAAAAAATATAAAAGTCACATATGGCAAAAAAGTTGCGTTAGGATTCCCAGTATAAACACTAATAATAGTGATGAGAGCATTTTAACACTAACAGTGTCGACACCCCGATCAGAACTAGAAGTTTATCTGATGATGAAAGGGAATACATCTGGGTTATTCATCGTTGTTTCTCCATTATGTTCTCATCTTTTCTGACTCTCTTTCTGTCGTTTTCTCAACATAAATCGAGTGAGTGACCGTGTGAAGTGCAGCCTCTCTCTCTCTCTCCTCCGGCCACCCACCGGTCACTGAGATCGTCTTCTTGTCCAGCTTCACCACGTCTCCCGTCTCCAGCCGGCACTCGAAGTCCGCCGGCTCCTCGGCCAGCGCCACGCCGCTGTGGTTGACCGTGGCGTGCCCCCTGCTGAGCAGCTTGTCGCCCTGGCTCAGGTACAGGTGCACGCTGCTGAAGGCGAGCAGAGCGTTGCGGACGCTGCACGAGACGAAGAGCTCGTCTCCTTCGTAGATCTTGGGGGTCCGAGGCAAGATCTCCAGAACCACCGCGATGGGAAGCTCTGGAGAAGAGAGAAGAAGATGGGTTAGGGTCTGAGGAGCCGTCTGAAGATGCCTTGAAAGAAATATTAAAAAGTCACATATGGCAAAAAATAAAAGTCATATATACGTCCAAAATATACACACAACAAATGTGTGGCAATTTTTTTTTATTTTGTGCCAATTTTTGTAATTAAATGTTACATATGACCAAAAACTATACAAATGTAATTTGTGGCAAAAAAAAGAAGTAATATATAGAAAAAAAGGAGAAAAAAGTCATTCATGGCAAAAAATATTTTCAAAAGTCAATTATAGGAAAATAATATAACAAAAAGTTATATATGGCAAAAATATAGAAAAAAGTCAAATATGGCAAGAAAGTATTAAAAAAGTCATACATGGCAAAACACATCTGAAGATGCCTTGAGGAGACATCTCGATGCCTTAAGGAAACATCTTAATGCCTTGAGGAGACATCTCAATGCCTTAAGGAGACATCTCGATGTGCTTGAGGAGACATCTCGATGCCTTAAGGAGACATCTCAATGCCTTAAGGAAACATCTCGATGCCTTGAGGAGACATCTCGATGCCTTGAGGAGACATCTCGATGCCTTGAGGAGACATCTCGATGCCTTGAGGAGACATCTCAATGCCTTAAGGAAACATCTTAATGCCTTGAGGAGACATCTCGAGGTGCTTGAGGAGACATCTCAATGCCTTAAGGAGACACCTCAATGCCTTGAGGAGACACCTCAAGGTGCTTGAGGAGACATCTCAATGCCTTAAGGAGACACCTCAATGCCTTGAGGAGACATCTCAATGCCTTGAGGAGACATCTCAATGCCTTGAGGAGACACCTCAATGCCTTAAGGAGACACCTCAAGGTGCTTGAGGAGACATCTCAATGCCTTAAGGAGACACCTCAAGGTGCTTGAGGAGACATCTCAATGCCTTAAGGAGACACCTCAATGCCTTGAGGAGACATCTCAATGCCTTAAGGAGACACCTCAATGCCTTGAGGAGACATCTCAATGCCTTAAGGAGACACCTCAAGGTGCTTGAGGAGACATCTCAATTCTTGGAGACACTCTCAATGCCTTTGAGGAGACATCTCGATGCCTTAAGGAGACACCTCAAGGTGCTTGAGGAGCCGTGGCGGCGCCGCTCACCCTTCACCGACACGGCGACGCCGTTGCTCTCCGAGGACTTGAAGGCGTGCGGCGGCACGAGGACGGTGTAGGCGCAGTGCAGCCGGCGGACGCCCACGCCGCCCAGCCGCAGCGTCACCTCGGCGCGGTCCGACGCCACCTGCTGCTCCCGGACCTCGGCTCCGTCCTCGTAGAAGTAGAAGAAGATGGAGCCCGCCTCGCCGGGCGCCGTGCACGTGGCCGAGAGCTCCTCCCCCTCGCTCACCACGCCCTTGTTGAGGCGGAGCACCGGGTCCGAGAGGCCTGAGGGCGACGGGCAGAGGCCGGGGTGAGAGAGCGCCCCCTACCTGTGGAGCTGACTCGTGAACAGCCGACCCCAGAACCCCGACCCACCCGTCACCGTGAGCTTCTTGGCGCCGCTGGTCGCCGGCCGCCCCTCGATGGCGACCTTGCAGCTGTACCTGCCGGAGTTGGCGACGCGCGCGTCGGCCAGCCGGTACAGGAGGTCCTCCGGGCCGCGGGACGTCTTGGTGTAGACCGCGGCGCCGTCCTTGGACACCGTGTACTCCCGGGTCAGCGCCTCCGGCCCCGAGCTGCTGACGGCGGCGCGGCAGCGCAGCGTCACGTTGGTGCCGCGGGTCACGGCGCCGCCCGGCTCGATGGAGAGGGTGACGTCTCGGATCATGAACACTGGGCGGGGACAACCAATCACCTTTAAAAACTACCACAAAGTTACAGACGTTTTTAGCCAAGATCTTTTAGACGAGGGCTCGGAAATGGTCATTTGGGTACATTTGGGCCCCATATATAGACATCACCCCGCGAAGGGAAGGAGAGTCGTTCAGCGGAGAAGAAACTCTGAAAGGGTCCGAGATGATGAATGAAAACCGTTTGGAATCATTTACACCACCGGTCGCTCAGCCGCCTCACTTGTTTGCCATATATCACTTTTTAACTATTTTTTCCCCATATATCACTTTTTAACTATTTTTTCTCCATATATCACTTTTTTTAATAGTTTTTTGCCATATGCAACGTTTTTATATTTCTTTGCCATACAGAACTTTTTTATAATTTTTTCCCATTTATACATTTTTTTATATTTCTTTACCATATGACTAATACTTTTTTTCCATATGTGACTTTTTATATTTTTTTTGTCATGTATGATTTTTTTATACTTTTTTAGCCATATGCAACTTTTTAATATTATTTTGCCATGACCTGGATGTCGGCTGTAGAAGTGACGGTCTGAGGCCGAGGAGGAGTAATTTTAGAAGTGAAGCCGTGCGGTGTTCCCCGGTGGAACCGCACCAACATCCCGCCTCTCCGCCTCTCCGCCTCTCCGCCTCTCCGCCTCTCCGCCTCCCGCCTGGTGAGCTCAGGGGGAACACGCCCGGAGGACAAGAGGCAGGACCGGGGAGACCCGGCAGGAAGAGCACTTAGTGAGACAACGGGCTCCCGGGGGCCTGAGAGTCTGTCCCCCACCCAGCATCCCTCAGCAGGGCCTGGGGGCTGATGGGGATCGGCTCTGGGCGCCACGCCCCCGGGAGCCATGGCAACGAGCATTTAGGGTCCTTTAGTGTCAAACACAAGGCCCGCGGGCCAGAGGCCCCCCCCCCCACGTCATTACATGTGGCCCCTTTCATGATAAACCTTTTCTTAAAGAAATACAAAAAATACAAACAAATATATCCTGTGCTTTTATTTTGAAGGTTTCAAATTAAATACATTTACGTTATAATTTTAGAGACTTTTTCCCATGTACAATATTTCTACACTCACAAATAAACAGAAATGCAAAGAGAGTTATTTAACAATATGTTTGACTAGTTTATACGTTTCAGTTACACTGGCCCTTTAAGAGGCGGCCGCGATGCCGATGTGGCCCACTGGCCCTTTAAGAGGGCGGCCACGATGCCGATGTGGCCCACTGGCCCTTTAAGAGGGCGGCCACGATGCCGATGTGGCCCACTGGCCCTTTAAGAGGGCGGCCACGATGCCGATGTGGCCCACTGGCCCTTTAAGAGGCGGCCATGATGTTGAGGTGGCTCACTGGCCCTTTAAGAGGCGGCCATGATGTTGAGGTGGCTCACGGTGATCATGAGTTTGAAACCTCTGATTTAATCCTCACCTCTAGTAATTTAAAAAAAAGATTAAATATCGAAGAAATAAAAAAACTGATTTGTGCAGCACACTTCTTTTATTTTTTATCATCTTAGGACCCTCTGATTATATATATATATATATATATATATATATATATATATATATATATATATATACACACATATATATATATATATATATATATATCATACATACTTTGAGTTAAAAGGATTAAACACTTCTTCTCCTAAAATGAAACGATACCACCTCCTCCTCCTCCTCCTCCTCTTCCTCCTCCTCTTCCTCCTCCCTCATCATGTTCCCAGTGCTTCCTTCCAGAGCTCCAATAACAACACAGGTTTCCACTGAAAGCTCAGAGGTCACGTAGTCCATGTGGAGCAGAAGTACATAAATACATATCATATCATATCTAATCTGATCTAATATAATCTGATCTAATCTGATCTAATATAATCTGATCTAATATAATCTGATCTAATCTGATCTAATATAATCTGATCTGATCTAATCTAATATAATCTGATCTAATCTGATCTAATATAATCTGATCTAATCTGATCTGCTCTGATCTAATATAATCTGATCTAATATAATCTGATCTAATCTGATCTGCTCTGCTCCACAGCCTCGTCTCAACTCTTCTGTCTGTTCAGTAAAACGTGAGAAACATAAATCATAAATATATTGACTCACTTTGTGCGTCCGCCGCTCGCCGAGGAGAGAAGTCTGTGAGGAAGAGGAGGAGAAGAAGAACTGAGGTCAGAGAGACATCAACGGGCTCCCGAAGAGTGAGACAGGCCAGAGGGCTCCCGAAGAGTGAGACAGGTCAGAGGGCTCCTGAAGAGTGAGACAGGCCAGAGGGCTCCTGAAGAGTGAGACAGAAGTCCAACAGGTTTGTGAAGAGTGAGACTGCTCAGTGTGATCCTAAAGAGTGAGACGGGAGGTGAGATGCCTCTTCGATAGTGAGACAGAGTCCAACAAGCTCCTAGAGAGTGAAACAGAAGTCCTACGGGCTCCTAAAGAGTGAGACAGAAGTCCAACAGGTTCCTAAAGAGTGAGACAGGTGAGACAGGAAGTGAGACGGGAGGTGAGATGGCTCCTAGAGAGTGAGACAGAAATCCAACAGGTTCCAAAAGAGTGAGACAGAAGGTCAGATGGCTCCTAGAGAGTGAGACAGAAGGTGAGATGGCTCCTAGAGAGTGTCCAACAGGTTCCAAAAGAGTGAGACAGAAGCTGAGACAGAAGCTGAGACAGAAGCTGAGACGGGGTGAGACGGGGGGTGAGTCGGGGGGTGAGTCGGCTTACAGCAGGTGGTCAGCGCGGCGGCGAGCAGCAGGAAGAGGCTCATGGCTGCCGCGTCCTGGAGGTCCAGAGTGACTGAGGGCCGACGGCGGCGAGCTGGGGGCCGACGTGATTGTGGGGGCGGGGCCAGAGGGGATGGGGGGGCGGGGCCAGAAGGTGGCGCTCTACCCGGGCCGCTCGCTGTGGTTATCACCCCGAGCAGCTTCACGCCACAGGAAGTGAGTGTTGTTTCCTCAGGAAGTGGCGCCCGGCTCTTTGCCGCTGTGGAATGTTCTGCTGCGTGAGTGTGTGTGTGTGAGGGTGTGTGTGTGTTGGTTAGTGTGTGTTTGTGAGAGTGTTTGTGAGCGCGTGTGTGTTGGTGTGTGAGATGTTAGTCACAGTGATGTATTGCCTTAGATGGCGATTGCAAAATCTGGCCTCTGACCTTTGACCTCTGCAGGTCGACCTGAGGACTAAAGACCTCCACAGGTAGGGGGCGCTGTCCCCGACGCCCAGCGCTCATTATCAAATAAATAAATACCAGATAATAATAATAATAATACGGCTGTGGCTCGGGGGGGAGCGTCACGTGACCACGAGGTCACCGGTTCATCCCCATGGTTACATGTCAAAGTGTCCTTGAGCAAGGCACTGCCCCGTCACAACACATTAAGACTTAACTAAGGAGGGGCCAATGCAGAGAACAACTGTGGGGTCAACAAAGATACATTTATTATGTTATATTTAAAGATATGTCTCACTCTGTTTGCCTTGTGAAACATTCAAACTCCTCAGAGCTCATTCTAGAGAAGAGGAGGAGCTCCGCGGTGATGAAGAGGAGGCGACTCAGTCAGTGTTGTATTTGGTTTATTTGATCTCCTGATATAAACCGGTCAGACGCGCCTGATTGTTTCCATGTTCCTGTTCTACTTTGTTAAAGTTCGTTTCTTTTAATCTCTCCAGATCTAAAATCTTAAAACTCAAAAGCGTGACGCTTGGAGATGAATGTGATTCTGAGGCGACAACATGACGTCACCGCTCCGAGGGAGGCCTGCCAGACCGCGCACAGGGCGAGCGGAGCTCAGTGGCGCCCCCGTGTGGCGGCTGGAGGGAGTTGGTTCTCGTCCTTTGGGGACAGCTCTGGACTGAGGCAGAGGGATGAGGGAGGGAGGAAAGGAGGGAGGAAAGGAGGCTGCTGGGTAACTTGGAGATGAAAGGGGGCGTGTCCTTTGAGGGTCTGTGAGGCCCCGCCCCCCCCTCACTGAGGCGAAGGCAAAATGAATGACAGCAGATTTAAAAACTGAAAATTACAAAAAAGAAAAAAAAAAGATAAAAAAATAATAAGCTAAAGCTGCAGCGCCGAAGAGGAAGAGGCACGTCGATGGTGATGCTGCACAAACAAACAAACAAACAAACAAACGGGAGCTTCTCTTTGAATCAGCAGCACCACGACGTGTGAGCACCAGTCCATCACGAGGTCCAGGAAGCGTAGCTGCAGGACTGTGTGTGTGTGTGAGTGTGTGTGTGAGAGCGTGTGTGAGTGTGTGAGTGTGTGTGTGTGTGTGTGAGAGTGTGTGTGTGTGTGTGTTGTGGCCCTCTGGCTGCTGGAGGTGTTTCGGTGTTCAAGCGATTGATGTTAGAAGCATTTGATCAGAAACGTCAGGGGAGGTTTTTATTGCTTTGCAGGGCAGGTACCACAGGGGGCCAGCAGGGGGCAGCAGGTACCACAGGGGGCCAGCAGGGGGCAGCAGGTACCACAGGGGGCCAGCAGGGGGCAGCAGGTACCACAGGGGGCCAGCAGGGGGCATCAGGGGGCAGCAGGTACCACAGGGGGCCAGCAGGGGGCATCAGGGGGCAGCAGGTACCACAGGGGGCAGCAGGTACCACAGGGGGCCAGCAGGGGGCAGCAGGTACCACAGGGGGGCATCAGGGGGCAGCAGGTACCACAGGGGGCCAGCAGGGGGCAGCAGGTACCACATTAGCCCTCCTCTCACCGCTAGAGTCTCATGGGGGGGGGTCCACTTTTACAGGAGGCAACACATAATAAAAATAATAAAATAAACAAACTAAACCAAAAAGGTTGTTTTTGGAACGTGAAGACGTTTGGCACGCTGGGGGTCAGAGAGGAGGAGGAGGAGGAGGAGGAGGAGGAGGAGAGCAGCCATCTTTGTTTGTGGCATCGAAGTCTGAAGAAGGTCCATTGAGGGGCACGCACACACACACACACACACACACACACACACACACACACACACACACACACACACACACACACACACACACACACACACACACACACACACACTCATCAGGTCAGCGTGGTCAAGGCGTGAGAGCGAGCGCCGGCCTCCACCTCTGGCTCCGCCCCTAAAGACGTCCATCAGTCCTCTGGCTGAGAGACGATCAAAACAGTCCCTCAACACGGGGGGGGTCCGGGGGAGGTGGAGGTGTAGTTACCCCACGCCACCTCTAGTCTTGGGGGGGGGGGGGGGGGGGGTCATTCAGGGAGACGCTTGCTGAGCGGCGAGGAGGCGGAGCCCCGTCGCCACGTCTTTAAAATAGAACCTCTAATCTTCTGTATCTCTATTTAAATATACACACGCCTCAGCACAGCCAAGTCTACAATCATTACATCAGAGGAGGAATACACAGGGAGGGTCATCAGTACATTTATATATACATATACATATGTATACATATATACATGTATATGTATCTATATATATATATATAGTCGTTCGTAGCATGAGTTTTTTCAGCAGCCATCACTAGAACATTCAGGGTGATAAACACACACACACATATATATATGTGTATATATATGTATATATATGTGTATTCCGGGTGGTAGTATCTGCATATGTACATAACGGTCTGTAGGGGGCGCCGTGTGGAGGATTGTTATCTGAGCCTCTTCTCTGCCGAGTAGATGGACATGTAGTAGTCGTTACTGCCGACCGCCAGGTGAGGCTGGGGGGGGGGGGGAGAGAGGGAGAGGGAGGGAGAGAGAGAGAGATTAATTACAGGTGTAATAAACACTGAGAAGAGGGGGAGGGGTGGACTGTAGAACACAACGATAACGTGACCTGAAGCTTAAATACAGGAGAAGAAGAAGAAGAAGAAGAAGAAGAAGAAGAAGAAGAAGAAGAAGAAGAAGAAGAAGAAGAAAGGGAAGAAAAAGAAGAAGAAAACTAAGCAGAAGAAGAAAAAAGAAGAAAATGAAGTAGTAGAAGATATATTTATATACATCTATATATCTATAACGTGCCGATGTGATGAACACGAGGCCGTCGGTGAGTCGTTCACGCTGGATGAAGGAGATGATACCTGTTGCCATGGGGATAAGCCCCGCCCTCTTACCCAGTGGGGGTGGAAGGCCAAACAGCTGATGGCTCCGATGCGTTGCCCCATGAAGCCGTCGTAATACTTGATGTTACTGATGACGTCACCACAGGAGTTATAGACCGCGATGAACTGGTTCATAGAGCCACGGGGGGGGGGGGGGGGAGAGAGAGAGGGGTGAGAGGGGGGGGGGAGAGAGGGAGGGGGAGAGAGAGGAGAGGGGAGGGAGAGAGAGGGGGGAGAGAGGGGGGAGGGGAGGGGGAGAGAGAGGGGAAGACAGAGGGGGATTTATTTCTTGTTTAGACTTTCTCTCGGAGGAGAGAGAGAGAGAGATTTCCTCAAATAAAAAGAGAATAAAAGTTTCTTAAACATCGTAAACTTTAAACAAAGTGAAGACGATAAACATTCAAATGTTTCCTCCTTCAGGACTGGTTCTAGGACTTAAAGAACCGGAGAGGACCCTGTAGACCCCTAGAGGACCCTGTAGACCCTGTAGACCCCTAGAGGACCCTGTAGACCCTGTAGACCCTTTAGGACCCTGTAGACCCCTTGACCCTTGACCCCTCCAGGCTCACCAGGCGAACAGGTGGGCCTCTGGGTGGATGTCCAGCGCCGTTAACCCCTTCACGGTCTGCAGCACGTTGACGGAGTCCGGCGCCCGCGGCTCGAAGAACCGCACGTCTCCGTTCACGCTGAGGGGAACGTCACGTTAGAGAGGGGCGGAGCCTATCTCACGCTGAGGGGAACGTCACGTTAGAGAGGGGCGGAGCCTATCTCACGCTGAGGGGAACGTCACGTTAGAGAGGGGCGGAGCCTATCTCACGCTGAGGGGAACGTCACGTTAGAGAGGGGCGGAGCCTATCTCACGCTGAGGGGAAACATCAAGAGATATAACTATATAAACAAATATATAAAATAAAGATGAAGAGGAGCGTACCTCACGCTGACGAGGAAACATCAAGGTCAACAAGACACAGATGTATGAAGTAACGTTCAGAGGGGCGGAGCCTACCTCACGCTGATGATCTGGCCGTCCGGCTCCTTCTGGACGTGAGCTTTGACCACCCAGGCGCCGTGCTCTCTAAAGGTCATGACCCGGCTGAGAGGTCACGGACACAGAGACGGTTACTACGGACACCCTGAACTTAAACACACTTAAACACACTTTAAACACACTTTAAACACACTTAAACACACTTTAAATACACTTAAACACACTTTAAATACACTTAAATATTCTCAAATCTTCCGTTAAATACACTGAAAGAAATATTTAATTTAAATAATTATAAAGCCAAAAGAGATATATCATAAAAACATACATTAAAAAGCGATGAATAGATTCATAAATGATCTTAAACATTAAAAGAAACCACAGTGGAATCTCCCGTTCTGCCTGTAGTACCAGTGGTCGGCCACTGGGGGGCAGCACGGAGCCATGACTGGAGGCTTCATGGCTTTAGAGCCCAAAGCTAAACCCCTTTTTAGAGATGAATTACCCACAATGCACCATTACACGTGATGGACTGCATCCTGACTGCAGGTATGACAGGAAGTGCTTTTAATATCCTTTTCTTTATAGGACAAACATGAATTTAAAACAACAACAAAGTAATTTCAGGTTGTAAGAGAAACCATTTGTAAACAAAACAAAGAGCGCTGCACCGACACCTTTGGGTGCCGCCTCCCCTCAGAGGAAAACCTCCAAGTCACGGCTACTACTATTGGGGTTACGAGTTATTTAAATAACGTGAGACGGTAAAACACATTCAACTGTTCATAATTAGTTAATCAATAATAAGCACAATGTCATAGTTATAACACAATGTCATAGTTATAACACGATGTCATAGTTATAACACAATGTCATAGTTATAACACAATGTCATTGTTATAACACAATGTCATAGTTATAACACAATGTCATTGTTATAACACAATGTCATAGTTATAACACAATGTCATAGTTATAGCACAATGTCATAGTTATAGCACAATGTCATTGTTATAACACAATGTCATAGTTATAGCACAATGTCATTGTTATAACACGTCATAGTTATAGCACGATGTCATCGTTATAACACAATGTCATAATTATAGCATGACGTCATAGTTATAGCACGATGTCATCGCTCACCACTCGTTGGGACCCATCCTCCGGTCGAACACGCGCACCGAGCCGTCCCCGAGGCCGGCGACGACGAGAGAACGACGAGAATCACAAGAGAGACTCGTCACGCAGGAGTCAGCGCCGGTGGGGATGTCCTGGAGAGAGAGAGAGAGAGAGAGAGAGAGAGAGACACATTACACAAGGTACCACACACAAAGACACACAAACACCAGAGGAACTTCCATTGTCGTCCTAAAACAACAACAACAACAACAACAACAACAACAACAACAACACCACGAGTCCCTGGACATCGAGTCGTGATGATCTCATGATTTATTCACGTATTCTTGTTCTTCATTTATTATTCATGATAATAAAGTGAGACTCCGCCCTTTAGTGCAGAAATGCTACTGTGGCACTTTTACTGACACCAAAAGACCCCTAAGATCCTTACAGACCCTAAAAACCCTTACAGGCCTTTAAAGATCCCTTAAGACCCTTACAGAACCCTTAAGACCCCTTAAGACCCTTACAGACCTTTAAAGACCCCTTAAGACCCTTACAGAACCCTTAAGACCCCTTAAGACCCTTACAGAACCCTTAAGACCCCTTAAGACCCTTACAGACCCCTTAAGACCCTCTTGCTTCATCTCTAGGGTCACATCCTCTGAACATCCTGCAGGTTTCAGGGTGAAGTTCAGTAGAGACTCGATGTCTTATGTCTCAGGAATGTTCTGGAACCAGAGCCTCAAACCTTAAACACTTCAATGTGGAGGAACGAGAAGCAAGAAGCCCTCAAAGTGTTCTTACAGGGTTGATGCCCCAGAGAGAAAGAAGTGAACCACTGAGGGGGTCAGGGGGTCACGGGGTCAGGGGGTCATGGGGTCAGGGGGTACCGTACCTGGACCTTCATCTCGCGGTCGATGTCCCAGATCCTGACGACCCGGACGTCTCCCGACGTCATGAGGAGCCCCGTCTCCTGCTCCCAGTCCACCACCATGCCGGCTCCTGCAGACACACGAGCATGACCACCAGGGGGCGACTCCTCTGGTTGTATAGAAGTCTACGCCTCGTGTTAACGCTGCATTCTCCCTCCTGACCACCAGGGGGCGACTCCTCTGGTTGTATAGAAGTCTACGCCTCGTGTTAACGCTGCATTCTCCCTCCTGACCACCAGGGGGCGACTCCTCTGGTTGTATAGAAGTCTATAGAAATAATTCTTATTTTTTTGTCTGACGTCCTTCAAATGAAACACAACACAAAGCTTGCAGTAAAAGGACTCAAAACTGTAGTTATGAGTCTAGCCGCCTCCTCCTCTCTGTCTCCTCCTCTTCAGGATCAACCCTTCCTTTCCAGCTGACCCACTCTCCTCCTCCTCCTCCTTAACCCACAAGTCTCTCCATCCTAATTGGCTCCTTTCACTAGAGAGAATCTCTTCTTCTCCAGGACTGCAGCGAAGCATCATTAGTGCTCCTCTCCTCCTCCTCCTCCTCCTCTTCGTCTGTGAGGCGCTTTCCACTGCGAGACTTGGCTTAGGCTGTCAGGAAGACCCCGAGAGGGGGGGGGGGGGTGTTCACATCCTTCACAGCGACGTCATCGTCTCAGACGGCACAACGCGGGAAAACCTCTTCACAGGAATACAGTCAGCCGCTTGATGCTCATCTCAGAGGAGGAGGGGGAGGAGGGGGGGGGGGGGCTTTCCCTTTGAAGCCGGCAGCTCTGTGACGAGGAGATCTGGGTTGCGCCGAGAGGAAGAGGAAGACGTTCCTGCATCTCCTCGACAAAGAGAGCAGGACCGTCGTTCGGGTCCCTATGACCCCGGGGGACATCCCATAATAACACAGAGCAGCAGTAAAGCCTCGGCTGCTTTGAAATGTTGAAGCTCTGAACGAGACTTGATGAAGACTGTGCAGGTCCACTGGTCTGAGAAGTGCTCTGTGGTTCTGAGGTTCTGTGGCTCTGTGGTTCTGTGGTTCTGAGGTTCTGTGGCTCTGTGGTTCTGAGGTACCAACAGACTGACAGTAACCCTGAGGCTCACGGCCCCCTAGAGGTCAGGGGGTCATGGTTCTTCCTCTCTGGCTCACTTCGTCCTCTTTCCACGGCTCACTGACCCTCTCACCCCCCTCGGGTCCGATTGGGCTCAGACGGCCGACCCTCGGCTCAGCTTCAGGAACCGGAGAACGTCTGTAGGAACCGGAGAACCTCTGTAGGAACCGGAGAACCTCTGTGGGCCCAGAGCTGCTCGTCTCACCACCTCAGAGGCGGAGCTAGACTCACGTGCGGTGGTCAGTCGTGGTATTGCACCCGAACCCAGGAATCTCAGACGAGGGGTGAATAAATCTACTTTTAAGGTTTAACCTTCTGACCTCATCCAAGAGCTCTGGAGACGACGCCCTCCCCACGAGCTCAAACACGGTGGTCCAGACTCCCCGAGCCTCGGGACTCTGGACCCGCCCCTCGGTGCAGAGTTCCTCCAGAGCTCCTCCTCCAGCTCCTCCAGAGCTCCTCCTGCCCCTCCTGCTCCTCTGGAGGCGACAGGTGAGACGGACCGGTGGCTCCAAGCCAATTAAAGCCCCACGGCGCCGACACGCATCCAATCACGGGACCTTTAGGGACGGATGGCGTCTCTCCAGACCGAGCGAGGCCGCTGGAGGAGAAGCCGATCCCTCCTTCCTTAAGCGAGCGTGGATTTGGATTAAAGCCAAATTGCTAATTTTCCCTGCAGCTGACGGATCGGCCCCCAAACGGGGATCGTAGCAGCATAGCAACCGTAACTAGGCAGGAGGCTGCAGTCGGAGTTTAAAGAGTCCGGTTTTTCTTTCAGTCTTTACAAAATCTAAAACACAGAATGAGAAGAAGAAGAAGAAGAAGTTGAGGAAGGAGAAGGAGAAGAAGAAGAAGAAGGAGAAGAAGAAGGAGAAGAAGTTGAGGAAGGAGAAGGAGAAGGAGAAGAAGAAGGAGAAGAAGAAGGAGAAGAAGTTGAGGAAGGAGAAGAAGAAGGAGAAGGATAAGAAAAAGAAGAAGAAGAAGAAGAAGAAGAAGAAGAAGAAGAAGAAGAAGAAGAAGAGAGAGAAACCTTCGGCCCGTCATCACCGCTGGGCTCGGGTCTAATGGGAGCGTAGCGTAGCATAGCGTAGCGTAGCATAGCGTAGCATTAGCCGCAGGAATGGCACCAAGGCATCGCGCCCACGTCTAACACTGGGATGAAGTGATGGAGCAACAACGGAGAGATGACGGAGGGAGAGAGAGGCTCCGGGCGTGAGGGAGAGAAGAAGATGAAGGCGTCACTCACCTCCCTGCTTACTCCGGTCCAGATAGATGGAGACCCTTCTGGCCAGGCCTGGGAACAGAGGGAAGGGAGGGGGGGGGGGAGGAAGGATGGAGGAGGGAGAAGGGAGGGCAAGAGACACATTAGCACAGGACCCCCGGTGCTCACACTTCAGTCACTCTTCTGATGAGTACTTCACAGGCGGCTCTCTCACCGCGGCCTCGCCCGAGAGAGGAAGAGCAATATAAGGGGATCAGAGAGAGAGGGAGGCGAGGGCGAGCGAGGGAGGGCGAGCGAGGGAGGGCGAGCGGCGGCCGCTGCCTCCTGAGCTCTGATCCCGTCTCCAGGATTGTGTGAAGGTGACATCATTCAACTAGGTTAAAGGTGTGTGTGTGTGTGTGTGTGTGTATGTATGTATGTGTGTATGTGTGTGTGTATGTATGTATGTGTGTATGTGTGTGTGTGTGTAGATCCATTAAGTCGGTCACACAAAATGAGATCTGTTGTTCGACAAAGAGGAAACTGATCGCTCGCCTTCTTCAGCAAGAAATAACACACAA